>JAZKJV010000935.1:47824-520852 GCA_037367405.1 Ottelia alismoides
TAGATGCCAACATTGATCGCTACAAGGTACGACTCGTAGCTCGTGGGTTCATCCAAACCTATGCGGTAGACTATCAGGACGACACTTTCTCTCCAGTAGCTCGGCACTCCACTCTTCAGGTTCTTCTCTCTATTGTTGTCACATAAGACTGATCTCTATACCAGCTTGATTGACAAATGCCTTCCTTTGTGGCGATCTTTAAGAGGAAGTCTACATGCCAAGCTACCTGGGTTTGCTGCTGATGGGGAGTCTCTGAAGGCAGACTTCATAAGGCGATTTATGGCCTTAAGCGGAGTCCGAGAGCATGGTTTCAGAAGCTTTCAGATGTGATAGAACAGAAGGGGTTTGTGAGATCCATTTCAGATCATTCTTTGTTTGTTCAGAGGTCCCAGAAGGGCACCATTGCTATATTGGTATATGTCGATGACATCATCATTACATGGGACAATGGACATGGGATTCAAGTAGCTAAGGCTTTCCTGGGTCATCAATTTGTGACCAAGGATCTTAACAGTCTACGCTCCTTCCTTGGACTAGAGTTCGTTAGGAACCAGCAAGGTCTTGTGATGACTTAGAGGAAGTATGTTACATATCTCCTATCCTAGACATGTATGATAGATTGCTAGCCAACCATTACTCCCATGGACCCGAGCATGAAGTTCTATGATGACGACAATGATGAGGTCGACAAGAGGAGATACATGGAGCTAGTTGGGAAGCTGCTATATGCGAACATCACCAGGCCAGGCATATCCTTTGCAGCAAGCAAAGTGAGTTAATTCATGGACAAACCAAGACAGACCCAGCTTCTGTCCATATGATTATGAGGTATCTGAAGAGCCTCACCTGGCACCTAGATCTTTTGTTTAACAGAGGCACATCCATTGCTGTTACAGGCTTTGTGCAGATGCAGACTACGCATGATGTTCGAAGGGCAAGAAGTCAACTTCTGGGTTTGCACTATTTGTAGGGAATTCATTAGTATCATGGAAGAGCAATAAACAGACAATTGTCACCCGATCGAGTACTGAATCGGAACATATAGCTATGGCACAAGACAACACAGAGATGATGTGGATTAAATCAAATTCTGACTGACCTAGCCATTGAGGTGCCTCTTTCTATGCACCTCCAATGCAACAACCAAGCTGCATGTTCATTTGCTAACAATCCAGTCTTCCATGAGAGAACCAAGCACATTAAGGTAGACCGCCACTACACCCGAGATATGATTCCAGAAGTGGCTTATTTCTACATTCCATGTCAGTTCTAGTGAGCAGATAACAGACGTGCTCACCAAGGCTCTAGCCAGAGGATCCTTTCAGAGATGCTGTTCCAAGCTAAGTCTGATTCGACATCTATGCTCCAGCTTGAGGGAGTTTTGAAGAGTTTTATGTTATGTCATTGTTTATAATTAATTTATTTCTTTGTCTATAATGTGTAATTTACCTATTAGGGGTTCTCCTTTTATTTAAGAGAACCCTTGGGCTCTATGAATAAACACAACAAGTATTCTCTTCCATAAATGCTTATATAATGTCCCATCTTCCAACCAGTCTTCAAGCCCAAATATAAAGCCACAAACAACACAACACTTGTCGAAGGGATGGCCGACATCACACAACACATACCAAATACCTTTCTAGTAGGCCGAGGGGAGTTGCCAAACACCTAACACTTTGGGAGCCATATGGAGATGCTGTGAATATTTCGTACCAAAGAATAAAATAGGTCCGCAACCTTACTTCATAACTTGCATATCCACTTGGCCATGAGGGCCTTATTCATCTTATCTAGATTTTGACGCCCTTGCCACCATCCTCCTTCCCTATAGTAACTGTCTTCCAATTCATCAATGGGATGCTAGTAGAATCCCTTGTGGATGACCAAAATATCGGTTATTCATATATGCTACTCTACCCCTATGGAGGAGGCATACCGCAGGCTGAGCATCCCCTCTGTTTTGCATCTTTTCAAACGTCATCAGCTATGGCAGCTTCTCGTGGTAGAGGCGGTTTGCCTCAATTTAGAGGATGGGGCACATACGATAGAGGATGCTCGTGCCCACACCGACCCTGTTCATATTGTCACCTGTCTGATCATTCAGAGGACACATGCACATGCTATTCTAATCACGACTTTTCACCATCAGCTCGTGCTGCTAAGCAGGTCCATACTGCTCCTGGTTCTATCGATCATCATTTTGGTGACTTTGTTGCTCGACTGAGAGAGATTATGCCCCCAACTGTTGGATCTTCTAGTGTTTCTATTGGTCCATCATATGTTGCTGCTTTCACCTTCACCAACACTTTAGGTATTACTCATATTTAGTAGTCGCACTCGACCAGATCCTTCAGAATGTATCATGGACTCTGGAGCTTCTCATTATCTATGTGGAGATCGCTCACAGTTCGGTTCTTATAGCCCCTTACAATCTGGTATATCAGTGGTCATTGCTGACGAGACACCTCCCATTACCAGACAAGGGAGGTCCATTTGACTCCCATGCACCTACATAATGTTCTTCATGCATCAGAATTCTCAACGAATTTATTGTCTATCGGTTAGATTACAAAAAATTTGCATTATTGTGCCATTTTTGACAATGTTTCCCTTATTTTTCATGATATACTTCCAGATAGGGTGATTGGATGTGGTCGTATGCATAGAGGGCTTTACAGGCTGATTCAACCTCCTTATGCTGGTGCTAGCTCTTTTTCTGATGGATTGATTTTTTCATACATTTGGTAGCTCTACTTCTTATTCCTGACATTTCTATCAAGTCCACGTTTCAGTGTGAACCATGTCAACTTGGAAAGCATCACTGGTCTAGCTTTCCAAGTTATCAAGGTCGTAGTAGTCAGAGTCCTTTTGAGCCTTTTCATTTTGATATGTGGTGTCCGAGTCGTGTCCTTGATCATCTGGGGCATATGCATTATTTGATTATTGTGGATGGGTTTTCCGGATTGTCATGGTTTTTTTTAAAGACTAAGTCTTACCATGGTTCAGAATTTTGTGATTGAAATGAAGAATCTTTTCTTTGCTTCTATTAAGTACATTCATTCTGATAATGCTATGGAGTTCTGTACTATTTAACTATCCAAATTCTTTAGCTTACACGACGTTATCTATCAGACGTCCTGCCCTTATACCTCACAACAGAACGTTGTTCCGCAAACACCGTCACAAACTGGACATCACCAGGACTCTTCTTATACAGAGTCAGATTCCTCATTCCTTCTGAGGTGATGCTGTGATGACAACATGTTACCTAATGAATTGGAAAGCTACGATTCTGGGTAAAAAAGCACCCTTCTCTCGCTTTTCCTGAGGACCTTTTCTCTCTTTTGCCATGAGTCTTTGGCTATGTGGCATTTGTTCACCTTCTGCATCCAGGTCGTGACAAGCTTGCTCCTAATGCTGTTAAATGTATATTTGTTGGCTACTCTCCAAGGTTGCAGAAGTCAGTAATCGATACTCGTCGGTCGAGTCACCAACTAAGGATTAATTGACAGTCAGACAATTAATCGGATTTAGTCATCCTTTATACGGTTAATAATTTTTAATTATTGCATATAAACTATTTTTATACATATATTCTAATTTATTTACAATGATTTGTACATTTTCTATACCATCATAATGAAATGAAAGTAGTAGTTGAATTTAAATAAGACACGAATCATATTGGAATAAGTATGCTTTAAAAAAATAAAAAATAAAAATTTAGAATCTCCATGCAAAAATCGACAGACTTTACAACAATCGGCCATTCTACCGACTCGATTAGTCGGATCGGCTAATCGGCGTAGTAGGCCAACTTTTACTACAGTGGTACTCTCATACCTAAAATGGACATAGGTGTTTTGATCATGTCTAGGGAAAATACAATGTTAGTGCTGATGGTACTTTCTTTGAGTCCATCATGTACTATACTCCTATTGGTGACATGTTGAGTCCCTTTGAGTCTAGGGATGATGTTGTTCTTCCACCTCTTCTTATACATATACCTCAGCCTGTTCTCCATGCTCCAATGCCTTCCCCAACATCCAGCACGCCTCAGGTAAATTCTGAAAATTTGGTTTCAACTGACGGTACTTGTGGTGTAAATGGTGAACATGAACAATTTACAGGATGAGCAGGAAGATATACATGAAGAGCAAGGACCATTACACGAGGATGATCTGGGGTGGCCTATTTCCTTGTGTAAAGGCAAATGTAGTTGTGTAAAATACCCTATCGCTAGACACGTGTCTCTGCACGACTTTTGACGGATTTAAGGAAGTTTGTTCTGGGATTATCTGTCATTGAAATCCCACGTACATACCAGGAGGCTCTCAAGGAGAGCAAATGGCAACTTGTTATGGAGGATGAGATGGTTACGTTATAGTCACGTGGCACGTGGAGCATTGTTACAACTCCTATATGAGTGTCTGTTGTGGGATGCAAATACGTATTTATAGTGAAGCACTGAGAATATGGCAGCATAGAGCGCTAATGCAAGGCTTGTGGCTCGTGGGTTCACCATGATATATGGGGTGAACTGTCAGGATAATCTCTCTCTAGTGGCTTGGCATTCTACACTATAGATCCTCCTCTCTATTGTAGTGACACGGGACTGTCCCTTATATCAGCTTGATGTGACATGTGCATTTCTCTATGTTGGCCTACAAGAGGAAGTCTACATGCAACAACTACCTGGGTTCGATGTTGAGGGGCAGTCTCAGAAGGTGTACATACTTCATAAGGCTATATATGGTCTTAAGCAGAGTCAATGAGCATAGTTTCAGAAGCTCTCATACTTGATAGAGCATAAGGGGTTCGTGAGATCGACTGCAGATCATTCAGTGTTTCTTCAGAGGTCTCAAAAAGGTATTGTTGATATACTGGTTCATGTTGATGATATCATTATTACAAGGGATGATGTGCAAGGCATTCAAGCAGCTGAGGTTTTTCTTGGTCAACAGTTTGTAACCAAGGATCTTTGTAGTCTACATTACTTCCTTGGACTGGAGTTTGCCAGGAACCAACAATGCCTTGTGATGGCCTAGAGGAAGTACATTATAGATCTTATCTTTGAGATGTGCATGACAGATTGCAGATATATGAAGATACCAAGTAGGTAGACAAGAGGAGGTACAGAGAGCTCGTTGGGAAGTTCCTATACATCGACCATCACCATGTCAGATAGATCATTTACAGTGAGCTGAGTGAGCCAGTTCATGGAGCATCTTAGACATGTATACGTGGATGCAGTCCATATGATTTTGAGGTATATGAAGACCTCACCTGACACTGGTCTTTTATTTAGCAGAGGCACATCCCTTGCCGTTACAGCTTTCGCAGATTTAGATTATGCGGTATGTCCCAAGGACAGAAAGTCTACATCTAGCTTTGCAGTGTTCATAGATACCTCCTTGTTATTATGGAAAACGAGAAGCAGACGGTGTCCGCCATATCTAGCGCAAAATCAGAGTACAGAGCTATGGTACAGGGAGTACATAGATAATATGGGTCAGATTCGTTTTGATTGGCCTAGTTGTTGAGGTGCCTCTTCCCATGCAACTTCAATGCGACAACCAGTTTGTTTTTTTCATTGCCAACAACCCAACCTTCCATGAGAGGACCGAGCATATCGAGGTAGACTGCCACTACACTCGAGACATGATCCAGAAAGGTTTCATTTCCACCTCTCATGTCTGCTCATTCAAACGGACAATAGATGTGTTCACTAAAGCTTTGGCTAGAGGGCCATTCCAGAGATGCTATTTCAAGTTGAGCTTGATTGATATCTACGCTCTAGCTTGAGGGGGAGTATTGAGATATTAGTTATCATATATCCTTTTCATGTATTCTCTTCTCTTTCTATCTACACTATATAGTTTGCCAACATGGTTCTCCTTTATATAAGAGAACCCTAGGACCTCATGAATAGATAACTCATTGCATTCTCTCATCTCTCTCATAAATTCTATTCCTAAATGAAGATTTTGACCTGGAATGTGAGAGGTCTGGGTGGCCCGAAAAAATGAAGATTGATTGATATGCTCTTTTCTAATTGAGGCTGTGATGTTATTATATTGCAAGAAACTAAGCTAGACAATTGTTCTAACATTTTTTGGAGTTCCTTAGGACTTGGACCATTGACTGGGTAAAGAACAATTGATGCAACTGGAAGTACATGGGATATTATAGTGGCATGGAAAGGAACTCTCTTTTTGTTTATCTCAGAGGTAAAGAGGTAAAGGGCAGACATGTCTTAATGATTTTTCTGAGAATCTCAGGATTGGCACTCATTTTCTTTTCTCGTGTGTCTACGACTCGAATTTACCTACTACTAGACCAGAGCTTTGGGAGGACATCCGAGAGGTTAGAAGTCCTTACCCGGGGGTAGCATGGCTCATTGGGGGAGACTTCAATGTAACCTTGCTCACTACTAACCGTCCATGTCTGAGAGGAGGTTAATACCCGAACTTCTTTGATTTTGCTGAGCTGGTGGACAGCCTGTGGCTGGAGGTGATTGATGCACCTGATATTCGTTGCACTTGGAGGAACAATGGTTCCAACTCCCATATCTTGGATTGGCCGCTTCCTTGCCTCATCTAAACTGTTGGACCTTTTCCCGCTATCTGCCTCATCAGCCAGACTACGCTCAAGATCGGATCATACTTCGTTGCATGTTGGTATGGGATTCAGGGGATGTAGGAGTTGGTACCTCGTGGTTTCTTCAGGTTTGAACGTGCTTGGCTACGAGAGGAGAACTTTAGAGATTTAATTACAAGACACTGGACGCCCACTGAATGCTTAGGTTCAGTAGCCGCGTGCATGAATTGGAAGCTGATCTCTTTGTGGTCCAGACCCTGTTCTTATAAGTAGGAGGTTAGAGAAGCTAGAAGAGCAGCCCGGGTGGAGGCGCAAGTCAAGATGACCAGGCTAGATGGGATAGAAGACACTAAAGATCTCACTCCGGATGAACTCAGAGAAAGAGCAGCGGCATAAAAGAAACAGCTGGGTGAAAGTAAAAAGCGAGTGGCTGAATGGAAACAAAGGTCGCAGTAAAAGTGGCTTAAAAAAGGGGGTGCGAACACAACATACTTTCATAGAGTCACTAGTGGGAGACGCTGTCACAATCTGATCCGTTTTATTGTCATAGATAAGAAAAGAGTGGAGGGTGACCAGGATATGGGACATGCGATTGCGGATCACTTCCAAAGTTCTTCTCGTAGGACTGTAGGAAGACCTTGGATGTGGACGGGTCTAGGGGCTTCTCAACTTTCAGATTAACTTGCAAATCATCTAATACGAAGCGTTACGATGGTGAAAATCAAGAATGCGGTTTGGAGCTTAAATGTAGATGGTGTATCTGGACCAGATGGATTCCCAGCCTATTTCTTCACGGAGTTCTGGCATTTGGTAAGCAAGGAGGTTTTTGATATGGTGGTTGAGTTTCAGGAAGCAATGCGGGGTTCAAGGGGCTTAATAAGGTGCTTTTATTCCTTTTGTCGGAAAAGGAGGTTTCTGAGATGGTGGGGGACTTCCGTCCCATTGCCCTGTCAAATGCTATTTATTTAATTGTTGCAAAGGTCTTGGCTATTAGATTGAACAAAGTCATGGACCACATCATCTCGTTGCTCCACTCAGCTTTTATTCCAGGAAAATAGATCGATGATAGGTTGCGCATGACAGAGGATATCATAATGAACCAGAAGAGATGGAGTACAAAGGGACTTTTGTGAAAGGTTGACTTCTCCAATGCGTTTGATACTGTTGATTGGTGTTTTCTTTGGATGATCATGACACGTCGTGGATTACCCGATATGTGGATACCGTAGACGAAGATGTGTCACCACTATATCTTTTTCGGTTCTCATCAATGACAGATCTGAGGGGGTTTTTTTCCGGCCACAAAGGGTGAGACAGGGGTGCCCCCTATCTCCCATGCTTTTTGTTATTGTGGCAGATGTTTTAGCTTGCATGGTGGAACATGTGTCACATAATGGTCTGACAACACATAATGGTCTAACAATGTGATACTTTTTGAATGATATACATATCCCTCTTTTACAATATGCCGATGGCATTATCCTTTTCATCAATGGGAATATGGAGGAAAGAAGCATTGAAGGCTGTATCGATATCGATATCGTATCTGTCAGCCCAGAAAAGGATATATCGGGATATATCGCCAATCTATCGACGGTATCGGTGGAAATGTCAGAAATGGCTCAAAAAGGTATTTTTTTGCTATTTTTTCAAAAATTAAGATCATTCAAGATATTAAAACAACAAATAACCTACAAATACACACTTACATCACACATATCAGTCATTTATACCCCATGTATCACACATACCGGTCATTTCAAACATATTGCTGGTACGGTTAATTTTTGACCTATAGATATTGGAAATGGAGTTCATCCAAGTTCTTAGAACACTAAATAACTTACAAATATACACTTAGATTACACATAAAGATCATCTATGATCGTTATATCTGACATATCGGTCATATCGAACATACTGCTACTCTGTTAATTGTTGACCTATAGATAATCGAAATGGAGTTCATTCAAGTTCTTAGAACGCTAAATAACTTACAAATATACTCTTAGATCACACATATTGATCATCTATGGCCATTATATCGCATATATCGGTCATATCGAACATATTGTTGTTACTTTTTATTGCTAACTTCTGGATATTGGAAATTTAGTCCATCCAAGTTCTTATAACACTAAATAACTTACAAATATACACTTATATTACACATATCGATCATCTATGACTCTTATATTGCAGATATCTGTCATATCGATCATATCCTTGTTAATGTTGATTGTTGACTTATAGATATTGGAAATGGAGTTTATCTAAGACTTATATCGCATCACATATTATGCATAAACATAATGTTTGAGCTATATTTGGAAACCAAACAAATAAAGAGCATAATATCATTTTTTAAAGAGGCATAATTCATAATAATACTCTCGAGGCGGGGGGGGGAGATGAATTAAAATCGATCGGACACCCTCAAGTTGAAGAACCATTGTATGCACCCTCCTGTCACACGATGTCCTATCAGAACGAGGGTCTTGTTGCCCGATCAACGAGCCTAGGGAGGCTAGGGAGGGCCTAGGTTGGCCCCCCCTTGCGGGGTGCGAGGCGACACCCCTGACCCGAAATAAAATATATAAATCATTATGTATTTTAATGCTAGGTGTAGCTAGATAAGTAGTGGAATCAAGCTTGCATGAATAATAGCATTGATATATAGAGATATCGACGAAATGTCGACGATATCGGTTGATGTCTTGGATTTTTTGTATTGCCAGTCATTTTTGACCGATATGGGTTGATATGACGATATATCATCGATATATCGGTCATATATTATCGATATCCTGGTAAATAAATATGCACCCTAATATCGATATCTCCTGCATCTCGATACCGATATATCGGTTATATATCGCTGATATATGGCGATATGACCTTCCTGGAAAGAAGAGGGATGGCGTCAACCATCGAGATTTTTGGAGAGCATTCTGGCGTTGTACTAAATTATAACAAATTTGGTGTCATCCCTTTTGGTTTAGCGGACGCTGATGCTCAAGCTTGCAGTGAGGTGTTGGGCACAGAGTGTGGGGCTCTCCTTAGTCCTTATCCGCTATTTAGGTCTTCCTTTGACATGTGGAAGGCTTAGGATTAATGATTGACTTCTTGTGATTGAAAAACTGGAGACAAAGTTATCAGGGTGAAAGGCGGTAATTTTGTCTAGAGGAGGTCGTCTAGTTATGGCTAAGGCTATGCTTGCGATAATCCCTGTTTTGTTCATGTCTGCACTTTTACTTCCTACTGGCATCA
This sequence comes from Ottelia alismoides, assembly GCA_037367405.1. Taxonomy (NCBI): domain Eukaryota; kingdom Viridiplantae; phylum Streptophyta; class Magnoliopsida; order Alismatales; family Hydrocharitaceae; genus Ottelia; species Ottelia alismoides. Next base: position 57,698 of record JAZKJV010000935.1, read on the forward strand.
GATGTCGACTTGAGCTGGTCATTTGGAGATTTTTTGGAGTAAAATGAGCCAGGAAGGGTCAAGAATTTATCTGGTTGATTGGGAGATAGCTATGTTTTCGAAGACCGCTAGTGGGCTCGGAATCTCGGACTTAGAGACAATGAACGTGGCACTTCTAAAATGGGTCAGTAGTGGGTGCAGTAATGATGACCTTTGTTGCAGATTAATTTGCTATATCTATAACATCAGAGCCTGGTTCATTATCTCTTATCAAACCACCTTTGCTTCTGCATTTTGGAAGGGTATAAAAACGGTAACGCCACATTTTGCAGACCTGTTTTGTCCTTGTGCTTGGAGATGACAATTCTTTTGCTTTTGGACAGATAACTGGACATGAGATGCCCCTCTCTACCAGATTTCCGTGGTTGTTTGCCTTATCTACGGATCGTGAAACCCAAATATCGGATTGTTGGGTCGATGGTAGTTGGATGTCCTTTTCATGGTGGATTTTTTGGATCAACGTTTAGAGGAGTTTCTTACCTTGTTGGATGCTCTACGAAGTATGGAGAGGTCGACATTTGGTCGGGACCATTGGATGTGGAAAGAGAACTCATTTTCGGTCAAACGACCCTACAAAGCCTTTACCGGACCTCTTCAACCTATGCCTGTCGCTTTAGTTCATGACTGCAACTTCATCTGGGAACTCAAGCTTCCAAGCATAATGGATGTTTCTATTTGGCTGCTAAGACGAAAGAGAATTATGATGAGGTACCGCTATGCAATAATCTTTACAGGGGTTTCTACATTTTGCCCTGTTTGTGACATGCATGTAGAGACAGTAGAGCATCTCTTTTTTCACTGTGAGAAAATCTCCCCGATTTAGGAAGAGCTTGATGTAGATTGGCCGAACCAGCAAAGCCTTGGATTTGTTCTGGGATTTTTAGTTCTGGCGAAGCATAGCCTAAGAGATGTGCTCGTCCTATCGATCACAATTATTTGGGCAATCTGGGTAGCCAGAAATGGGTCTCTCTTTAATTACCAACGTTTTTATTCCGAGAATGTAAACTTTCATACTATGCCTCTCTTGGAGTCAGTTTCTGTAAGTCTTATTGTAACCCTTATCTTTTTTAATATATTCTTGGGGCAGACACCTTATCGTGTTTCTCCCTTTTTTTGGCTAAAAAATGCTCCTCCCTCTCGTTGAAGATAGTGTTTGCTATGGAAAGATCATAACAACAATAACAAAAGCCTTTGTCCACATCAAGTACGGTCGACTACTTGGATTCTTTGCCTCCATTCAGATCTATCTTGGGTCAATCTCGAACTTAGATCCAAAAAATCAAGATTCATTCATATAATCTTATTCCAACACTTCTTGGACCTTCCTCACCCTCTCTTAGCCGACTCAACATCTCAAAACTCGCATCTCCTAACTGGTGCATCGGCTGAACTCCTTTGCAAATGGCCAAGCCACCTTAAGCGGGTTTCTCACATCTTATCCTCGATCGGAGCTACATTTACTTTCCTTCTGATTCCATCGTTCTGAATCTGGTCTTTACGTGTGTATCCACACATCCACCTTAGTATTTTCATTTCTGCTACTGTCATTCTCTGCACATGTCTATGGTTCACACGCCAACATTCAGATCCATAGAGCATAACAGGTCCCACAACTGCTTTGTAAAACTTTCTTTAATTTTCAAAGGAATTTTCTTATCACAGAGAACAATAAAGGCTCATCTCCACTTTAGGCAACTTGCATTTATTCAATTAGTAACATCTCCATCAATGTTCCATCATGTTGCAAAATAGATCCCAAGTATCTAAAAGAATATCTCTTCTGAATGTTATCATCGCTAATCTTCACCTTGATTCCTTCACCATTGCGTCCATCAAAAGTACACTCCATATATTTAGTCTTAGCCCCACTTATACGAAATCCTTTTGTCTCCAATGCATGTCTCCAGACCTCAAGCTTCTCATTTACTCCTCTAGTCTTATCAATCAACACAATATCATCAACGAATAGCATACACCAAGGTATCTCATCCTGAATGGACTTGTGAACTCGTCCATAATCAAAGTAAAAAGGAATGGACTCGAAGCCGAATCTTGATGCAGACTAATGTTGATGTCAAAATAATCAGTCTTCCCAGACTGGATCCTTACACAAGATGAGGTCCTATCATACATATCCTTTATGAGGTTAATGCACATGACATGCACTTGTCTCTTCTCAAAAACTCTCCACAATATCTCTCATGGGACAAAATCATAAGCCTTCTTCAAATCAATAAAAATCATATGGAGATTCTTCCTTTTAGCTCTATAAATCTCAATCATTCTCCTTAGCAAGTTGATGGCTTCAATAGTTGAGTGACCTGACTTCTTTTCGATCACACGTTGTCAATTTTTTTTATAGTGTGACTCATAAGCTTGATACCTTTGTAATTTGAACAATTTTGAATGTCTCCTTTGTTAAAGAGGCATCACATTGCTTCTCCTTCAATCTTCAGGCATTCTCTTGCTTCGCCAAATAACATTGAATAAATTTGTAAGCTAAGTCAAACCACGCTTACCTAAAACTCTCCATACTTCTATAGGAATGTCATCAGGTCCTACACCTTTCTCAGGTCTCATAATCTTTAAATCCCTCCTCTACTTTCTTCATTTGTATTCGTCTATAGCTTGCACGATTCAAGTAACTTTCACTGCTAGCAAGATCTCCCAAAGTGACCTCTCTATTTCCTTCCCCAATGAAAAGCTTATGGAAATACTGCTTCCATCTAGTCTCTATATCCTTCTGAGTAACAACCACGTGATCTTCCTCATCCTTAATGTATCTCACTTGAGAACAATCTTTGTTTTTTCTTTCTCTTACTTTGGCCAACCTGAGTATATCCTTATGGCCCTCCTTAGCAAGGTTGCAGAAGTCGGCAGTCGGTACTCGATCGGCAGGGTCACTGACTAAGGATTAATCGGTAGTCGGGAGAGTAATCGGATTTAGTCGGACATTAGTCGGTTTGGATTTTTTTATTATTTTAAATATATAAATCAATTGTTATAGCATATACTCTCATTTATATACATATATTTAGCAGTTTTAATATTTTTAAGAGGATAAAAAAATAGCAAGACAACATTGACAAGTGACAACCATATAAGAATTTCCAAGTTGAGCAAATTGAACATATAAGATAGACAATGACAATCATAAAAGAATATCTAAGTTTACCTAAATGCTAACATACATTGTTCAAATCATTATGCATAAAGTTCAAAAAAGAAAAAATTTGATTAGGCAAGTCAACATACAAGTTTATATCTATGCCAACAAACAACTTAAATGATAGAGTCTAGTTTATAAACTATTCATATAATAAAAATAGAGAAGGAAAAAAATGAAAATAAAAAACCTAACCTAGCCGCGAGCGAGGTTGAATGCGACGAGCGAGGGAGCAGCGACGCGCGGCGATGGAGGCTGGAGCAGTGGCGTGGAGAGGCGAGCGGCGACGGAGCAGCAGCACAGGGAGGCGACGACCGGCGAGTGGCGAGGTGGCACACCTGGGCTGGGAGCTAGGGCTGCGCGGGTCGAGAGAACAAAATGGAACGAGAACGTTCTGAGTTTCTGTCCGACAGAAACTTTAGTTTCAATGTAATCGGATTATCGGGTCTTAGATGCCCGAAAACCTTTGATGCAAAAGGCGGCCGACTACTCGTCCGACTACACCGATTAGTCGGGCGAGTAATCGGGTCAGACCGATTATAGCCCGAGTTCTCTTAATCGAGTCGGGAGACCCTCTGAGTCGTATAGTCGAGCCGACTAGTCGGCCTAGTCGGCTGACTTTTGCAAGAGTGCTCCTTAGAATCGAGATTTTTGTATAAAACTTCATGAGCTTTTGACTTAGTTTCACTTACATCATTCTTTGCTTCCTTCTTCGCTATTTTGTAGTTTGTGCTAGTTTCCTCTGTTCTATCCTTAGACATAATTTTAAAACATGTTTTTTTTTAATTTTGAGCTTCTCTTGCACCCCTCCACTTCACCACCAGGCCTCCTTTTGGCATGGAGTTCCTCCCTTTGACTCGCCTAGCATCTCTTTGGCTACCCTTCATATAGAAGATGCCACCGCCTCCCACATCCCATTTGCACTTCCTTTACAATATCAAGATGAGTCTTCTAAAACCTTCTCCTTGAAGCTTGATTGCTTCAATTGAAGATTCCACCATTTAGTTATAGTGATCTTGGAAACCCTTCTTTTCTTTATGATGCAGTCGGAAATTCGAACGGTGGAAAAATATAATTTTTGGTAGACGAAATTTAGAGAGGGGAGGAAGAAGGAGAAAACGCGTCGGCTACGCGGGATTTTGGAGAGGAATCGTGAAGAACACGTTGAGAGAGAGAAATAACGAGAGAGAGATAAAAGAGATAAATCTCCAATTTCAATATATTCCGAACTGTACTCTACAGTAGACTACCAACCTCTTTATATAGTAGAGGTGGAATTACAAAAATAGAAAGCGAATCAAAATTGAAATCTGACTCGATCTTAAGTGATTTGAATTGAGATTCAAATCTACATTATCCTAATTTGACTCTAATTCAAAATTCAAAATTCAAATTTAAAATTGACTGACTAATTTCGAGGTCACACGCGATCTCTTTATTTAAATAAAAATGCGACGATTCGAATAAACGTAAATTAAATTAACGGATAAAAATATCAAGCCCTATATTTTAATTTTGTGCTGCATCAATTCTCCTCCGCTTGAAAAATTCGTCTCTTGACGAATTGCTCGATCTTCGTTCCGTCGGTGGAGAATTTCATCTGGATTGGTTGAGCAGATATCCCCAATTTTGATTATTTTCCATGTTACGCTTGTAGTTTCTTTCCACTGAGGGGCATGGCTGCAAATATTCTACCCTTCACTCAAAAGGATTCCATAGCATAATATATCCTCCAATTGCCCTTTTTGATAACAACTTTTGTAAGGGGGACCTTTCCTGCAATTTTTCCAATTTATATCCCAATTCCTATGCCTAAGGGATTCGAATCCCTTTGGAGGCTCCTTCCCCCACGTTAGGGTTTCGTTTCTTTCGCATAAAAGAGGGCGTTGGCGGCAACCTGGGTTAAATGGTTGTACGTGATGGCCACACAATAGGTAGGGAGGCCTCGGGCGGCGCCGGGGAAGGAGGAGCGGCGGCCCCAGCTCGCGTGCATGGTGATTTCCACGCCTGACATGTGCGCAACTGCTGCTGTAGCTCGACATCGAGCGGCGGCGACACCGTGGGTAGCGAAGGCGGTGGAAGCCTATGTCGGGGAGCTTTAAGCGTCGGTAGAGGAGGCTGTGGCGGCGATGTGAGCCGCATATTCGATGGCGACCTAGCGAGAACAGAGGCCACGAGGGGTTCCAATGGCGGGGTTTTCCCATTGGCACAACAACCCCAGATGTGCGGATGATGAGGTCGGTGATGGGAGGCTCACGATCATGTGTTGCGACCGGGAAGTCGACTTCGAGTTTTTTCACAAAGGAATCGAAGGGACTCGCCGTGCGCCCCCTTCTACTTGGTGCTTCGTTCGGGGTCGTTGCTGGATAGGCGAGTAGCAGCAGCGCGTGCGATGGAGGCTTGGGTACCGGAGAGGTCTTTAGAGCCCCGACATCAACCATGGGTAGATCAACGACCTCCTGGGCATCCACCGTGGATGAGAACAGATCGAGGGTTTCTAACTTTTCATCCGAGGGTTCTTCATCGAATATGGGCCCCAAATCTTCAATCTTTTCATTTTTTTGTTCCTGGACAGCAACTTCGACCTTACAGAAATCGACAAATTCATATTCTTCACCCGTACTTTCATAAAAAATCGGCCCTATATCTTCATAGTTTTGTTGCACATGAGTTGCATCAAATAAATATTTTTCGGAACTGAAAATACCTTCACTTTCTTGGTTGAAATTGGGTTGAACAGCAGCTACATCGGTCTGATTTTCGTTGTTGATAGGTGATTCTCCCTCGTTTTGCGCGTCCAACCATGCTTGGACTTTCATGGATGCTATAATACGTTTCTTGAACATCTTCGAACGCGAGCGTGAATGCGAGCCATGTGAGAGACGACTCAAATCGTATTGGATCCTCCAAAATGCGATCGGATCGTCGAATCGTAAGAACGATTTGGTTGCCATGCTCTGATACCAAATGATGCAGTTGGAAGTTCGAACGGTGGAAAAATATAATTTTTGGTAGACGAAATTTAGAGAGGGGAGGAAGAAGGAGAAAACACGTCGGTTACGCGGGGTTTTGGAGAGGATTCGTGAAGAACACGTTGAGAGAGAGAGAAATAACGAGAGAGAGATAAAAGAGATAAATCTCCAATTTCAATATATTCCGAACTATACTCTACAGTAGACTACCAACCTCTTTATATAGTAGAGGTGGAATTACAAAAATAGAAAGCGAATCAAAATTGAAATCTGACTCTATCTTAAGTGATTTGAATCGAGATTCAAATCTACATTATCCTAATTTGACTCTAATTCAAAATTTGAAATTCAAATTTAAAATTGACTGACTAATTTCGAGATCACACGCGATCTCTTTATTTAAATAAAAATGCTACGATTCGAATAAACGTAAATAAAATTAACGGATAAAAATACCAAGCCCTATACCATCCTTTTTATTTCCACATCCATGACTAACAAGCGATATTTAGTTGTCAAACTCTCTCTTATTATTACTTTCCAGTCTTTACAAAATCAATCTTTTCTCCTCATCGTAAACCATGGCCTCAAATTTCAGTGAAATTATATCGAATTTCTGTCGAATATCGATATCCTGTCGAAATCGAAATTCGGCCGAAATGGCCGAAATTTCATTCGAAATTCGATCGAAATTCCGTTTCGATCGGTCACCGAAATGATGACCTAAACCGACATTCAGGGCCTTGGCGTAAACTAATCTATCTGTGTTCTAATCGGGCCACTCTTATAAGTAATTACATGCTCCTCTCTCTTCTTAACGAGAGTGTTTGCTATGAAAAGATCATAAGTTATTACAAAATCCAGAATGTTTTTTCCTCTTCATTTTTATCCCCGTAGCCATGGCCTCCATGAATACTAACATATCCCGAAGCATCCTTTCCGACATGTCTATTAAGATCTCCACATAGGCAATCATCTCTCTTCGTGAGATTCCTTGCATAATCTTATCCAGATCCTCCCAAAAAGCTTGTTTAGTCCTTTCATCTAAATCAATTTGTGGTGCATAAACTAAGATGATATTCATAATTTCTTTTTCGAGCATCAATTGTAATAAAAAAATTGATCCCGAATCTTTACACCTCAATCATACAATCCTTCAAATCTTTATGAACAAACCACTCTAGTACCATTTCTTTCCCTTATCTTTACCTAAATACCAAAGTTTAAAGCATGTCTTCTCGATCTCCCTTGCTTTCTCTCTGACCCATTTTGTATCTTGGAGATATAATATCTGAATCTTCCTTCTTTCCATCGTATCTACAATCTCCATCGATTTGCCAGTCAAAGTGCCAATATTCCAACTACCTATCTGTAACTTCCTTTTCAACCTATTTTGGACTAACTTCTTTAATCGCATGCGCCCATCATGCGAGAGCCTTTGTAAATTTTGGACTGCATCTGAGTGACAATGCAACAGAAGTATCTTATTTACTTGCATACGTTCCTCATGCGAGAACCTTTGCCAATTTTGAACTACATCCGAGCAATAATGCAGTGACCCTTGTAAACTTCTCATTACATTCGAGCGATGCAACACATCGCTAGTAGGGAACGCCCCAACAAAATCAAATGTTTGCTTAAATCCATAACAGTAGCACCAGTTGCATGGTCTTTTCTTTTTTCTTTTTATGAAAAGATCATAAGCCGTTACACATTTTAGAATGACTTTTTCCTCTTCATTTCTATCTACGAAGGCTTGGCCTCCAAGAACACTAGCATACCATGAAGCATCCTTTCCCACATTTCCATTAAGATCTCCACCTAGGCAAATCATCTCTCTTTGTGGGATTCCTTGCGTAATCTTATTCAAATTCTCAAGTGACCAGGATTTCAATCCCACTACCCACTCTCCCCCCTTAACTGCTAAAAAAATCAATTTGCGGTGCATAAATTGAGATTATATTTTGAATTTCTTCTTTGAGCACCAATTTTATAAAAATAATCCGATCCCTAAATCTTTGCATCTCAACCATACTATCATCCAAATCCTTATGAACAACCACTCCAACACCATTTTTGCCCTTCTCTTTGCAAAGAATACCATGTCTTCTCAATCTTTCTTACTTTCTCTCCAACCCATTTTGATACAATACCAAATGAAAAAACTCCCTGTTTTATTCGATAACAACCAGGACCTCAAAAGTCAAAAACCTCTTCCCAATCTTTAGCTGTTTTTTTAGCACAACCCTCTCAGCAAATTTTGTTGGAGCACATCCTTTCAGCATGTATGGCTATCTGGCTGGAGGGAATGGTGTGGTTTTTCGTCGTGAGAGAGACTATGTGCAAATTGTACTCCAGCATGCAAAACTTCTTTTTGAGTCACGGTCTTTGTAAATTTTATGCGATCATTAATACATTTATTTTGGGTGCGTACTTTCTTGGATACACCCCCATTTCCTTAAGAAACCTTTCAGCTTTTAATTAATCTAAATTTATCAGAGTTTGATCCGTCAACTGCATATATCGATGGCAATGCGGTCATTGAGGCTAAAAACTTTCCAGTACAGTGTTCGACTCCCTGCCCCATCACAAATGTAACAAAGGAGTTTCTCCCTATTAGCTCGCAAGCATGATAAGTCATCAAAATGGAGTTACCTAGGATAAAGTGATCCCATCACACTCCACCGGCCTTTCTATACAGAAGACATTGTCATCTTCATGGTCGAAAATGTGGATGCTGCTATTTAACTATAGTACCGCGTGGAAGAGACAGATGACCAAAGTGTTAGTCTTGAAGGCAAACAATAGGGACACAAACGGAAATACCTCTTCTATTTCTGCCCAGGGCTGTATTTAGCCCTCTTAGAAAGGTTTACCTAGTGACTCATCTCCTAGTCCATGCTAAGTTCAGGCTTTCTTTTGCAAAGAAATTCTACATGGAGTACTAATTGAGACTTATGCTTTAGATAAACCACTTCCGCATGAAGCCACCACATTATCGACCAATTGTGTGCCTGGGATGAATGCATAACCACTTCTTCTTGTTAGTCAAAGCCTTTGCAATAATTTGACCCGCGGACTTAGAAAGTTGAACTGGTTCTTATAAATATTTTAATAGCCGTTGTACTTGTTTTCATGATTAGGAGGATGGAAAAATTAATTTATATTTAGCACATCGTATATATGTTAGGGTTTAAGGTTTTTAACCGATGGTAATCATTTTTAATGAAGTATTTGTTTGAATAAATATTGAAGCATCACAATGTGAGAAATTGTTTGATGTTAATTGAAATAAAGGCTCATTATTTCTGTAGAACTATGAATGTGTTCGCACTGCCTAGTTTGATGTACATAGTTTATGTTATTAGAACAACTTGAATGGTTGGGGAACGGAGCAGTGAGAAGATGAATGGTGTGTGATTGTAGAGAATAGAAGGAAGAATATAGTACTGGGAGAACACCTCTCAAGTGTCCAAGGATCCTTATTCTTAGACCATCTTAAACTGTCTTGATAAAGTATCCAGGATACTGCATTGAGCAACATATTTATTCTATCCCTTCATTATAAATATACGAATGTTTGTGGTGATCTCTTGTCTACTATTTATTCAATGAAGATAAAAGAACGCAAGAACTGTCCTATTATCTGCTATTTTAGATATAGATAAATAATTATGATGGAAACAGATGGAAAGGGAGGCGAATGGGCGATCGGGGGAAGGCTCCCTTGCTCCTGGAGGCGGCGGTTGCCGGGAGTCCTCCAGATTGGATGAGGAAGGGCATTGAGGAAGCGGGGAAGAGAACTGCACCGGTGCTCTCTCGTCGCTGATGATTCAAGTGGGGCCTTACATGCAGCCTTGCACGGTGGTGTGAGGCGAGGAGGGTGGTTTGCTACCGCTGCCGAGAGGAGGGGCATATTCGAAAGGAATGCCCAGATTTTTCTTCCTATATGGTTGTCGACAACGACACGAACCAGAGAGCTGTGGTGAACAAGGAGATCCCGTGGGATCCCGTTGATGGAGTCCTGACCTGGGTCCGATGTTCGGGTTTTGCTTTCCGGGCTCATCGGGTGGTGTTGAGATGAATCATGTCATTGATCCGGCAGTGGATCCATTTGCGGATCTGGGCGGGGGACTCGTTTCGACCTCGGGCGACGGGCGTGGTTCGGACCCTCTCTTGCTCTAGAAATCCAGTGGGAGCCCTGTCTCTGACTCGACCTCGGAGCTCCCGCAGGTGGCTGCTGCTGCTTGTGTCCTCTCTCATTCCCTCAGTGGTGTGGCTGGGGGTGGTGGCGCCTTGTTGCTGGCGCCGAGCAGGGGACCCTTCAGCGCTGGGGGAGTTTGCCCCTCCCTGCGAAGGCACGGGGATCGATAGGGCGGGGCGGAGGGGCTTCAGATGGTCCGAGGTTGGCTTTGTCGGGCCCTACCGGGGGAGGTACTTCGGAGTTGGCTATGATGGTGGACCACCTGCCTGCCCCCTCGCGATGTCAAGCTTCTCTTGGTTGAACGCAACATGGGATCCTACTGGTTGAGGTGAGCGAGACACAGCTATCCGCTCCTGTGGGCCCGACTGATGGGCAGTCCAATCCCTTTCTCTTGCGGTTGGAACCTGTGGTCATGGTTGACGGTGGAGTGTCCCCTTGTATGGTTGATGGGCTGGATGATAATTCGGTTTCGGGGGCAGCTACTCTGGCTTGAAGCCGAAAGGTGGAGCAACACATTTTGGCATATGAGCGGAAGCGAAGGGAGCGAAGGTTGGCACTGGGCGGAGATTATCGAAAGCAAGTTTGCAAAAATCGGCCGACTAGGCCGACTAGTCGGTTCGACTAGTCGAGTCGGGGGGGTAGCCGACTCGACTAGGCCTAGTCGGCTATTAGTCGGTCAGCCCGACTAGTCGGCCTAGTCGGCCGACTAATCGGTCGATTTTTACATCAAGCTTTTATAAATTTTTTCTTTTTTGCTTTTTTTAAAAACAAACTTATTCTATTATACTTAATGTTATATTTAATGTCAATTACTTCTTTTGTTTCATTATGTAAGTATAGAAAATGTACAAATCTATGCTAATACATAAGCAAACTTATTCTAATATGCAATAATGTTATATTTAAAGTCAATTACTTCTTTTATTTCATTATGGAAGTATAGAAAATGTACAAATCTATGCATAAAAATGATTTATATATTAAAAATAATAAAAAAAATCAAAACCGACTAATGACCGACTAAATCCGACTAGTCGCCCGACTGCCGATTAATCCTTAGTCAGTGACCCCGCCGACCGAGTACCGACTACCGCTTTCTGCAACCTTGGCCGAAAGATGAGAGGTGATCCAATCCTCTCGTTCTCGTGTAAGAGTAAGAAGTCAGATGCATGCTTGTGGTTGGAACGAGAAATGGAAGACTAGGAGGGGAGCTTCGACACATCTGAGGTAGCGGCAACAAACTTAGTTGCAACATCTCCTGCTGATGCTCGGAAGTGCATGGATGAAAAGCTTGGTAGTGGTCTGCTGAACAATGTGGCTGACATTCACGTGCGGGTTGTGGAATGTCTCGGTGTATCTCTGCCCACAAAAAACCCTCCGAGTGGATCCAAATGAAGATCGTCTCCTGGAATATAAGGGGGTTGGGAGACATGGAAAAGAGAAAGGCGGTGGGGGAGCTTTTGAGCTCGTGGGGTGCTGACGTGGTTTTTTTACATGAATCAAAGATTGCGAGTTGGGAATCAGTTTCTTGGAGATCAATAGGTTGCTTTAGGTTGTCGGAATTCAGAGTGGTTCCATCCGTTGGAAGTGCTGGGGGCATGGTTCTAGCGTGGGATGGTGTTTTGTTTTCTTTTGTGGAGGAGAGTGTGGATCTCAGATCTATCTCGATGTTACTAGATTGCAAGTCTGGTACTAGCAAGTTCATGCTTACCTCGGTTTATGGGGTTTCTAGCGGTGGGCGTGATGCAGTCTTGTGGGAGTTGCAGGCGGCTAGGAGGAAGTTCCCAGACACCCCTTGGGTGGTCAGGGGGGACTTCAACGTGACTCTGCTCGCATCTGATCATCCAAACGACCGGGGAGGAAGAGACTCGGGTTCGGATGGCTTCATGGAATGTGTCAGTGTTCTGGTGATGGAAATTTTTGATGTCGAGAACGTGAGATACACTTGACGTAACGCTTCCGGACGGTCGCATATGGATAGATTCCTGGTCTCTAATGAGATTTTGGAGTTGTTCCCTCTTGTTGTGGCTCATGCTCTTCCTAGATCGAGATTTGATTACACACCCATTTGTTGGGACTCGGGCGAGGGTGTGATCTCGAGGTCGATGTGTAGGTTTGAAAAATCCTGGATTTTGGACGATAATTTCAGAGTTTCGGCCTCAGGCTTCTGGGGCTTTCTATAGGTGGAAGACTCTGTGGCGTAGAGATCGGCACAAAAGCTTAAACTGTTGCGAGAAAGACTAATGGAGCATAAAAAAGAGGTGAGAAGATGCATAACTGAAAGGCGGGAGACAACGGTGGCCAAGATTGCGAGACCGGATGAGATCGAGGATAGTCGTTCTTTGAACAATGAGGAGATGAGTTCAAGGAAATATTTTTATCGAGTAGTGGTCGAGGACGGCAAGCGAAGGCAGATGGAGTGGCGTCAGAGATCCAGGCAGAAGTGGTGAAAGAAGGGGATGCAGACACTCGTTTCTCCCATGTGGTGGTTAGTGGAAGGAGGAATTTGATACACAAGCTAAAATCGAGGATAATAATGTTCAAGGAGATAGGGAGATTGAGAACAGTCATTTAAATTTCGCGAAATTTCGGCGAAATTTCGATTTCGAGAGGTCATGGGCATCGAAACTCATATATATGTCGATTTCCCAGATTTTGACCGAAATTTCGGTGATATTTCGACATATCGACCCATTTCGTTTGAAATTCATGGGTTTCCGTACAAAATTTCTTGGATTTCGACATATCAACCCATTTCGGTTGAAATTCATGGGTTTTAGCGAGACCCCCGTCTGGTAGGGTATGGTGCGACAAGAGGGTACATACGTCGATTATTCAACTTGGGGAGCTTCCTCCCCTTTGGATTTAAGCACCGGAGATGAAACAACTCCACAACTTCCATATATCTAATACAGCTTGTTCATTTCATTCGTTTGTCATTTATCTTCGTAAATAAATGCATCTTTATTGTAAGATTGTAATTAATTCTGTAATTCATTCGAACTTTGTCCGTGACAGTTATTTCTATGAACAAGATATTGTTTAATTAATCACTATCTATATTTTAGAATAAAAGTGCTCGTCTATTTTTCTGAACTAAAGACGTCTTCTAAGTGTTGTTAACTTAGTTATTTTGATTTTCATTTCTGGTATCTATCAGTCAACTCAACAATATGTCTAATATGAACGATATGGTGTGATATAAGGCATACGGATGAGAGATGTGCGTGATATAAGTGTGCATTTGTAAGCTATTGTTGTTTTAAGATCTTGGATTGGATGATATCAATTTCCAGTATGTATTAGTCTATCAGCCAAGAATCAACATTAACATCGATATGATCGATATGACCGATATGTGCCATATAAGGGACATATATTATGAGCAATATGTGTGATATAAGTGTGTATTTGTAAGTTATTTATTGTTGTAATAACTTGGAAGATCTTAATTTACGAAAAAATGGTCACTTTTTGAGTAATTTTCAACATTTCCACCGAAACGGTCGAAATTTCCCGAAATTTCATCGAAAATTCGGTTTTGGAGACCGAAACGAAATTGAAATTGAGATTTCGAACCTTGATTGAGTGGGTTCTTGTGGATCATTTTCGATGCTTCAGTAGGTGTCTGCCACTGAGTGGTGCTAGATGGTCCGGTGATGGGGGGCTAAATGCTTGAATAATGGTCAACGAGAGGCACTTTTAGTTGATTTCACGAGGGAGGCGGTTCGTAGGGCAGTTTTTGATCTCAACACTGATGGTTGTCCATGTCCGGATGAATTTCCAGTTTCTTTTTATAGGGATTTTTGGGAGATGATGGAAGAGGATGTTATGGCCCTGATGTTTGAGTTTAGGGATGCAAACAAGGGTTTGGAGAAGCTTAAGAAATCACTGCTATTCTTGCTTCTAAAGAAAGAGGGCGCTGAGCAGGTTGATGATTATCGTCCTATTGCGTTATTGAATATATATCTCATATTGGCCAAGGTGTTAGCTAATCGTCTACAAGGTTTTCTGGATGATCTCGTCCTTCCGATGTAGTCCACTTTTATACCAGGACGACAACTTCTGGAGGGAGTGGTTATGTCGACAGATATGGTCTCTGATTGGAAGAGAAGAGGAACTATATGCTTCCTTTGGAAGGTTGATTTCTCAAAGGTATATGACAACATGAATTGGAAGTTCATTTGGGCATCTTTGGTGAGGAGAGGTTTTCCGGATGTTTGGATTGACGAGATGAAGAGGTGCATCACCACCACCTCGCTTTCAGTGTTGCTAAATGGAAAGCAAGAAGGGGATTATTTCCAGCCGCAGAGGGGGGTGAGGCAGGGCTGTCCATTGGCCCCTCTGCTGTTTGTTCTGACAGCAGATGCATTAGCGATTATGTCTAGTGTGGCAGAGGAGGGGGGTTTCTTTACTGGGTACTCCGGGGACGGGTTTTCTGTGGCGCTGTTACAATATGCTGACGACTCTTTGTTTTTTATTGAAGTTGAGGTGGATAAGTGCAGGGTTTTGAAGGTGGTACTTGACATCTTTGGTGACCTATCAGGTCTGAGGGTGAATGGAGTGAAGTCGGCATTTGTGCCCTTCAACCTGTCGGCAACGGACTCTACAGTTTGTAGCGAGATCTTGGGGACGACACGGAGGTCCTTGCCTATTAGCTATTTGGGTCTGCCTTTGCTGACAGGGAGGACGCGGTAGATTGACTGGTTACCTCATTAGAGAAATTAGAGAAGTAACTTGCAGATTGGAAAGCGGCTTTCCTATCTAAGGGAGGGAGGTTGGTCTTGATCAAGGCCGTTCTATCTGCCATTCATGTCTTCTTCATGTCTACGAGAGTCATGCCTTTGGGGATCCGAAACAAATTGAAATCTTTGATGCTCCATTTCTTTTGGTCGTCATCTCGGGGAGATAAGGGTCTTGCATTGGCTGGGTGGTCGACGGTGTCTACGTCGATCAACGAGGGTGGCCTGGGAGTCTTGAAGATTGGGGATATGAATAATGCTCTGCTAGCGAAGTGGATATTGAAGATCTGGGACCTTGGAACTGATCTCTGCTCAAGTTTGATTAGGTCGATCTATGGTGTTTCTACCAGCTTGGTGGCCTGTATTGATGGTTTGGGCTCACCAACTACTTCTGGAGAGGAGTGCATTCGGTTCTGTCGGATTTGGCTGGGTACTTGCGCCCTATGCTAGGGGATGGTGATGCAATCATTCCCAAATTGACAGGGCAATTCAAATTGAAGCAGATGGTTGATTTGGAGATTTTTCGAATTAGGGATTTCCATCCTTAAATAGTTACTTTAATTAGTTTGCTTATTTTATCTAAATAAATTGAGATTGTAATTATCAATTTTTTTAGTAGATAAAATTAGTTAAGAGTCAATTATAATCGCTTAGAGTTAATTAGGATCGGTTGGGAGTCGATTTGAATTCAAATTTGATTCACTTTCTATTTTTGTAAATCCACCCCTCCTATATAAAGGGGATGACAGTCTATTGTAAGGGACGGTTCAGTTCAGTTGATATTAAAATTGAGTTTATCTCTCTTTGCCTCTCTCTCTCTCAGCAATCTTCGCGTTCCATCACCGAAATCTCGCGCAACTGGCGCACCCTTCTCTTCTCCCACCCTCTAAT
This sequence comes from Ottelia alismoides, assembly GCA_037367405.1. Lineage (NCBI taxonomy): Eukaryota > Viridiplantae > Streptophyta > Magnoliopsida > Alismatales > Hydrocharitaceae > Ottelia > Ottelia alismoides. The sequence continues at coordinate 73,712 of JAZKJV010000935.1, forward strand.
CTCTTATCCACCAAATATTTTCCACCGTCAAAATTATTTTCTGCCGTTTGGATTTTTCTGTCTGCATCAAGTGGTATCAGAGCATGGCAACCGAATCGTTCTTATTATTCGACGATCCTATCGCATATTGGCGGCTGCAATACGATTTAAGTCGTCTCTCTCATGGCTCATATGCGCGTTCACATCAACAAAAGTTCAAGCAACGCCTCTTATCAAGTTTCAAAGTCCCAAGCATGGTTGGACGTGAAAATCGATGAGAATTCGCATGACAACGACAAAAATCAGATCATTGAAGTCACTGTACAACATACTTTCGATCAAGAAACCGAAAGGTATTTTCATTCAAGATGAAGGTCTATTTGATACAATATTATTACAAGAAGAAAAGGAAGAAGATTTGGGACAATCTTCGACGAAGATCCCACGGATGAGAAACTCGAGATCCCTGATTTTTTTGCAATAAAATTTGCTATCCATGAACACAAAGATGAAGATATAGAGCGCGTATTTGATGAGGATTCCGTGGAGGAAAAATTGGAAACCCTTGATTTATTTATGGTTGGAGTGCCTGTCTAGGAGGTCACATCAACGCCACAGTTGGTTCCTGCATCACTATCCGCTGAAGTTGTTGTCCAAGAGGGTGTTAGTCTATTGCCGGCATCGGCGACGCAACCCCCTACCCCAAACCACTACTGCTGTGGGGCTTCACGCATCTTCCACCACCATCGATGCAGTCGTGATTCCTTAACATCACTGCGGAGCGGGCGCAACTCCACTCTGCCCTCTGTGCCAACACCTCAGATCGAGCTCGTCAATGCTGCCGCAAGCATCGTCGTCAACCCAACTGCTCTCGTCTCGCCACCTCCTATGGCTTCCCTTCTCACACCACCGCCGCAAACGCCCCTAACGATTCATTCCCAACGCCATGAGGCACACACGGCTCCTCTCAACCCCGCAAGCCAGCAACCCCGATCGAACTGGCCGCCGCCGCTCCACACTTCGACTGATGCTTCCACCTCAGCGCCGCCATCGTCGAGATTTGAGAGGGAGAGAAACCCTAATAAGGGTTGGGGATTCCTCTTCAATTGGATCCCTAAAATTAAGGGGTGAGATATTTTGGAAATATTACAAAGCAACCCCCTCCTCACATGAATTTTTATCTAAAGGGCCAATTGGAGGGTAAATTATGTTATTGGTATATTTTAAATAAAGTGGTAAAAAATTTGCCGCCATACCCCTCAGTGGAAAAGAAACTGCAAACGTAACATGGAAAATAAGCTAAATTAGGGAGGTCCGATCAACCAATCCCTATTGAATTCTCCAATGGCGAATCAAAGATCAAGCAATTCGTCAGGATATGATTTTTCAAGCGGAGGAGAATTGATGCAATCATTCCCAAATTGACAGGGCAATTCAAATTGAAGCAGATGGTTGATTTGGGTATTTTTCGAATTAGGGATTTCCATCCTTAATTAGTTACTTTAATTAGTTTGCTTATTTTATCTAAATAAATTGAGATTGTAATTATCAACTTTTTTGGTAGATAAAATTAGTTAAGAGTCAATTATAATCGGTTAGAGTTAATTAGGATCGGTTGGGATTCGATCTGAATTCAAATTTGATTCACTTTCTATTTTTGTAAATCTACCCCTCCTATATAAAGGGGATGGCAGTCTAATGTAAGGGACGGTTCAGTTCAGTTGATAATAAATTGAGTTTATCTCTCTTTTGCCTCTCTCTCTCTATCTCAGCGATCTTCGCGTTTCATCACTGAAATCTCATGCAACCGACGCGCCCTTCTCTTCTCCCGCCTTCTAATCTCTTATCCACCAAATATTTCCACCGTCAAAAATTATTTGGATTTTTCCGTCTGCATCAGATGGCCATGGTTTCCGATTTTGGATGGATGACTGGATGGAAGATGGTGCCTTATGCGACCTTTACCTGAGATTGTATGCGTTGGCTTCAAACAAGGACATTTGTGTGGTATATGTGTGGTCGGGCGATTCATGGACGCCTAATTTTGTGGCAGAACTGTCAAACTAAAGAGCCGGAGATTTTTTGTGCCTATCTAGCAGATTGATGATGAATACCCATTCATCACTCTTTATTCTTATATTTAGCTACAAAAACCTTTGCAAATGCATGTAGATATGTGTAAATAGGGGTAATTAACAAAAGCATGCATTGTGTAAAAACTTATAATTAGCATGTTTTTGTGCAAAAATAAAAGAATAAAGATGAAAAAGAAAAAGAGGGAAATATTTAGAATAAATATTGAGCAACCTAACCCAAGGGAGGGCTCAGCATGGGCCTGACCGCATAAAAGCCAAAGTAGAGGGAGATAGGGGCTCATGTGTAAATATTGGTGTAAATAAATAAGATTATGTTTTCCTCACTCAAAAATATGCTTGTACATAGTTGTATATATTTAGAAAATATTAAAAACAAAATAAAAATTTGAAAATCAAAAATTTCAAAAATGCCCTTTTACCATGTACATAAACCATACTCCTATATTTATTCAACCTTATAAATGAATAAAATTATTTTCTAAACTTTTTATAAATATCCTATATTATATATTGTAAATAAATAAAATAAAAAGAATCAAAACAAAAATCAAATAAAAATCACAAAATTCAAAATATAAAAATACATTGTATATATACCATGTATATAAATAATAAAAACCAAATAAAAATACCCTTTTATTCCTCATTTTATTCTATAAATAAATAAAATATAAAATAGGAATAAAATTGTACAAAAATAATAATTAAAAATCAAAAATAAAAAAAACCTACATATTGTACATATACCTATGTATAGCTATATAGTGTAAATACCTTATTTTTATTTCCAAAAATTAATTAAAAATCACCAAAAATAGAAAAAAATAAAATAAAAATAGTTTGTGTTTTGAGTTTTTACAAAATCGGGCCCTAGCTACCTTGAATTTAAACTTTAAATCCGGCCACGTGGCCCATCCTGATTGGGTCCTGGGGATGTTGACCGCCCGGTCAACTGGCCCCCCAGGACCACCTCCCACGGATTTGAGCGGCCTACCCGACTTCTCCATTTAATACCCGCTCAACCCGATCACCAACCCGCCAACCCCCGGGTCCGAATCGTCCTCCTTGCACCCGGCATCCTCGCCGGAGCCGCTCCCTTGGGATCTGCGCGCTCCTGAGCTTGCCCGGACCCCCTCTTTTCGGACCCCCTAGCCATATAAATCGTGAGCTCAGCCGCCTTCCCGCGTCATCTTTGGCTCTCCATTCTTCGTCCCGTGACCTCCACAGCTACCCCCGAGGTGACAGCTCCAGGTTGGCCGTGTCGCAGCGAGGAGAGAGTGGCCGGACCACTGATCCGGCGAGTAGCTCCGCCGTAGCTCCGCCATTGGTGCGAGCTCTGAGCCTCGGGCCCAGACGACCCTCGAGGCTACGACCGGGAGCTTCCCCAGCTCCAGCCCAGTCTACTTCACCACCCAGGTAATCCCTTAGCTTCGCCCTTTCCTTCAATTTCCATTTTGCCCCAAATCGCACCGCCGCCGTTTTCCGTCGATTCCGACCATCTCGCGCACCCATTCGATCATCGGAATCCATATTCACCTCCGCCTTCTTTCCACGCACCTTCTCCGCCCCTCCGTTCAACCCAGCTCGCACAGGAGCTGGGATTCGAATCCCCTCGCCGTCGCTTCGCCGGGGTTCGTCTGCACCGACGCACAGACCATCCCCCAAGTCGCCTAACTGGGTCGAGGCATTTTGCCCTCGACCCGCGAAGCTTCTGAGCCATTTTGCAGGACCAGAGGAGGCTATCTGAGGCCTCCCGACATTCAGACAGGAGCTTCTCCTCCGCCGACCTCGCCGGAGCCCTCCAGGGCTCGGCTGGGCCATCGGAGCCTACCGTTAGCTGCGGAGCATCATCGCGGACCTTTTCCGATCTTCAGAGGCAGCAGGGGAGGAGACCAGCGCTCGCACGAGGCCGGCGAAGCTCGCCGGCCGACTGTTCTTCCAGCATCTTCCCCGACCGTTCGATCGTCCTCGACCTCCAGTTCGTATCCAGACCGTTCACTTGAGGAGAGTCAGACACCGTCAGATTTGGAGAGGCGATCAGGACCGTCCGTTGCACGAGGGGTAGCCACCGAGCACCGCACCCGTTCGATCTCCCACGTGGCGTATCCTCAGCCGTCCGATCGCTGCGAGGGCCTCAGCGTTGGAGCGCCAGCCATTTCCAGCCGTCCATCTACACACGTGGCGCGCATCCATCGGGCGACTTAATAAAGGGTAATTTACCTTAGGCCCTTCCTTATCTTTTATTTCGTTTTAGTCCTGTAAATATTTTAGTCAGTTGTTTAGTTTTAGGGTATTTTGCATGTTGGACCACGAGCTTTAGTTTATTTGCACTTATACCCCTGTCTGTGTGAGCCACGTGTTTCGTCACGTGTATTTTTGGGTTAATTGCAATATATTCCCTGTAGTTCTGGATGTTTATGAATGAATGAAACTTTTTGAGTAATTGCATCTATGCCCCTGTGAATGGTTTTATTGCGCATGTGCGTTTATTTTTGGGATATTTGCAGCTGAGGCCGTCGGACTTTTGGTACGTGTTACCAATTAGTCCCTGGAACTTAGTTTTATCACATAGAGGTCCCTGAGTGCCCCAGGCACGCGCCGCGCGCGTGACTTGCTGGGTTAATTGCACCTGGACCCCCAGAACTTAGGGTATTTGCACTTCAGTCCTTGTGCACAGTGCCCTCTTGTGATTTTTGAATAAAATATCAAATCACCTCCAAATTCGATGAAAATTTGACACATGGCTCCTGCCATGTTGTAGGATTTTTGAGACTTTTTGAGGACATTTTTGAGTTTATTTGTTATTTTTAAAAATTCAAAAACCATCGTTTTAGCCACTGTCTAGTTTTAAAAACCCCAAAAAATATAAAAACCCCCTCAAAAATTCTATAAAAATTAGGTACTGTTTATTTTGTGTTCCTTTATTTTCTAGCCAATTTTGGCTATTTTTCACTGATTAAAAACCATAAAAACTTAAAAACACCTAAAAACCCATAAAAATTCTAGTAAATAATCTAAAAACCCAAAAACAATAATTTTAGTACTCAAATTTTCCTTGTTTTACCTAGTTTACAGGAAAAATACCTCCAGGTCCTTTTGAGGTTCTTAGATATTTTATCTAGGGACTTTAGGCTTGGCTGGACAGTACCTTGCATTTCTACTACTGTTTGATTTTTAGGAAATAAAATATCCATCAGAAAAATTCCAAAAATTCACCAAAAACACTAAAAAACTAAAAAAACATGAAAATATTTTTGTTTGAATTTTTGCTTGATTTTTGAGGCATTAAATAAAGGGATAATTACATCCATAACCCTGAGTAATTCCTCAATCTCAATCATGACCCTGTATAATCGCGATTTACATGAGAAACCCTGAGTAATGCTTAACTCTTACATGACATACCCCTGTGTCAAGTTCCGTTTGGGATGAGCATTATGTTTAACGGATTCCGTTAAAAAAATACAAAAATATCCCCAATATCCATTCTTATTTACAAACCATGCCATCCTTCTCCCTCCACCCTCACCCGACGGGCTGAGTTTCTCCTCCGCCGCGAGCTTCCTCCCTGCGGCTCATCACCTTCTCCCGCGCGCCGAGCTCAGACTGCCCCCGCTACCGTAGGCGAGCCTCATCTTGGGCAGCTGCCCCCACCCCCCGCTCCCTGGGCAGCTGCCCCCACCCTCGGCTCCCTGGGCAGCCCAGGTCGACGTTCCCCAGCCACCCACCTTCCAGTGCAGTGCACCCCCCCCTCCCGGACACCAATCAAGCCCGGCCAGAGAGCCGACCACCCACCTTCCAGTCCACCAACAACCCCCCTCCCCCGCGCGAACACCAACCAAACCCGGGTAGTGGCGCCTCGCCCACCGTTGCCAGCCTGTCCTATCCTACTCCGCCCCACCTCCCCCTGGGCACACAACACCCCCCAACCCCCGGATGTGCACCTTCTCCTTCTTCACGAAGAAGGCCTCTCGTGGGGTCAACCTTATCCAGACATCGCTATATGGAACAAGAGATCCCATTCAGGGATGTACTCCGGCAGGATATACTTTAGACGAGCGCCGGACAAGATCATGCCAGATACCCCAGAGATGTGCATGTTCCTCGGCAGGATGAGCGTGTCTCCGGGCGAGCAGGTGCCGGTGATCGCCGCCAGGAATCCGCAGGTGCTCCCGCCGACGAGGAACCGCGTCTCGCGCGATCCAAATAGCTCGGATGCCAGTCTCTGACCTTCCAATATGGACCCCTCTGGGAAGAAGAGATCATCCATCTCTGGAAGCTCAGCGGAATCGTGAAGGAATGGCTCCAGACCGATGAGGCGAGAGAGAAGTGGAGGTGCAGCTCTGCCTCTATTATGTGCTGGAACATGGAAACATGCTGTCTCATCTCGCATTAGCTTCCAGTGCATCAACCAGAGGGGCACTCCCTTTCTTACCATCATTACATATTACGAAGATGATATATTCACCAAAGTTCTCACCTCGTAGTTGATGCTGGTGGAGCTGCAAGCAAGAAGGTGGGGATGCGGGGGCTCTGCAGGTCGGGGCGGGGAAGGGAGGTGGGAGTCTGCCGACGGGAGCGGGCGGGCTTCAGAGTGGGTGGTTGCCGACGAGGGATGGAGGAGGAAGAAGGGGAGAGGATCCGGACGAAGAATGTTTTTATTTTTTTTAATTTAGCAGCCATTGGATAGGTTAGGGGTTAGATTAACCCAACAGTATGGTTGGGTTAAGGAGAAAACTAACGGAGGGTCATGAGTGTGAGACGGAGTGACTATTCAGGGTTTCCCGTATAATTCGCGATTATGCAGGGTCATGATTGAGATTGAGGAATTACTCAGGGTTATGGGTGTAATTATCCCTTAAATAAATTGCTTAAGTGTGGTTGTCTTTGTTTTCTTTTATTTTCTCCACATATTAAAAATCCAAAAAAATATAAAAATCATTAAAAATCACTAAAAATATTTTGTCCTTATTTTATTTCATTTTTACTACTTCGTAGGCCTTTGGCCAACCCGTGCTCCTCGAGTTCGACCCTGGGTGCTATACCAGGTTAAACATTTAGCAGGACCGCTTGCCTTGCTTGATTGATTTTATTTGTCTCGAGTGGTCTGATATTTTTTTTCTTGATTGACTTGACTTGATCGCTTGGGTCGCAACGACCAATTTAGCACCTATACCCTAGCCTTCAGGTCGGTCATTAGAATGGCGCCGTTGCCGGGGAGCACGGCTTAGTAGTCCTTTTTATTTTTCTTTTCGTTTTATTTTCGCGGCTTTTCGCCGCTCTTCGGAGCCCGTGGCTTTTCGCGGCTTTTTTGTTTATATTTTCTTTTTGTCTTCTTCTGTTTTATTTTTATTTTCTTTTGTTTTTGTTTTTAATTGATTTTGTGTGTTTATTTCATTTTATATTTTTGCACATATACCCTCACCTTTATTTTCATTCCTTTTCCTTATTATTTGATTATTTTTGCTGGTCTAACCACTCATATCTTTTTCTTGCGAGGGCCCGAGGACCGCAGAGGCAACTTTCGAGGAGCCGGTGCAACCGAGGAACTTGGAGGCGGCTTCTTTCTCTACGAAGCCACATGAGAGAGAGAGAGAGTTGAGTGGGTGAGGCTAGATTAGGTTTTTATTTTTATTCTTATTATTATTGTAATAATACAGGGACTTGGACTGCTTAGACACTATTGGACTCTTCTACCGTAGCGGGTCTGTTTCGCCGAGCACCGATGTGCTCGGGGGACCCTTAGAACCTTCGCGGTTTTTCGCGGCTTTTTCGCGGTTTTATTTTTCTTTTATTTCTGTCTTTTCCGGTTTTTCGCGGTTTTTGCTCGAGCCCCTAGACTTAGGATTTTCTGGTGAATGTGCCGTAATTAGTAGGATCCACACACCTAATTGATTATCTGTTCCTATAGATCGATAATTGGACCTACTTAAAATCAATAATAAAAATAACCGATTCATTTGCCTCCGTAGCCTACGTGCCGCAGCCCGTCCTGTAAAGCGCTTACTCCTACCCCCGATTTGTCGGACAGAGGAGGGACGGGCCAAGATCGGACTCTTTGGCTTGGAGGTCAGTGACCGGTTAGACGGCTCTTCGCTAGACTTGCTCACCTAGGACTCGGCTTTACCGCTGCATCATTTAGGTTAGTTTTATTTCTGTCTTTATTTTTATGCGCGGATCATATTGCATGTAGAGAGCTGGAGGCAGGTACGCATTTCTGACTTTGCATGCATTATTGATTTATCGCGCATCGGCTTTTTCGTCTTCTCCCCCCTGTTTTGGACTTAATAATCAGGAGAACCGAAAAATTCGTTAGGCCTTTTGTTTGCTTTGAAAAAGATTAAAAAAGTGAAACCATAAAATTGGGACTGCTAAAATTATTGATCTAAAAAACCGCTCACCCTAAAAACTTTGTCTTGGGGAGAGCAACCCCCTCATTGTTTGGTTTGGATGCGCGAGAGAGTGACCCGCACCCTAGGTAGAGCCCCCCGTTGCTAGTCCCGACTGATTACCGACTCTTCCGTGCGGGCCAGTCGGTTGGGTTAGCATCGGATATCCCAACAGGTCACGTAAGCGCTCTGATATTCTGTGTGTTCACCAAAATAAAATCGACAAGATAATTTGACCGAACTTTCACGGTCTTCAGCTCGCGTTGCGTTGGTGAACCGGGGGCTTGTTTTCTGATCATAATTTTTCCAGATCTCATCCGCCTTACTCGCCAGATCAAGATGATGGGTAGACGGTCTCTTAGGCAGCCTCTGGCTGCACCGCTTTCGGGCACGTCTACCTCCTCATCTAGGTTGGCTCGTGAGAGCTCAGACCCGCTCTCCGAGCCCGAGTATGATTCCACCCTGTTCCCCCTCGACCCCCTTTCTGATCTACCTGAGAGACACGAGCCCGAGGAGAGATTGATACATTTGACAGCACCTGAGTTGGGCTCGTTTGATTTTGCAGACGTCGACATGGCCGGAGCCGGCAGTTCAGACGATCACTCCCGTCAGCCAGAGCACTTTGTACTAGACCAGGGAGCGATCAACTCCACCCTGATCGCATCACTCGAGACAGTCCAGCAGCAGCTCCGCGATCAGGGAGCATTTATGATTGAGATGAGGAGAGAGTTGGAGAGGCTCAGAGTAGAGCGAGATGAGCAGAGCGAGCCTGAGGAGGGACCTGATGCAGAGGCACGAGCCGCAGCAGCAGCAGCAGCCGCGGCCGCCGCCGCAGCGGCAGCAGCCGCGGGAGGAGGAGGACCACCTAGACCGATGCGGGAGTTGCACAACCCCGGATCTACACTGATGCATCATTGGGTGGTGGTACCTGCTATCGTGGGGGACTTCAAGTTCCCCGCGAACACCCTGCAGATGCTTCCTCGATTCCACGGACTTGCCACTGAGGAGCCCCACCTTCACCTCCAGGAGTTTCTGATGATCTGCAGTACTGTCCACGACCGGCATGTGGACCAGGACACGATCCGAATGATAGCCTTCCCGTTTTCACTGGCAGATAGAGCAGCCACCTGGCTGAAGCATCTTGGGAGGTTTGTCTATACCTGGGAGCAGCTCCACACCGAGTACTTGAACAAGTACTATCCACTCGGGCGGACGAATGCAGCGAGGGCCCTGATCAGCAACTTCTCCATGTTCCCCAACGAGCAGTTTCACGAGGCATGGGAGAGGTTCCGAGAGCTCTTGGACAGATGCCCGCACCATGACATCACGAAGCCGAACCTTGTGCAGAGCTTTTTCAGCGGGTTGACACCAGAGCTACAGGGCCTGGTGAACGCTTCTTACGGCGGGTCCTACTTCGCCAAGGACCACGACCAGGTCTGGGCCATCTTCGAGGAGATGGCTGAGAACTATATGGTGATGTCTCAGACCAGGTTGTATACTCAGAAGACCCAGCCACATCAGCCAGGACCCGTGCAGTACCAGCGGATAGCACGGGTAGATGCAGGTCCATCCAGTTCGTCCGCAGCCGCAACAGCACAGGCAGAGTCGTCAGCTGCGGACATGGGCATTATTAGCGAGAAGCTGGACCACATGGAGCTGATCGAGAAGAAGCAGTGCCAGAGTATCACGCAGATGGAGCAGATGGCACATGTTCTAAGCGACATGAAGACACAGCTCATGTGTCTCCAAGAGGCACAGACGGCTTCTCAGCCCCGTCTTCAGTCGCGAGGCGACGCCGGCAGCAGCAGCAGCTCGTCCCAGCGCTCCAGCACCCACGTGCAGCCTAGACAGGTCCATCTTGTACAGGCGGAGCCGTACCAGCAGCCGCAGCCCACCTACCAGTCTCCACCGTCTCCAGAGATGCAGATGGTGGTCTACCAGCCGGACCAGCCTCTGGCAGTACTCCCGCCAGCCCCCTACGATGCAGAGCCGTTGATGGATGTCAACGGGATTTGGTATGACCGCCCCCAGCCTGGGATCCGACGAGACCATCCCTGATTCAGGTGGGGGAGTGGTGGTACCCAGCCCCAGCAGCAGCCGTCAGGACAGGGAGGGCAGTACTCCCAGCAGAGAGATCACCACCAGCCCCAGCAGCAACCGTCAGGACAGGGAGGGCAGTACTCCCAGCAGAGCGATCACCACCAGCCGCAGCAGCAGCCCCCAGCATATCAGCAGCACCAGTCATCCTTCGGTCCGCGTCCCTATCAGCAGCAGGGACAGTCGTGGAGACGTGAGCAGCAGGCTCACCCAGTTCAGCAACAGCACCCTTCCTCATACCCCTCTTACCAGCACCAGCAACAGCAGTTCCAGCAGCCTCACCCACAGAGAGGCTACCCGTCGGGTTCCCACGAGAGCCCTGCTTTGGATGACATCGCCCGCCTCCTCACGGACCAGCAGGCCACATTCAGACGGGAGATGGACGAGTTCCGCCAGGAGATGCGGGACTTGGTGAGAGGGAAGGCCGCCATTCCAGCCCAGATTGAGCCGAACCCGAACAACCTCAAGAGGAAATCTGAGCAGGTAGTACATACTGAGTTTGCCACTCCTAGTGACCCATTTGATGATACATCTTCGGATCTATTTGATGCTGATTTTGTCAAACTTAGGAGCGGTAGGACCCCAGCAGGCGGCGGCGCCTCATCTGAGCTTCACCACGAGGACACTTCAGAGACGCCACATGAGGAGGAGGAGAGCGGTACTGAGGCCGCTCCAGATGATGATGGTGGCACTGAAGCCACCAAGGATGCTGATCCCACCGGCGGTACTGAGGCCGCCGCTTCACCAGATCTAGGAGGTGGTACTGACGCCACCAGTTCAGCCGAGCCAGCCCGCGGTACTGAGGCCGCATGACGTCTATCAGCAGCAGCAGCAGAGCCAGCCCGCGGTGGTACTGAGGCCACCGGTGTTTGTACAGATAGAGATGATGTTTTTCCTCGTACTCCTGTATCTCAGAACTCTGTTGTGAATAAAGGAAAAGGTTTACTTTCTTCTGGTCCCACTGTGGTGCATGATGTATGTGTGGATCCGGTCCTTGAACCGTTTAGACCTTTTCCTAGTCCTTCATCTGAGAAGGACCCTGTGATCCCCTTCCCTAGAGCCCTTCAGATGGGGAAGGGGAAGAAAAAAGAAAAAGATCCAAAAAAGAGAGAGCTTGAGGAGTTCAGCTAGAGCATGATTGATCGATTCCACATCCAGCTGACCCTCCAGGAGGCTTTGCAGCACATCCCCCTTCTCCAGCGATCTTTGAGAGAGAGGACTACAGTCAGGAGGAGGAGGAGGAACCACACTTCAGAGATACATGTGCTGACAAAAGCCACGTGTTTTGCGATCCAGAACCGCCTGCCAGCCAAGAGGCCAGATTCAGGGGCCCCGTATGTCAGATGCCAGATCAGTGAGCAGAGGTTCGACCGTACACTTCTAGATAGCGGATCGTCGATTAACCTTCTTCCGGCAGCCCTTCTCGACCGCTTTGAGTTGGGCACTCTTCGACAGAGCAGGACAGTCCTTCAGTTCGCTGATCGATCTGTCAAGAGGCCGAAGGGGTTATTACGAGACGTTATCGTCACGATTCAGGGCCTGAAATTCCCCGTGGACTTCGTAGTGTTGGACATGGAGATCCCTGAGTCAGTGGTCGATACCCCCATCATCCTTGGTCGTCCGTTCTTGACCACAGCCAAGGCGGTGACTGATCATGATAGCGGGAAGGTGTACTTTCGCGTCGAGTGTGAGAGTATACAAATAGAGACGGTCGAGGACTACAGAGCTAGATTCAGAGCCCGCTCAGATGCGAGTACAGATTCAGAGCAGCTGACAGACGCAGAGCCAGACATACACCAGGACTGTGATTTTGTGATCACAGATGATGAGGCAGCTTGGGCAGATCTTGAGACACAGACCACCCTCTCACTTTCAGATACAGCTGATGCCGAGATGATAGCAGAGGAGAGTCTGGAGAGCACAGCCTTGGTCCAGGATACCATAGAGGTAGCAGAGCCGGTCCTTGATCGCAGCACGATGTTTAGTGATGGTGGTGCTGAGGCCACCTTGTTTTCCGGTGGTACTGATGCCACCGCGGTTGATACAGATCCCTCGGATTCAGAGTCTGATTGGGCCGATTGTGATGATCAGATGCCAGACCTGATTCCACCTGAGCCTACAGATGAGGAGGAGGTAGATGCAGAGCAGACCAGAGACAGTGCAGTTGAGCAGCCTTCTCCCGATCCAGTTTGCGAGAGTACGCTTTCACTTTCCCAGGCAGATTTCGCAGACTTAGCAGCATTCACTCAGTTTCTTCCGCAGACAGATTTGCCAGCACCCAGCATTCCAGAGCTGAAGCCGCTCCCTACTTCGCTGAAGTATCGATTCCTTGCGGGCGAGCCAGAGATGTACCCAGTCATCATCTCCGCCGAGTTGACTGGAGAGCAGGAATCCTGTTTGATGGGGGTTCTTGAAAAGAACCGCAAGGCGATCGGATGGAGCGTAGCAGATCTCCATGGGATTAGTCCATCGGTGTGCTCCCACCATATCTATCTCGAGGAAGGGGCGAAGCCGTCGCGTGAGTTCCAGCGGCGTCTGAACCCCAACCTCAGAGATGTTGTGATGAAGGAAATATCAAAATGGTGGGGTGCAGGTTTTATTTATCCCATTTCCGACTCCAAGTGGGTCAGCCCCTTTCATGTGGTGCCCAAGAAGACGGGCATCACGACTGTGATCAGTGAGTCGGGAGAGGAGATCGCTACACGAGTACCCACCTCTTGGAGGGTTTGTGTTGACTACAGGAGACTCAACCAAGCCACCAAGAAGGACCATTTCCCCCTGCCTTTTATTGACCAGATCATTGAGAGACTGACAGGGAAGAGCCATTATTGCTTCCTGGATGGGTACTCGGGCTACAACCAAGTGGCCATCGCTCCTGAGGATCAGGAGAAGACCACCTTTACCTGTCCCTTCGGCACATATGCTTTTCGACGCATGCCATTTGGGCTATGCAATGCCCCTGCGACTTTTCAGAGATGCATGCTGTCGATCTTTTCGGACATGGTAGGGGAGTGCTTGGAGGTCTTCATGGATGATTTCTCGATCTATGGCGACGGATTTGATTCTTGTCTTGACTGCCTAGATCGAGTACTCCAGCGATGTATTGAGTATCACTTGGTGCTATCTTGGGAGAAGAGTCACTTCATGGTGACTCAAGGGACGGTGCTTGGCCACATCATCTCCAACTAGGGCATGGAGGTTGATCCGGCCAAGGTTGATGTCATTAGGAAACTCGCACCGCCGTCCAATCTGAGGCAGCTACGGTCATTCCTGGGGCACGTTGGATTTTATAGGAGATTTATTCAGGATTTCAGCAGGATTGCCCGACCGTTGACTGACCTCTTGACGAAAGACACCGAGTTCATTGTCGATGACAAGTGTCTTTCGTCGTTCGCGACTCTCCAGCAGTGTGTCATTGAGGCTCCTGTCCTCCAGCCGCCTGATTGGTCTCTCCCATTCGAGATCATGACGGATGCCTCCGATTTTGCCGTAGGGGCAGTGCTGGGACAGAGGAGGGATGGAGTTCCATTTGCCATACACTATGCTAGCCGCACATTGGATTCCGCCCAGCGGAATTACACAGTCACAGAGAAGGAGATGCTAGCAGTAGTGTTTGCCCTGGATAAGTTCAGATCATATATCATTGGATCTAGAGTGACTTTGTTTACAGATCACACCGCCATCAGGTACCTCATGGCAAAGAAGGATGGCAAGGCCAGACTGACTAGATGGATCCTTCTACTCCAGGAGTTCGACATTGAGATCAAGGATAAGCCTGGAGTCAAGAATGTGGTGGCGGATCATCTCTCTCGACTAGAGCAGCCTGAGGATTCCGAGCAGATTGACCCTATTAGAGATACCTTCCTAGATGAGGCGATTCTTGCTGTCGCCTCACTCCCATGGTACGCCGATATTGTGAACTTTCTCGTTGTTAGGAAAGTCCCACAAGATTGGCCCAGACAGAGACTTGAGACCTTCCTTGCGAAGGCCAAGTCCTACCATTGGGAGGATCCCATCCTTTACCACGAGGGAGGGGACAACGTCTGGCGTCGGTGTATTCCTCAGGAGGAACACCATAGCGTCCTCACTTACTGCCACAAGCTTGAGGCAGGAGGACATCATTCTGGGAGGAGAACGGCACAGAAGGTGCTCCAATCCGGCTTGTGGTGGCCTACCCTCTTCAAGGACTCAGATGAGTTCGTGAAGAGGTGTACTGACTGTCAGAGGATGGGCACTTGTGGACAGCGTGATATGATGCCGATGCAGCCCATTCACTTCTGTGAGGTTTTTGACGCATGGGGCATCGATTTCATGGGTCCATTCCCTAAGAGTCAGGGATTTGAGTACATTCTGTTGGCCGTTGATTATGTGAGTCGTTGGGTGGAGGCTATCCCCGCCCGAGCCGCTGATGCGAGGACAGTTTGAAGATTTTTGAGGAAGCATATCATCACGCGGTTCGGGGTTCCACGAGTTTTGATTTCTGATGGGGGATCTCACTTCATCAACGACCAGGTGAAGGCACTTGCTAGCGAGTTCGGCATAGACCATCGTGTTGCTACACCTTACCATCCACAGACGAATGGTCTAGCCGAAGTGTCGAATAGGGAGATCAAGACTATTCTGCAGAAAGTCGTCCGCCCTGACCGAAAGGATTGGTCACAGCTTTTGGACTCGGTCTTGTGGGCATATAGGACGTCTTTCAAGACACCTTTGGGCACATCTCCCTTTCGCCTCGTATATGGCAAGCCATGCCATTTACCTGTTGAGCTGAGGCACAAGTCACTTTGGGCAGTTACAGACATTATCATGGATCCAGATGGTATGGGAGACCAGAGGAGGGCAGAGCTAGCTGCCCTGGAGGAGCTTAGAGATGCAGATGCAGCTTTCTCAAGCAGTCTACATTATAAGGAGAAAGTCAAGGAGTGGCATGATTCTCATATCAGCCACAAACATTTTGAGATTGGACAGAGAGTATGGCTGTTTGATGCAAGGCTTAGATTATTTCCAGGGAAGCTACAGAGCAAATGGAAAGGACCTTATCTGGTTAGAAAGGTACACGACAACGGTAGCATCGACATATCTGAGTTGTCTTCTGAGAGTACCTTTCGAGTGAACGGCCAGCGGCTCAAGCCATTTCTAGATCATGAGCCGCGGGTCGTTGATCTTGCCCCTATTCATTTTGCGTGAGATGTGGTCTTTGATTCACATCTAATGCGTCTCACGCCTGAGTTTCATTGATCTTCCGCTGTATATAGATCCAGATGTCCATATCATCACATTCTTTAGTCCCACATTCCTTTCTTCATCTTGTGATTATGCTATACTTAGGGTGTACTTTACCCTAAGTATAGGGGGGATGTGAGACCTTTCGGGTATTTCTTTTGTTTCTGTCTACCCCTGTTTTTGCTGCCTATACTTAGGGATATTTCACCCTAAGTATAGGGGGGGTAGACCCTGTACATTCTCCACTCGATTTTCCCTTAGTATACAACCTGCTATACTTAGGATTATTTGATCCTAAGTATAGGGGGAAGACCCGGGTCCCTCTTGACTTTTCATTCTTCTTTTTATAGCCTTCCTTTTCACTTTCCTATACATAGCACGAGTTATGTCTTCTTCATCGCTCTTGACTCTGAGGACATCGTTCGAGCTAAGTATAGGGGGGTGTGTATATATTTCATATATACTTTAGCCATAACTCGTACTTTGTGTGAGTGTGTTAATAAATAAAATGGCTAAAAAACCACAAAAATAAAAATTTTTTTCATGTATATAATCTTCTTTTATTTGCACATACATAGCTAGTGTACAAATTATTTTTGTAAAAATGATTTCAAAAATCTTTTGTGTAAAGCTTGTGTAAATATTTTCTTATCAAAATTATGTATATAGTACAAAATTTTTCCAAAATGTTTTGAAAATCAAAAGTTTGCAAAAATCTTGTGTAAATGTGTGTAAATATCTTTTTGCAAAACTTGCACTTCATGCATCATCCATCCATGATTTCAAAACATTTTTCAAAATTTTGCATGATTGTAAAATATTGTGTAAATAAGCATCTTTTTGTACATATGTATATAGTTTTTCTGGATGATAGTTGACATTTAAACTAGCCTGGAATCAAATTGAGAAATGGAGCTTGATTAAGATCTTAATCCACCTAATTCTAAGAGGAACCTTATAGGGCTTAGGTTTAAGGCTTTTCAGGTCCATGGTGACTTAATTCTTTGAGTCCACTAGGCTATGATCACATGTCATCTCAATGAGCCTAAGTAGAGCACTTAACAACAACACATGACTCATATAGATTATGGCTTTACTTGGACAACCGCACTATGCACCAAGCTCTCTACGGATGAGGTGGTGAGGAGGCAGTCTTCCTTGACTTGGGGTAGCATATGAGGGTAGTACTTCTAGGCGGAACCTCTCTTCTTCTTATAGTGAAGGAAGTGCGTCTCAACTTGGTCTGGTTGCCATGAGGTCTAACGACGGGAGTTGTGGGTTGCAATAAAGCTTCAAAAGAGGGATAGTCTACTGACTCAAGAGGAAAAACTCCTTGTATATATGCTGCACATGTATATGTTGTACAGATGCACTTGAAAAAGAAAAAAAATGTGCAAAAAGAAAAGAACTCCAAAAAAGTGGTGGGTCTAAGAGAAAATGATAATCCCACCGGAGTATGTATATAAGTGCAATAAGCAAAGCTTGGTTTCATGATCCACCTGTTGTAGCTTGCAGCAGGGAGACATGGCTACACTGGTCAAGCTCCCAAGGGTACTTGGCTACACTGGCCTTGACCCATTCTCTTCTTCCCCCTCTTCTTGAGCCGGTTGAACTTGAACTTAGAAGGGAATACCCCGCTCCTCGAGGAAAGAGTGGCCAGATTGAGGTCATAGAGTTACCTTGTTGGGGAGGGTTGTCAAGTTGCCATTTCTGAGGTGGAGAGCTTAGACTTCACATTCACAGGACAAGAAAAGATTCATGGTCTTCAGGGTTTGTGATTGATGACTTGTTCTGATCTGGAGCATTGAGGAGTCTTGGTTATAGAGTAGTGGAACTTAGAGGCTGTTAGGTTTTAAGCTTAAGTCTAAATAAGGTTCCGACACATTAATAATCCAAAGATCTGATTGAGCTTCATACCTCAATTTAATGAAGGCAAGTTTAATAATCAACCTTGATCCATGTACATCCTCTTTTTCTTTTTCTTCTTTTCTTGTTCACTTCTTTTTCAAATAAGTGTTTGCTAAGGGACTAGCAAAGTTAAGTATAGGGGGGTGATGAATATCCATTCATCACTCTTTATTCTTATATTTTAGCTACAAAAACCTTTGCAAATGCATGTAGATATGTGTAAATAGGGGTAATTAACAAAAGCATGCATTGTGTAAAAACTTATAATTAGCATGTTTTTGTGCAAAAATAAAAGAATAAATATGAAAAAGAAAAAGAGGGAAATATTTAGAATAAATATTGAGCAACCTAACCCAAGGGAGGGCTCAGCATGGGCCTGACCGCATAAAAGCCAAAGTAGAGGGAGATAGGGGCTCATGTGTAAATATTGGTGTAAATAAATAAGATTATGTTTTCCTCACTCAAAAATATGCTTGTACATAGTTGTATATATTTAGAAAATATTAAAAACAAAATAAAAATTTGAAAATCAAAAAAGTTCAAAAATGCCCTTTCACCATGTACATAAACCATACTCCTATATTTATTCAACCTTATAAATGAATAAAATTATTTTCTAAACTTTTTATAAATATCCTATATTATATATTGTAAATAAATAAAATAAAAAGAATCAAAACAAAAATCAAATAAAAATCACAAAATTCAAAATATAAAAATACATTGTATATATACCATGTATATAAATAATAAAAACCAAATAAAAATACCCTTTTATTCCTCATTTTATTCTATAAATAAATAAAATATAAAATAGGAATAAAATTGTACAAAAATAATAATTAAAAATCAAAAATAAAAAAAACCTACATATTGTACATATACCTATGTATAGCTATATAGTGTAAATACCTTATTTTTATTTCCAAAAATTAATTAAAAATCACCAAAAAATAGAAAAAAATAAAATAAAAATAGTTTGTGTTTTGAGTTTTTACAAAATCGGGCCCTAGCTACCTTGAATTTAAACTTTAAAATCCGGCCACGTGGCCCATCCTCATTGGGTCCTGGGGATGTTGACCGCCCGGTCAACTGGCCCCCCCAAAACCACCTCCCACGGATTTGAGCGGCCAACCCGACTTCTCCATTTAATACCCGCTCAACCCGATCACCAACCCGCCAACCCCCGGGTTCGAATCGTCCTCCTTGCACCCGACATCCTCGCCGGAGCCGCTCCCTTGGGATCCGCGCGCTCCTGAGCTTGCCCGGACCCCCTCTTTTCGGACCCCTAGCCATATAAATCGTGAGCTCAGCCGCCTTCCCGCGTCATCTTTGGCTCTCCATTCTTCGTCCCGTGACCTCCACAGCTACCCCCGAGGTGACAGCTCCAGGTTGGCCGTGTCGCAGCGAGGAGAGAGTGGCCGGACCACTGATCCGACGAGTAGCTCCGTCGTAGCTCCGCCATTGGTGCGAGCTCTGAGCCTCGGGCCCAGACGACCCTCGAGGCTACGACCGGGAGCTTCCCCAGCTCCAGCCCAGTCTACTTCACCACCCAGGTAATCCCTTAGCTTCGCCCTTTCCTTCAATTTCCATTTTGCCCCAAATCGCACCGCCGCCGTTTTCCGTCGATTCCGACCATCTCGCGCACCCATTCGATCATCGGAATCCATATTCACCTCCGCCTTCTTTCCACGCACCTTCTCCGCCCCTCCGTTCAACCCAACTCGCACAGGAGCTGGGATTCGAATCCCCTCGCCATCGCTTCGCCGGGGTTCGTCCGCACCGACGCACAGACCATCCCCAAGTCGCCTAACTGGGTCGAGGCATTTTGCCCTCGATCCGCGAAGCTTCTGAGCCATTTTGCAGGACCAGAGGAGGCTATCTGAGGCCTCCAGACATTCAGACAGGAGCTTCTCCTCCGCCGACCTCGCCGGAGCCCTCCAGGGCTCGGCTGGGCCATCGGAGCCTACCGTTAGCTGCGGAGCATCATCGCGGACCTTTTCCGATCTTCAGAGGCAGCAGGGGAGGAGACCAGCGCTCGCACGAGGCCGGCGAAGCTCGTCGGCCGACTGTTCTTCCAGCATCTTCCCCGACCGTTCGATCGTCCTCGAACTCCAGTTCGTATCCAGACCGTTCACTTGAGGAGAGTCAGACACCGTCAGATCTTGGAGAGGCGATCAGGACCGTCCGTTGCACGAGGGGTAGCCACCGAGCACCGCACCCGTTCGATCTCCCACGTGGCGTACCCTCAGCCGTCCGATCGCTGCGAGGGCCTCAGCGTTGGAGCGCCAACCATTTCCAGCCGTCCATCTACACACGTGGCGCGCATCCATCGGGCGACTTAATAAAGGGTAATTTACCCTTAGGCCCTTCCTTATCTTTTATTTCGTTTTAGTCCTGTAAATATTTTAGTCAGTTGTTTAGTTTTAGGGTATTTTGCATGTTGGACCACGAGCTTTAGTTTATTTGCACTTATACCCCTGTCTGTGTGAGCCACGTGCTTCGTCACGTGTATTTTTGGGTTAATTGCAATATATTCCCTGTAGTTCTGGATGTTTATGAATGAATGAAACTTTTTGAGTAATTGCATCTATGCCCCTGTGAATGGTTTTATTGCGCATGTGCGTTTATTTTTGGGATATTTGCAGCTGAGGCCCTCGGACTTTTGGTACGTGTTACCAATTAGTCCCTGGAACTTAGTTTTATCACATAGAGGTCCCTGAGTGCCCCAGGCACGCGCCGCGCGCGTGACTTGCTGGGTTAATTGCACCTGGACCCCCAGAACTTAGGGTATTTGCACTTCAGTCCTTGTGCACAGTGCCCTCTTGTGATTTTTGAATAAAATATCAAATCACCTCCAAATTCGATGAAAATTTGACACATGGCTCCTGCCATGTTGTAGGATTTTTGAGACTTTGAGGACATTTTTGAGTTTATTTGTTATTTTTAAAAATTCAAAAACCATCATTTTAGCCACTGTCTAGTTTTAAAAACCCCAAAAAAATATAAAAACCCCCTCAAAAATTCTATAAAAATTAGGTACTGTTTATTTTGTGTTCCTTTATTTTCTAGCCAATTTTGGCTATTTTTCACTGATTAAAAACCATAAAAACTTAAAAACACCTAAAAGCCCATAAAAATTCTAGTAAATAATCTAAAAACCCAAAAACAATAATTTTGGTACTCAAATTTTCCTTGTTTTACCTAGTTTACAGGAAAAATACCTCCAGGTCCTTTTGAGGTTCTTAGATATTTTATCTAGGGACTTTATGCTTGGCTGGACAGTACCTTGCATTTCTACTACTGTTTGATTTTTAGGAAATAAAATATCCATCAGAAAAATTCCAAAAATTCACCAAAAACACTAAAAAACCTAAAAAAACATAAAAATATTTTTGTTTGAATTTTTGCTTGATTTTTGAGGCATTAAATAAATTGCTTAAGTGTGGTTGTCTTTGTTTTCTTTTATTTTCTCCACATATTAAAAATCCAAAAAAATATAAAAATCATTAAAAATCACTAAAAATATTTTGTCTTTATTTTATTTCATTTTTACTACTTCGTAGGCCTTTGGCCAACCCGTGCTCCTCGAGTTCGACCCTGGGTGCTATACCAGGTTAAACATTTAGCAGGACCGCTTGCCTTGCTTGATTGATTTTATTTGTCTCGAGTGGTCTGATCTTTTTTTTCTTGATTGACTTGACTTGATCGCTTGGGTCGCAACGACCAATTTAGCACCTATACCCTAGCCTTCAGGTCGGTCATCAATTGACTAGACTTCAGGCATCGTCGGAGGGAAGGGACTCGCGGTGTTGGAGAGACGGTTTCTTCTCGGTAAGGAAGGCTTACAAGGCTATTACTACCCAACCTTCAATCTTAGATCCGGTGATCTCGAGAGATTGTGCGAGGATCTAGGGGTGCATATCGAATCGAATACATTCGAATCTACCAGGATTCTGATTCAATTCATCATAAAAGTTTCGAATGCGAACACGAATCGAATTTTAAACGAATTGCTAACTTAAATTCAGATTCAATTCATTTTGAGTTTCGAATATTCAAATTCTATTCATTTTATTTCGAATTTGAAATGTAAATTGATGTTTTAGAGCTTGCATAAATATTATATGAAGAATAATATAATAAAAATATTTTAGTGTATAAATTAATTTTGAATATATATGTATATATATCACTAAGATAAGTTGAAAAAACTATATAATTAAGGAAAATATCAAACCAATACAATACAATGGAAAAAACCTAGTTTTTAAAATTATTACGTCTTTTACAATTTAAATATACTTTTTCTATGAGAAGGAATACATAAATACAATATAATTATATGAGGCTATTAAAGAGTCAAAATATCATTGACGAAAAAGATGGAGAAATTATAATTACCATTGCATGTTAAAGCAAGACAAGATCAAAATTATATAGAAAATTGATACAAATTAACATTATTATTTAAAATAACGGGAATAGTAAAAAATAACAATATAAATCCTCTTCATTAAGCGTGAGGATCTTCAATATCGAAAAAATATCATGAAATGAAATATAGTGAATTTTTGATGTGCAAAGGAACAACTTATATCATCGTGAGAAGAGCTTGTATATTACTCATGTGATGACAAATGTCGTCTTGACAATGATAATCATCATGGATTGCCATGAATGGAAAATCAAAACAAAAGCAGAGGAGAGATATCTAGATAAATTTCTAGCAACGACAAATGTTGAGGAACTCAAAGTAGCAAAACCATCATTTTCATGTGCTGGGAGAAATGCCACCATAATCTACCATTGGTTTTTTAGAATCTTTTGAAGATAATGAAAAAGGGAATGGAAAATACAGTATAAGGAATGTGGGAACATGCAAATAAATTTGTGGGTGAGGAATTAGAATAACAATCTTAAACATTCGATCTTTCCTAATAGATTTTATGACATTTTTTTACTCTTTTTATATCCAATATTTAGTCTTTAACTAATAGGATTATACATGCATATATACACACACACATACACACATTAAATTGGGATGATTTAAAGCATTTTGCAATCCTCTTAATGCCTCAAAATTTCTGAATAGCACGCTAAGATTGATTATTATTTATACAAAATAATTCATATCTAAGCTATTGTTATTAGACTAAAATAAGAAGAAAAGACGTGAACTTAGATGTTTTATATAACCGATGAATAAAGAACACACATCTTTAACTCATAACATATTTCGGAGTCAAACACTTGAACTTGGTTATAAAGGGGAAATGAAAGAGATTGAGTCTCACTAATGTTGCCAAATGTTGCATATACATGTCATGTATTGAAAAGCAACGTCGGTGTGTTGTGGGGGTACGAAAATCATAGCGGTGAAGCATGGATATGATAAATCAAAATCATAACGGTGAAGTCTGGACATGACAGAGCATACCAATGGAGGCTAGATATGATTATAAGCTTAAAAGTAACAACTTAATAACTGCAGTAAGTTGGTTTTAGAGTATCCTTAGATGCATGCACATGATATGCTTAGAGATATAATGCACATGCTAAATCTTTCAATGTAAATTAAATATCGTAATTTTTAGTACATATTCATATATTATTTTCTACATCTATTTACTTACAAATGAATTCGAATAAATGCATGTCAATCTTTTGATGTAATTATGCTATAATTTCTTGCACAAGAATATTTGGAAGGATCCTAATAGACCTAGAGTGGGTTGTTACATGTATGTATGTATTATATGCATGTATATATGTATGTACTATGCATATGAACATAAATATATTGATACATATATGCATATATTTATGTATATAAATATCGAATCGAATCGAATTTTTATCGAAGTAATTTAGGTTAATTCAAATTCAATTCATTTGGGAATCGAATTCACCAATTAAATTCAAATTCAATTCATTTGGTTTCGAATCGAACTTTGTTCGAATTTTTAACGAATGAATCCTAATCGAATTCGAATGATTCAATTCAATTAGCAGCCCTACGAGGATCTGGACTTGGAGGATCCCCTCTAGAGTAAAGGTGTTTCTTTGGTTACGAAGGAGAGTGTGGGTATTGACGACAACTAGAAGAGCAAGGTTCTTCCTGGGGTTGCGGAGGGGTGTAGAAGATGTGGTGAGTCATCAGAAGATATAGAACTTGTTCTTTAAATGCACAGGGTCGGTTGAAGTTTGGAGAAATGCGACAACCACGGGTCTAGATTGGAGCAATAGAGATACATTTTGGGAATCCGTTTGCAGAAGGTGGTCGGGCTCAGAGGAAGGGAGAACGAAGATTTGCGCGACTATTTGGTCCCTTTGGCTACCTAGAAATTTGTGATCTTTGAGGGGGGCGAGTTTCTATTTCAAAAATGTACTTGGACATGCTAGAGCCCTCTTTGAATCTTGGTGGATGTAATTACTAGCTTTAATTATTTATACACATTTTTTGGATGGCCCTCTACAGGAGGTCCATCCCACCGCTTCTAAAAAAAAAATGATGAACGTCACATCACAAAATTGGTTACTGTTGGTTTTTATTATTTCAAAGGTCCCCCCTTTCAAACATATTTTACTTTAAATAAAAAAGGGGGAACATGCGGAGATGTCCGGCCCAATATTCCTCTTTCAAACATATCAATGCATACATATACAATATGATGAAATTTATTATCTTACTCAAACTTTTGGCCTTGTATTAGTTTGAAGAACTGATTTCCTTGAGTATTTGCCATTAGGACCATGCTACTATAAATAGTCCAGGTGAGAGTAAGTGTGCTGCACATACAATATGGGTATGCATAAAGCTGTTCTACATGCCAATAACTATATCCCAAGTTACATGCCAAATTTTAAGCTAGAGTAAAAGAAAATTATGGAGATCTTAGAAACATGGGTCAATTCTAATCAATTAAATTTTTGTGCTAAAAATATTTAAAACCCATTTGTTAAACTGAGTTTTGCTATAGACCCGTCATCTTATTATATTCGGACTTTCACATCTATTTTAAATTGAGGCCCATCATATCCTTTTCTCCGATTGAGTCTTGAGTCCGAGTATTATTTTTTGAGGCCCATCATATCTACTATCAATTATATTCTGATTTGGTGTTCTTATTATATTTGGATTTTGGACCTATGTTCCACTTTGACAGGTGAGGTGTCGTTTTGAGTCTTAGATCCTATTTCAGCATGGGAGGTGCTATTTTGGGTCGTAACTTCTATTTCAGTGTGCGAGGTGGCATTTTTGACATATGGCCTCCATTTCGACACTCGAGATGTCGCTGGAGGCCTCAGTCGGCACCCAAGACGTCGAAATATGCAAATTTTTAATATGAGATTTTGATAACTATATTGTTAATTTATATTTGTTATCTATAATCCAAAAACAAAATAATTCCTTTGTCTAAATAAAAATTTATTCTCAAACTTCTGCCACTTTTTTAATTTTCTTAGATCAGTATATTCTCTCTCATTTCCAATTTCAATATGGATCATTGTTGTGATTCGGTCTTTCAGAGAGTTGAAAGAAGAGAAGTACTCTGCACGTAGAGCCATTCTTCCTATGATTCAGGCTGAAGAAGATGAAAGGTGCAGTGCCAATTCCTTTTATTTTTCTAAAAAAAACCTTCTCATCACCTTCTTTCTTTTAGATATAAATGTGGAAACTATATCCGATTTTAACAGTTTCTATAAATCTTGTGTGGCTTTATGCGTCAGATGGGTTAAGGAATGGAAAAAGTATTTGGAGGATGAGGAAAGGATAATGAAGGATGTGCCTGGCTGGAAAGTTGGCGAGAGTGTCTACCACTCTGGCAAATGGACACCTCCAGCCACTGGAGAACTCCGCCCTGAAGTCTGGTAAACTTCACTCATCATTCTGGGGGGGCTTGTGGCTGCCCGATTCTGATTACATCTCCGAGTAATAATCATGTCATCATGATTGCTTCTGTCGGACTTCCTTTTTATTAATATCTATCCATTTTATGATGTGAACCTTTTATCTTTTACCTGCAATGCAGTGTTATAGGTATGCTGCAAATAAAATCCTTTTTAGACGGGTCTGATATCTGACTAGTTTCCTTGTTATATATATACACACTACATTGTGAATCTTGTCTAAACCTGACTATTTCGGTTGAGAGTAGGGTATATGTTGGATTTGGTTATGCCACAGATCTTGTGAATTTTATAATGCTGCTAGTTCTTCTGCTACTAGATTCAGGACTCGTTATTAGGCTTGGTAATTGTAATGCAGCAATCGTAAACTCTGGATCCTGCAAGTCATTTCACTCTAGCAGGATTAGGTCACAGCCTATGTGAACTTGTTGGACCATGTGAGTGATCGTATTTGTGCGTGATTTTAATGATGTTAGATAAGATCCTGTTAAACCCGTCTGCGAATCATTTAGGTCTTACTGAAATGATCGTCGGTTTATGAAAGCGAGCTTATGTACCAGCTGACTTAGACCTTTTTTAAAGATCTCCCTTCCTAATTTATTTGGTTGCAGAGTGCAGGCAAGAGTCATATTATATCTCACAGGGAGAGGAGTGTGAAAAATTAAGGTTAGGCTGAGAGTATCAATTGATGTTTGCGTATTTTTATCTCACCATGCAAGTATATCCGGGCTGATTTTGGTTTTGTTGGTTCTCATCTTTGGTTCGTTTTCACATATCTTGTTTTTCAGTCTTGTCGCGGGTTAGATCAGGCATGTACTTTTATTTCAAGCCAAAGCCGAAAATATTATGAAGTGAAACCCATCAACTTTTAAACACAGTATATTATGAATTCAAGCCAAAAGTTTCCTTATGATTGAATAGCATTAAAAGTTGCATTTTTCGGATTTCTAAAATAAATATCAATTTATTCATAATTAAAAAACAACCATCAACATTTAATATTTTTGGAAATAAACATATTTTGGCACAAAATGGATCATGGGCCTAAAATGACACCTCATTCCAAACCGACATCTGAAGTGTTCGAGTGGTATCTTCAGTCGAAATCTAAATGTAATGTGACGGGCTTCACTTCATAATAATATTCAGTTTTGGCTTGAATTCAATTGGGCAAGTCTTGTGCCTCAATTTACAATAAATGTGATATTCCCAATACTAAGAAGACGGGCCCATAACTAAGCTCCCCAACTGTGGTTGAACAAATGGGATTTAACATGTTTTCAACAAAAAATATAATTAATTAGGATCGACCCATTTTTCTAATAGTTATATAATACCGTTTTCACTCGCTCAAGATTTGGCACGTAACTACAAGTCTATTGCAACAAATATATAGTTCGATGTTAAATGTATAACAATAACTAGTATACATTAAAAAAATTATTTTTCTTGTTTTTTACACGCAGGGCTGATATTGTGCAGCTTCGTTTCTGCAAGCTCAATATAAGGGAGTGTTCGGTGGGAGGATAGTGTGACTATCCCACCCAGGGATGCAAACGGACGGATAAAGATATGTGTTACCATATCTTTATCCTTTTATAGATATATGGACTCCTGACCTTATCTTGGATTCTTTTGCATTTGCTGGTGCTTCTCCTGCTGTAGACTTCAGCCTACCTTCTTTGGGCCCTTATATCATGTTGGTGGTTTGGCCGACATCCACTGTGGTGCCTGGAGCCTTTATGATCGTCTTTATTTGTAGCTTGTGGTGGTTTGGTGTTGAACTGAGCATGCAATATTTAGGATCATATTTATTGCGACCCTCCTCTTGACAGCTCCTTCCTACGATCAGTACTGGTAGTTGAGTTGTCATTTGAACATCCTCCCATACTTTTCCATGTCTTGCCCTTGAGTGCCATGGCTTCCTACAAGTGCTGTAGCCTGTAGGGCATCCAGCATTCCCCAAACCCATTATATAAGGAGAGGAGGTGGTCAGTCCACCCTCACTGTTCTGGATTGAACTCTTCCTTCTCGGGTGCTGTTTGCACATCTCCCTGACCTTGTGTGCGACGAGGAGGGCTAGATATGAGATCTTACCCTCACATTTGCCATTTGAAATATTGTTGATTGCATTTCTTGCGGGTTTGCAAATAAATTTTGGTTTCCTCATTGTGATCTGGTGCTATGTTCTTGTATGGTGTGATTTTGGTTTTCTTCAGTCTGTCTGCCATATAATCAGTTGGTTCTCTAATTCGGTGGCTTGGTTGGTTACCATTTTCCATGGGGCCTTGTTCTCAAGTGCTGTTGGTAGAATGGAAGGAACATTCTTGGAAGAACTGAGATGCCCTGCCTGTGGGTTCCGTCTCTAATAAGTGCTGGTGATTTCATTGCATCGCAGAACCAGTGGGATGCATTTTAATTTTGCTTTTTTTTGTGGTTTTGATTGCATTTCTGGCCGTGTTGCGATATGATTTTGGTTTCCCCCATGTCATTTGGTGCTGTGTTCTTGGCTGATCCGATTTGGGTTTTTTTATCGTATTGTCCAGTGTAGATCTGAATGGTGTAGAGATATTTCTAGTATTTATGTACTCGTGTGTTATGTTTATTTTTATTGTTCTGCCTTATGTAATTTACCCATAGGCTTCCTCTATATAAGAGAGCTTAGGGTTCCCTGGAATAGACAAGTTCTTCATTTACACCAACATGGTATCAGAGCCTCCTAAACCCTAGCCGCCCCTCTTCTTCGGCGCCACCCCTCCTCCAGCCCCCCTGCTCCCTGCCCCCCACCTCCGTGCGCGGCACCTCATCCCGCCGCCACCTCCTCTCCGCCACCCCTCATCCCGTCGAACCCCACCCCTCTCGGCACCAACATCATATAACTGCCCCCCTCCAACTCGCCGTCGACTCCGTCTCTTTCTCTTCATGGGTTTGAGTGCATAAGTCTACATATGCAGTCAACTCCCTACATGTTTATGTAGACAGTTCTTCATCGGTCTACAAACCCTAGTTCTTCGTCTCCAGCAACAATGTCAGAAAATAAAGTCGATATGCCCTCCATTGGCGCCTTCAAAGGTCCATCGCCGATAGTCAAGATGGATGGGACGAATTACGAGCTCTGGGCGATGCAGTTCATGAGTTTCATGAAGTCCAACGGTAAGAAGCACTTCCTTACCGAAGATGAGCCGACAACGAAGACGGGGATTTGCGCCTCATGGGAGGCTGATGATTCGTATGCCAAGGTCTGACTTTCTGGCACTCTGACGATGGAGATTGCTAATGATGTCCTCCATCAGCCCACAGCTAAGGCCATGTGGGATATTCTTGCCACAACGTACTCGCAGATGAGAAACGAGACTAAGATCCTCCAACTTCAGCATGACATATTTATGGTCAAGCAAAATGGACGGCCGTTGCATTCGTTGTATACATCCCTACGAGGGATGTTTGAGAAGCTTTACAGTATCATTCCCTTGACGGCGACCCCTGAGCAGCAGAAGACGTTCCAGAATGCTACAATGGTGGGGGTCTTACTAGCAGCGCTAGACCCGAAGTATGATGCGGCTTGCTTGCAGATACCGACGGATGCTACTATTCCTCCAGTAGAGGAAGTGTACCGGCGGCTCAGCAGAATCACGGTTCCTTCTACATCCACTACGCCGCCTCCTTCAACGATGGCAGCTTCCAGAGGCAGAGGTGCATCTTCCTTTTTTCGTGGCCGTGGACCTCGTGGCCGAGGTGGCCGATTCCGTCAGTCATGCACCTTCTGTCATCGCCCGGGTCATGCAGAGGATACATGCTATTCTAAGCATGGTTTTCCTGCATCCGCCCATGTAGCCGAGCACGTTGTGCCTACACCGACATCCACTTCAGATCAACGGTTTGAGGATCTTGTCGTCAGGCTACGAGATATCATGCCTCCTGCCTCTACTGACTCGCCAGGAGGTCACTCTGACATAGCAGCTTCAGCCTCTGCCAGTACGTCAGCCACAACTAGCACATCAGGTAGCGTTTATGCCTTTACGTCCTGTCACAGTTCTGATGTTTCGGATTGGATCATGGACTCGAGTGCGACACATCATCTCTGTCGAGACAAAGATAAGTTTACATCCTACAGGGAGATTCCACCAGGGAGATCGATAATGATAGCAGATGGGACTCATTCCCCCATCATCGGACAGGGGGAGATCAGTTTGACACCCTCCATACGACTACTGAATGTTTTGCATGCTCCAGATTTCTCGATGAACCTACTTTCCATTAGTCAGCTTACAAAGGATTTGCATTGTCAGGCTATCTTTGACCTTTCGTCTCTTATTTTTCAGGACATTCTAACGGGCAGGGTGATTGGCTGTGGCTGTGAGCAGGAATGCCTATATCGGTTGGTTTGCACCTCCTATGTTGGTGTCTCATCTCAGTCCAGTGGATATGCTTCTCCCTTTACTTGACATCTGCGTTTTGGTCATCTCCCTCTTCAGAAGCTGCGACATATCTTGCCCCAGATCTCGCCAAAGTCTTCTTTTCAGTGTGAAGCGTGTTAATTGGGAAAGCATCACAGATCTACTTTCCCTAGTCGTGAGTCCCGGAGCAGTCGCTCCCCTTTTGAGTTGTTGCATGTTGACATTTGGGGTCCGAGTCGTGTTCCTGACCACCAGGGACACATGTTTTATCTTGTGGTCGTTGATGATTTCTCTAGGTTGTCTTGGGTCTTTTTATTGAAAAATAAATCTGAAGCGGGAGATGTAATAAAAAATCTTATCAATGAAGTTCGGAATGTTTTTCTTCTAATGTGAAGATTGTGCGCATAGATAATGCCTTAGAATTTTGCACTCGGGCTCTTTCTCATTTCTTCTTGTCTCGTGGCATTATTCATCAAACAACTTGTGCATACACATCTCAACAGAACGATATTGCAGAAAGAAAATATCGTCATCTTCTTGATATAACTCGGACTTTACTCATTCATAGTTCTGCTCCTCTATCTTTCTGGGGTGATGCTGTTCTTACGGCATGTTATCTAGTCAATTGTATGCCATCCTCTGTGTTGGGTGAGAAAGTTCCTCTTTCTGTTGTCTTTCCTGACAAGGAATTGCTCTCACTACCTCGTCGTGTTTTTGGGTCAGTTGCTTTCGTCCATCAACTCACTCAGGGAATTGATAAGCTCTCACCTAGGGCTGTCAAGTGTGTGTTTCTTGGGTACTCTCGTAAAATGGTTACCGATGCTATGATCCCGTGAACAAAAGATATTATGTCAGTGCCGATGTCACCTTCTTTGAGACTGTGATGTATTTCTCCTACAGGTGATAGGTTGACTCCTTCCACTACTGATGATGAAATTTATGTGCCACCTCCTCCTCTGCATCGGTCTGATAACATACCTCCTCCTGATGTGCCAGCAACGTCACCACCACCACCACCACCACCACCTCCGCAACCACAAGTCCCACTTTTACCGAAATTTTATACCCGTCGTTCTATTCCTGCACATGGAGACTGTCCTTCACCCACCACGCCCCAGGTATGTCCAGGTGATATTACTACCGATGGGACTGACGATGCACAAGTGCAGGACAATGACATACAAGTGGACACTGCTGATGATTTGGATGTACCTATTGCCTTGAGGAAGTCCAAGCGGACGTGTGCGTCCTATCCACTTGCTTCACAGGTTTCATTCCATCGCCTCACTGGTGATTTCCAGAGATTTGCTATTGTCTTATCTACCGTGGAGATACCACGGAATTATCAGGATGCCTTGAAAGACAACAGCTGGCGGTTAGCTATGGAAGAGGAAATGGTTGCTCTGTGGTCTCGTGGTACATGGAGCTTGGTTGCTGCTCCCCTAGGAGCTTCTGTTGTGAGTTGTAAATGGGTCTTTACTGTCAAATATAATGCGGATGGCAGCCTTGATCGCTACAAAGCACGCCTAGTGGCACGTGGGTTCACTCAGACCTATGGCGTCGATTATATGGACACCTTTTCTCCAGTGGCACATCATTCCACTCTACGTGTTCTTCTGTCAGTCACTGTGGTACGTGATTGGCCTTTGTTCCAGCTTGATGTTAAAAATGCCTTTTTATATAGGGATCTGCAGGAAGAAGTCTACATGCAACAACCTTTGGGGTTTGCTACTGAGGGGGAGTGTGAGATGATGTGTAGACTTCACAAGGCCATCTATGGTCTTAAACAGAGTCCACGGGTATGGTTTCAGAAGCTTTCAGATCTCATCCAGAAGTAAGGGTTCATAAGATCAAAAGCTGACCACTCCTTGTTTGTCCAGATGACTCCCAGAGGTACTGTTGTTATTATGGTATATGTTGATGATATACTTGTTACGGGCATGGAAGGACATATCGATATCGATATCGTTTCGATATCGTGTCGATATCGATATATCGACGATATATCGCCGATATATCGCCGATATATCGCTATATCTAGGAATTTTTCTGAAGAAAATGCCTGAAATCGGATATATCGATATATCGATTTCGATATCGGTCCCATTTCGATATCGATATATCGGCGATATATCGCCGATATATCGGGATACGGCCTTCCTTACGGGAGATGACATGCAGGGGATAAAGATGACAAAAGAATTTTTAGGCCATCAGTTTGTGACTAAGGATCTTGGTACTCTACGATACTTTCTGGGATTGGAGTTCGCGCGGAATGCGCAGGTCTTGTGACTCAGAGGAAATATATTACAGATATGCTCGTTGAGACAGGTATGATCGGATGTCGCCCCTCCAGTACTCCCATGGATCCTAGTATGAAGTTATATGGAGATGATGCAAAGGAAGTTGACAAGAGAAGATATAAAGAAATGGTGGGAAAACTTTTCTATATTACTATCACTAGACCTGACATTGCTTTTGCAGTTAGTCCGGTGAGTCAGTTCATGGAACAACCCAGACAGGTATACATGGATGTTGTATTTATGATACTAAGATATCTAAAGTCACCTCCAGGTGCAGGATTGTTGTTCGGGAAAGAAACAAATCTCTCTATCTCTGCATGTGCTGATGCAGATTATGCAGGATGTCCTAGAGATCGGAAATCTACCTCAGGTTTTGCAGTGTTTTTTGGCAGTTCCTTAGTTTCTTGGAAAAGCAAAAAACAGACAGTGGTGGCTAGATCTAGTGCTGAAGCTGAGTACAGGGCCATGGCACATGCAAGCACGGAGATGATACGGGTTGGAGCCATATTAACAGATCTGCATATAGATGTACCATTACCCATGCAGTTATAGTGTGACAATCAAGCAGCGTTATTTATTGCTAATAATCCTGCATTTCATGAAAGGACGAAGCACATTGAGGTAGACTGCCATTATACCAGGGATATGATTCAGAAGGGCTTCATCTCTACTTCCCATGTTAGTTCAGGAGAGTAGACTGTAGATATCTTTACTAAGACGCTACTCAGAGGGCCGTTTCAGAAATGCTCTTCCAAGCTGAGCATGATTGACATCTATGCTCCATCTTGAGGGGGAGTGTAAAGATATTTCTAGTATTTATGTACTCGTGTGTTATGTTTATTTTTATTGTTCCACCTTATGTAATTTACCCATAGGCTTCCTCTATATAAGAGAGCCTACGGTTCCCTGGAATAAACAAGTTCTTCATTTCCACCAACAAATGGAGGTAAAGAATCCATGTAGCGGACCCTACTTAATGTGGGAAAAGGTTTTGTTGTTGTTGTATATTGTCCAACCGCAATTGGTGCTGTCATTCGATTCCTGTTTGGTTACCATTTTGTCTCACATGCCGTTGGTAGAATGGATCAAATGTTTTTGGTAGCAGTGAGATTCCTCAGATGTGGATTTGAACTCTATTGGCTTGTGCTCTCATTGCATCTCAGAACAAGCTGATAAAAAATCCCGCCCTCACACTAGTCTCATATGCGGTAGAATGTTTTTGTGCTTGGACTTTTATCCGTGCTGTTCATGCTGGTGACTTTCATTTATATATCCTTTAGCATGTTATGAATCTAATTTCACTCCATATTACATCAACTGCTCTTTAGTGGAAGTAGATCAGTTGTATGGCTTCTTGCCCTCACACTTGCCATCAATTGCCCTCACATTGTATGGGTTCTTTGCGGAGTATGCGAAACCATTGATTATTGGTTTTGGCATTACTGCTCTTGGTAGTACATTGTTGATTACATCACTTATCTTGCGTTTGGTTTTGATTGCACTATCAATTCAGTTGCACATATTTGATTAGCTGTATACTGTGATTGCAGTTTTGCCACTGTCTTTGGCTTTGATTGCTTTATAGTACTTGTCTTTGGTTTCGATTGCATTATCAATTTTGTTTTACATTGTTGATTGCATTACTGCCCTAGCTTGTACATTGTTGATTGCATTACTATCCTTGTTTGTACATTGTATGTGAAATTACCAACTCCGTTGATTGCATTATTGCCCTGGTTGTAATAATTGATCGGCTGGACACTGCAGATTGCATTCCTGCCATAGTCTTTGGTTTTGATCGCTTTACCTCCCTTGTCCGTGGTTTTGATTGCCTTACCAATTCTTTTGCACATTGTTCATTGCATTATTACCCTAATTTGTGCATTATTGATTACATCATCTAAAACATATAGCTGAGGATGATCTGTGGTAACCCACTGTTGCGTGCATCCATTACTTTCACGAGTTTCTTATTTTCTTTCAGTGCCATACAACATGATCTGGATATATTCTTCGTTGTAATTTAGTAATTCAGATTGTAGACAAACTATACTCAGAGCATGGATTATACTATTGTTCAATTATTGGACAGTGATTATTCCATTTACTCAGTATTTGTAGTTGTCCAACGATTTTATTCCTTGAGTTAGTCCATGAACTGCATATTCTGGGCTCATGGTTGTTAGTCTACGAACTGGATATTGGGGGGGGGGGGGGGGGGAGGGAAGATTCAAACCATGATCCTTTTGAGTAGGATTCACTACTTCTACCGCCAGAGCATTAGAGGGGTTCATGTACTGAACTTACGGATGTTAGTCTACGAACTTGATGCATCCAACGCTTTCTATAATATCTACTCCATAGCCTCTTGTTATATGTTCTGGATTTATCTGTAGTTTTCCAATGCCATCTTGTTATGCCACCTGTGCTGCGTGTGCTGTATACATTCCATTCCTAATATGGATGCGTACCCTCAACTTAGATGCACACTAGTATCCCACACATTATAGTATATAACTCACACTCAATTAACCGTACACCTCTGATTTGAATCCAGGAGTATATAACTCCTGATATAAATATAACCTCCATACTAAAAAATGAAACATTTCAACAAATGTTGCACTTTGATGTGTTCCCTTACCTTATAATGCACGATATGTACATGCTGTTGCAAGCAAAGCTAGCCTTTATTTGCTTTTCTGGGATGCTTTAGATTGGCCAACCTATTTGTCATTACAACACACCATGATTGCACCCAAGCCGCAAAGCTCATCTCGTCAAGTGTCGTACTAGTACGACCCCTAGGGTCTGTTTGGTTGCTGGGTTGGGGTGGGTTGGGGTAACCTGATTGGAATAGTAGCTGTTTGGGATGGTTATGGGGTTGGAGGGGGTTGGAATAAAGAATGTGATGTGATGTCACTATGATTTGTGATAGAAATCCATTCCATGAAAAGAAGGGGGTAAACCCGGTTACTCCGGGGTAACTCGGGGTAACCCGGTTACCAAACGAGCCCCTAACGTTCCGCCGATCTCACAATTTGCTGCGGTGAACAAACCCAATGGATAAATGGTTATTGTTTCTATTCAAGCATCACAACGATATCAGTGATTGGTTTCACGGCACGTTATAACACAAAGACTATATAAGATCTAGAGCTTCAAAACCTACAACATAGATTGCAGAATAAAAAGAGGGACTACAACGCCTATATTTACCTTGTGACAAAGAGTGGGTGTGGATGAGACCTAGTGGCACATTTTTGGAGCTCTCGACGAAAGTGCATGGGAAAAGATATGCCACTTCCGATAATTCACTTTATTAGTAGCATCGATAGATGTGTTGATGCTAAAGCTACATCTCATTCAAGTTTTGTACGAAATAAAGATTCATACGGTCTCTATCCAAATAGTCTTTTTTAACTGTCGTAGAATTATTGAAATCGACCCCGTCTGGATGGAGGTTGTAGGAGTATGTTTCCCACGAAACTTGAATGATATAATATATGGATGTAGTAATGAATTTTCACGATTTTAATTTTTTTATAAAGGAGGAAATAGGATGAGGTGGCCGGTTAGCTCTCACAGGGGCAACCCCATTTTACCCATATGTGTAGCTCCATTTAACCCATATATATATATATATATATATGGGATTAATGTGGCTGCCCTCCTTGGGCAGCTAATTGGCTGCCCCCAAAGCATTTGGGCCGTTGGATAGCATCTGTGGTTGAGGAATTTAGCCTTTCTTTGAATTTTGGAATACCGTCATGTCAGCAAGTGGGGCTTCTCCACCACACTTCTACGTCTCTTCATCTCCTGCAAAGCCCATCATCTTCACACAGAAACCTTTCCTTCTCCATCAACCTTTGCCGTCTGACGTCGCCCTCATCGCCATCCCTCACTCCCTCATCGCACCACCTTTCCGGCTTCCTCTACCACACTACCTCTTGCTATGGCTCGACCTCACCTTCCAATATCTCGCCGGTGGTCGTTCAACGCCCTCCCTTCGCCTTGCATAACCCCTCACAGTTCTTCACTTCCAATTTGTTTTGTATGGGACACCGAGCTGCTGCCCTCGCTGCCTACTCCTGATGTACGTGTGCGCAGATGCCGCTTGCAGCGACGTGCGGGTTTGATTTCGTGATTCTGCAAGGTTTGTCTTGATTGGGTAGATTGTCAAAGCCCATGCTCCAGCTCTCTTGTGCTACCCCTTGCTACCGTGAGACCCTCGCCAATGTAGCTCCATCTCTCGTGTTCAGTCAGATGCCAAAGGTTTGGTTTTATGAGGTGGACAAATCACGAGATGATCATCCTGCTGCTTGTGTACATTGTATCGTTGATCACTGTCCAGTTCTCAATCATGTTCAACCTCTTTGATGAAGTCAAAGCAGCCCAAGCATCTTGTAAAATATAAATTTTTTCATACTATTTTCTTTGTTGGTCGATTGGTTTTTTCTGGTATGTGGGGATTCTTCGAATTGTATTAAAAATGATGGGATATCAGCGATGGTTCAGGGTTTGATGAATCTTGTAATCTTAACAAAGATGATGCCTATTTCCACTACTGTTATGTTAGTAATTTCATGATGAATGATTGTCTCACTTGGTGTGAGCATAGCGCGTTGGTGTTGTTTGGAATTTGACTGAATGTTAGCTCATATATGACATATTTTAGCTCTATCATGCAATCATAGTTGTAGATTATTTTTGCAATGTCATAAGGTGATTGATTCCCTTCTTTCAAAAGATACATACGGCTTGAAGCTTCAAACTTTTTGAGGATTGGCATCGTGAATGTACAATCAATGTAATATTGCTTAGGGATCTATTTGTAATATTTCAAAATTTAGGAAGTGAAGGGAGCTTATCTTGTTCCCAAGGAACTTATCGACTACACGATCCTCTTGCGAGGAGTCCGAGCAGGACATGCTAGCTAACATCTCATTCTTGAGAATCCTCAACTCTTCCTGAGAGTGGATATATGCTAAACGCTAGGATACAACATACATTCGGGTGGTTGCCACCCCCGTCAAACGCCAGCATCAATAAATTCCACCTCTTTCTAGATCTACGACTCCCCCCATTTCAGCACCAAGCCTCCTTCTAAAGCAGCATGACAACTTAGTGGCTATAAATTATATCCTTCATTCACTACTTTTATAATCTTAACCATAAAACTCAATATTGCAATTAATTAGTGGTAAGGATTCGTATCCGGAAGCAAGTTTTGGTTACTTTTAGTTTTCCAACAACTTCATACATGATTGTAAATCATGAAGGGAAAGTTTTCTCACTGTGAAACTTGTGGGCTATACAAAAAGGAACCTGAACTACTTGACCTGAATTTACTGATTTAGACCCCATGAAAGTGGCTTCATTATACTGTCCAAGGAATCTTCAAGATGTTTAACAAGAAGGAATTGCCTGTAATCAAGATGTTTAATAAGGATGTTTGTGCATTGCAATAGTAAAATACACAAGATAATGCCCATTTGATAAGCCTGCAATCATCTCTGTTTATGGATAGCCTTTAGCCTCACAAGATCATGTACTCATGCCACTGCATTAGTATGTCTACAACAGATTGCAATCATCTATGAACCACATGGATAACATGGTAGTTACATGTGATCAAAAACATAAAACATTGTTGCATGTTATTTTACTTGTGTTGTACATGTTCCACGAATGAATGAATCAAGCTCTAATATCCAAAATTTGCGTATGCGCAACAAACAGATAATGATCAAGAGCAAAAGGAAGCAAGTCCAGATGACTTCACAGACTACTGATTCAGATCCAGATACATTACTCTTAAATTCCTCACAATAGACAAAAAAACATCATACAATGTCACAGTGCGAAACATATGTTGACCCTTACGCATTAGACACTCAAAGACTATTTTAGTCAAGGTAAACAACTTTCCAGATACTTGGATATTAAAACGTGCACCCATCCTCAAAAACTTATAAAGGTTTTCTGGAAAAGGTAAGTTTGACATCTCCATAAGGACTTGCTTCTACACATCTCCTTCGTAATTTAACTTATCATCAAAAAAAACTTGTCATCTTCATATACTACCTTCATATTTCCCAGCCATCTATAAAGAGAAAAAATGAAATAATATAAGTTCATGTTCTCATTTTGATTAAAAAATTAACATCAACTTGATATAATTTGTACCTTATCAAAACTCTGGTTTATGAGCATTACATGGTGAAAAGTCGAAGAAAGAGGGCCGCCATAGATTCATCACATGGTAACTTCAATTATAATTCTTTTGCCTGAAAAAGAAAAGAAAAGCATTCACAATTTGAATTTTGGTTATTGAGATTCAAACTAGTTATGCGAGATAAGAATAAATGTTCAATGTTTACCTTCAACTGAGAACAAGTTGAGATATAGTGGCCTTTCTCTCCACAATGTCCGCAAGTTCTTTTTTTGCTATTTTCTTGTGATAAAGCTATCTCCAAGGATGATTTAATTCTTTGCGCACGTTTCGGCCTCCCCTTGCTTTTTATAGGACATGGATCTCGAATAACATATTCCAAAGGAAGTTCATTTAATGGTACATCATTCTCAAAATCTTTGTCACCATTATTCCTTGATGTGACTTATTCCACGTCTATTTCATCGAGCATCTTGACAAGTTCATCTATCTTTTGTAATGCCAACTGGAAGTGTTTAATACTTTTCATCGACAGATTTGAAGCCTTATGAAAAGATGACCGCATTCCCCACGCCATTAGTGGAGTGATGTCATTTAAGCATGTGATTGATCTTTGAACGTGGCTACCAACTGTATTATATCTAGCAAGAATAGTCCATCTAAATAAAATATATCTTGAAGGTAACTCCATCAAACGTTTTATCACTTTGAAAATGTGTAACATATGACGACAAGGTATTCCTTCCATCTCAAACTTTTTGCAACTGCAGTGACAGTTTAATTGACCAATATTACTTATACTAACCAAACGTTTACTCCCAAAGTTGCCAAATCTTTCAACTGAGAATAATGTCATCGTTCCATCATTAACTAATTCAGTTGCCATGTATGCACTCTCTTGTTTAAGCTCCTCTTGAAAAATCTCAAAAATCTTTTGTGTGTAAAGTTGGCTTACTTGAGCTTCCATAGGATGATGTGAAAAGAAAGTAGGTTTAAAATTTATAGTCTTGAAGTCAGATCTCTCCTCAAGGGCTCGCCTAGAAGTAATTGCTCTATCATATTGAAGAACAAAATCAGATAATGATGTGTTTGCATTAACAAAGCCATCAAAGAAAGCATTTATACTTTCAGATCGTTGGCTGGATGTCATTCCTGCAAAAAATGTATCATTAAGATATAATGGCACCCAATGCTCTCTTTCTGCATACATGTTTGCAAGCCAAGAACCTTCATCGAGTTTATAGCATTCTCTTATTTCTTGCCACTTGTTTTCGAA
The DNA here is from genome assembly GCA_037367405.1 of Ottelia alismoides. Taxonomy (NCBI): domain Eukaryota; kingdom Viridiplantae; phylum Streptophyta; class Magnoliopsida; order Alismatales; family Hydrocharitaceae; genus Ottelia; species Ottelia alismoides. The sequence goes on from JAZKJV010000935.1 coordinate 113,472, forward strand.
TTCTTCATTGGTTTTTGATCCATAGATCCATTTGTCATAGTCTTCTTTGAAATTCTGGTGCTCCATCTTCAAACCTCTAAGATGAACTATTGCATTTTCTCAAGATGCCACGAACAATATCGATGCTTTGTGTAAGGAAACACCTTAGCTATTGCATTACAAATAGCTTTATCTTGATCAGTGATAATAGAAACGGGCATCTTTCCATTCATGCAATCAAGCCATGTATTGAATAACCAAACAAAGGTTTCTTCAGTCTCGTCTGCAAGAAGAGCACAACCAAATAATGTTGATTGTCTATGATGATTAACCCCGGTAAATGGTGCAAATGGCATATTAAAAGAATTTGTTTTATAGGTTACATCAAAGACAAGAACATCCCCAAAAGTCAAGTATGTTGCTCTTGATCTACCATCTGCCCAAAAAATACTTCGTGCAGTACGAAACTCGTCAATTTCATATTGAAAATAAAAGTCATCCTTAAGTGATCAACGCAATTCTGTGGACTAACGAAATCTTCTCCTGAAGCATTAAGCACTGCTGAAATCCTTGAAGGACCTATTCCACATTCATTGAATGTCTGAATCAAGCATTTTGAGGTAGAGGACAACTGATGGTGCGATCTCAACATGTGTATTTTTGATGGAGTCACCAACGGATGATTATGTTCCTCAATAAACTTTTTTACAATCCATATTCCTTTATCATTTACGGAAATAGACAATCTAGCCTCACAATTTTCTCTTGATTCTCGACGTCGTTTAACATCCACTCCAAGTCTACGCTTATCATTAAGATCTTTTTGACCTTCTTTTGAGCATACTAGCAATCTTGAGATGATCTCTTTAGTTTGTTTTAATCGACGCAAGTTAGCACGCTAATTGAAAATCCAACTTGTTTCGCATAATCATTGTAGAATTCATAAGCTTCTTCTTCTGATATGAACTCCAACCCAACATATGGTTTCCTCGTCCCTTTGTAATGTACTATAGTTTGAATATCTGCATCATTAAGGTCATTTAGAATTTTAGAATCCAACCAAAATTCACCACTTATATAATATATCAACCAAAGAATAAATTTATATGCAACAAAATATGATTTTTAGTTACAAACTCAAATTATCTAAAAGTCATACACTGGTATTAAACCATATGGTTCCCTAAAAAAAGTATGGTAAACCTTCCAAAGCATGATTTAGATAAAATTCTTGCCGTAATGTTATTTTGCAACCAAAGCATAAACATTTGAAAAGTTAAAAAATAATCGCACCGCTAGTAAAAAAATTACAGTATGTATGCTTATTTTATGGCAGAATAAAATTTTATAGTGCAATAGATATCAAACATTGGTCACATAATATATCCATAATAATTCCCTCAAACTTATTACATTGCAATCCGTGTCTAATCTTTCGATATAGATTAGCCGTGATTAGTTGTATCAAAGAAATAACTTTTAGTGATAAAGATCAACTGTCATTTTCTGTTGATGATATCCTATAATCCAACTTTGCAAGATATAACTTGATGATATGTTGCAATGCTCATGGATAAAATGGAGATATCCACCCATTGGAAGTTCACCATTTGAACTATACAAAAAATCAAAGAAAATATTACCAACGGAAGCAGGAGAAGTTGTCATGGTGGGGGCGAGACTTGGCTTTGACAATCTACCCAATCAAGACAAACAATGGCGAGACTTCGATCTGGAAAAATGGATTTTTTTCCAGAATGCAGGATGCTTCGACTAGTAGAGAGCTATCAACGACAAAGTAAGCATGAGCAGCAATGTGCCCACCTTGCAGAATCACGAAATCACACCCGCACGTCGCTGCAAGCGGCATCCGCGCACACGTACATCAGGAGTAGGCAGCGAGGGCAGCAACTCGGTGTCCCATATGAAACAAATTGGAAGTGAAGAACTGTGAGGGGTTATGCAAGGCGAAGGGAGGGCGTTGAACGACCACCGGCGAGATATTGGAAGGTGAGGTCAAGCCGTAGCAAGAGGTAGTGTGGTAGAGGAAGCCGGAAAGGTGGTGCGATGAGGGAGTGAGGGATGGCGATGAGGGCGACGTCGGGCGGCAAAGGTTGATGGAGAAGGAAAGGTTTCTGTGTGAAGATGATGGGCTTTGCAGGAGATGAAGAGACGTAGAAGTGTGGTGGAGAAGCCCCACTTGCTGACATGACGGTATTCCAAAATTCAAAGAAAGGCTAAATTCCTCAACCACAGATGCTATCCAATGGCCCAAATGCTTTGGGGGCAGCCAATTAGCTGCCCAAGGAGGGCAGCCACACACACACACACACACACACACACACACACACACACACACACACACACACACACACACACACACACACACACACACATATATATATATATATATATGGGTAAAATGAGGCTGCCCCTTGGGGGAGCTAACTTGGCTTCTCCTGTTCCTATTTTTCTCATTTTTTATTTTTTTTGGAAAATGATATCATGGAAATTCATCGTATACCATTCAAGTTTCATACGAAACAGAGACTCCTACGACCTCCTTCAGACAGTCATTTTTTAACGGCCTCAGAATTGTTGAAATCAACTCCGTCTGAATGGAGGTCGTAGGAGTCTCTGTTTTGCACAAAACTTGAATGACATGATATATGTATATAGTTATGAAAATCCGTGAAAGCATTTTAAAAAAAGGAAAAATAGGGTAGGGGAGCTAACTTAGCTCCAATCAAAGGACAACCTCATTTTACCCTATGTATATTGACGTTCCATTCAAGAAGTTCAAGAAGAAGAATTTCCCTCACCACGACCTTGTAGATAGTACGATAGGGGACTCCATCGCCAGAGAGGGCTTTACGTTCTCCTCATAGACCGCACTGCTCTGTTCTTCGTGGTGGAGATGCAGCGTCAACATTTGTGAGAATGTAACTGAAGGATCCATACGAAGGTGTAGATGAAATACTAGATGAGTTGGAGCTCCTCGTGTCATACAGCTCTCTGGAGGATCAAATAAGGCTGGCACATGATCTTCAACAGGGTAAAGAGCACCCTCACAAAACTATCTGCTTGGTTTACGTTGCAGCTGAAGAATGCAGACATGAGTTCTAAGCCATCTCGGTGTACGGCTATTTCCCGTCGTAGTATTATTCGTTGTTTCCTAAGCATCTAGCTGTTTGTTCTGGCCTGTAATGTTAAACAATTTTGTTTTTATTGTCATTTGCAAGATAATCCTTCATTCTTACCGATGTTACATTATAATGAACGTTTTATTACCGTCATATGCCTTGAGTACGATTATTACGAACATCTGGGAATTGAGCGATCGTGGTTTCTCCATTGCACCCTAGTCGTCATGAATATGGGATACCTACAAACCTTAATGGAGGAGGCCACACAAGTGGAAAGTAGCCATGCTGATAGGTCGTATGAGGTATCCCATATGTTCCCCACCACATTGCTCAACTTTTGTCAGCTACTCAGGAAAGAGCTGGACTGTTATGCCTTCCAAGGCATCTGAGAACGAAGGAGTCTCTCTGCATTCTATTGTACTACCTGGGACACAATGCGTACATATTGTTGATGCTATTTCTTGTTTTTCATTACGTACTTCAGAATAAGTGAAAAATACAAATCACAAAACTTCTCAATGGAAATGGCTAACTCCTATCCCTCATCCGGTGTCCTTACTCTACCAATCGAATGGAGAATTGCACATAACTATTATTTATCCCACCTTATCCAACACATTTCTATCCATGCAAACGAACAGAAATGAGGGATGCAAAATCTTACCGCCCTTTATCTCGTATCATGCTATCGAATGACCCTTAAATCAAGAAGTTAAAAATTAAAGGCTAGGCCAACACATGAGCTCACTTCAAAGAAGGCTATTGTAAAAAAGATAATGTATAAGAAACCAAGGGTAAAGAATCAAGGCTGACAAAAAAGCTTCAATATAGATCCATCTACCATCCATCAACCAATGAGCTCACTTCAAAGAATTCCTTGTGATCCAACTTCTTCCTTATCAAAGGAGCTTGCTTTGGATCGTGCCTTCTCAATCTCCTCCTTGGTCCATTCACCACAGTGTTTAATTTCTCCCCATTCAATAGATACCACTTCAAAGTCCAGTCATCACTAACCCATAAACTGAAGGCCTTTGAAGAGCCTTCGCCGTTGAATGCTTGATTTGCTTCTTCCCCACATGATCAGAGAATGAAGTATTGCCTCCCACACCAAACACTACTTCTTCCTCTTCATTTTCTTCTCAAGGAATAAAAAATCAACACCCTTTGCAATTCCGTTCGCCAATTCCTCATAATAGTATCTCCAGATGAGTTTGGACATTTGGGATGCGATAATAACCCACATTCCCATCAGGTTAAAAATCCTATTTTTCGTTTCATTATCAAATATTTGGTCATTTGTTATCATTGCTTACATTGTTGTCGTTGTTGTGTGACGATACATTGTTATAATTTCACCAGAGTATATATTTGTTGTAGTAATGACGTGGCAAATATTAAGCTATAGTGAAACCAAATTACGTAGCTATTATGAATATTCTGTCAATCCTTATTAATTATACATTTGTGCTAAAAACATTTTAAAATTTATCTGTTAAACAGGAGTTTTGCTATGGACCCCATCATCTTATTATATTTGAATTATGACATCTATTGTAAATTAGTGCGCAATACTTTTTTTCCCCGATTGAGTCGGAGTATTATAGTTTGAGCTTTGAAGCCCATTATATTTGTTCTCAATTATATTCGGATTTGATGTTCTTATTAAATTCCATCTGGACATCTGATTTATCCTTTTTGGGCCTTTGAGGTATATGGATACTCCAAGATTTCACTTTGGCACCTGAGATGCCGATGAATGAGGCATTGATTGAAGCATCAAATTGACTTCTTCCCATTCTTGATTACCATTAGTTTTGCAGGTAGTTGAGAGTCATATCCTTCTCCCAATGAGCTACCTTTAGGATCCATTCGGTAAGGGAATAATGAGGAATAAATGTGAGGGATAAGGTGGAATAAGACATTGTTCAACTGGAAGGATAGGAATACAGGAGAATAACGAGGAATAGGGGTAGTTAGGTGCTATTCTCCTTTCGATTGGCACATGAGGGATAAGGAATAATGTTTGTAAGTTAATGGGAAAATAGAAATAAGGTAAGAGATGAACAAGGGAAAGAGAATAAGCAAGTGTAATGAGGGAGTGGATACAGACGAATAAGGGAAGAGAGGAACGAGGACTTATTCCGATCCCCATTCCCCTACCAAACATGCCCTAAGATTTTTTTGGTGCTCTGCCTTTGTACATAACCTTCATATTGTAGACAAATGGTCACCTAGGTCTATCAAATGTATTTTCTTGGGTACTCTCGCACTCAGAATGGCTATAGCTGTTATGATCCTATTGCTCATCGTTACTATATTTCCGCTGATGTCACCTTCTTCGAACAGATCCGCTACTTTACACAGTCTATTAGTGACATCCCCTTGGTAGCTACAACCATGACTGATTATTTATAAACACAAGCACACTACTTTCCCTGCTTTTGTCCCTTCGCGTGTTCCGTATTTGTAGGATAATGTGCCTTCTTCTAGTGCTCCCACCATCACTGCTCCGGATGCACCTCAGAAGCTCCCTATAGCTCTATGAAAATAAAAAAGACAACATACATTTTATCCTGTCACATTTTACTTCTACTGATGATTTATCTAGTTGTGACAAGAGATTTACAAATGCTCTAGTGGCTATTTTTGTTCCATGATATCACCATAATGCATTGCAGGGCCATCATTGGGGAAAAATCACGGTTGAGGAGATGGACACACTTCCATCTAGCGTACATGGGATCTTGTGCTGTGCCCTTCAGAAGTCAGGAATGTGGCATGTGGATGGGTCTATTGACAAACTGAAAGCCAGGTTGGTAGCTAAGAGCTTCATGCAAACCTATGGTGTGGATTACTTCAAGACTTCCTCCGATCGCAAGAAGGGGATCCGTACACACCATTCTTTATGTTACTGCTAATAAGAACTGACCTATCTTTCAACTAGATGTGAAGAAGGCATTTCTCTATGGAGACCTCGACGAAGAGGTTTATATGATGCAACCGCCGGGTTACAAAGTCCAGGGGGAGTGTGTGTGGCAACTTCGTAAGGTCAGCTATGTCCTAAAGCATAGTTCTCAAGCACGGTTTGACAAGCTTACTATTGGGATCACTTCTCTTGGTTTATCCAAGATGAAGTCTGACTACTCTGTCTTTGTCAGACGATAGTCCACTGACACTAGTATATTAGTTGTCTATGTTGATGATATGGTTGTCATTGGGGATGACAAAGCATGCATTTCAGAGACGAAGGCCTTCCTTTAAAAGGTATTTGTGATGAAATATCTTGGTCATATCTACTACTTCCTTAGCATTGAGTGTTACGATTTATCCTGCGAAGATTGATTGGCTGAATACTAGTGAAGAGAATTGCTGATGTGGTTGATCTCCCTCCTGCCTTCTGATTGGCTGGGAGCTATTGGGTTGGATTGATGAGATGCTCAATCCACCTTCTGCATCATGATTGGTTGAGAGCTGCTGGTGGGGATTGCTAAATACTTGGTATTCTTTTATTGTAGTATAAAAGGATCCCTTTGACACCACATATTGTATCCAAAACATCATTCAAGAAATAGTAGAGAAAGTTTGGTGTGAGCAAGTGGAGTAGGCACACTGTCGAACCACTATAAATCCTCGTCTTGTGCGATTGTGCGTGCTTTGTTGTTTGATCGTGGTTCTAGTCGTGTGGTGCTTAATCATATCCATCCTCAACAACTGGTATCAGAGTAAGGTTCGGGATCAACCTCTACATATATGATGGAAGAATCGAAGGTCAAGATCAAGAAGTTCAATGGATCGAACTTCACATTTTAGAAGATGTAGATTAAAGATGTTCTATATCAGAAGGATATCTATCTTCTGATCGAAGGGAAGAAGCACACAACCATGAAGGATGAGGAGTGGAAGGTCCTATACTGAAAGTCTTTAAGAGTGGTAAGGCCCAGCTTTGCTCCATCGATGGCTTCAATTATCGCAACGGAGACGATGATGATGAATCTTTTCAAATCTCTTGAAAAGATGTATGAGAAGCCATCCACATCAAATAAGATGTATTTGATGAAGAAGCTTTTCAATTTGAAGAAGAGTGAGAACTCTGTAGTGGCTTTACACTTGAATGATCTAAATAGTATCATGAACCAGTTGGAGTCTGTGAAGATCGTGTTTGATGATGAGGTAAAAGCTCTTCTACTTCTTTCTAGTTTACCTGATAGTTGGAATGCTTTAGTTGTAGCAGTTAGCAACTCCTCTGGTTTAGCAAAGTTGAAGTTGGAGGATGTTGCTGGTCTTCTTCTTAGAGAAGAGGCACGAAGGAAGACATCTAGAGAAGAACACTTAACAGGTTCTGCCTTGAATACAGAAGGAAGAAGCAGGAAGAGCTACAGGAACCAAAAGCATTCCAGGGGAAAGTCAGTAAGAGGAAGATCCGAATCTAGAGTCAGAAGCCCATGTTTTGCTGGAATTGCAATCAAAAGGGGCATTACAAGACAGAATGCAAGGCCCTAAGAAAGCATAAAGGAGAAAATAACAAAGATAAGAACACAATAAATCTTACTGATGATGAGGATAGTGACGCTTTAATATGTGTTGTAGATGCTCGAAATGAGTCTTGAATTGTGGACTCGAGTACTTCATTTCATACTACTCCACAAAGGGATATCCTCCAAAATTATGTGAAAGGTGATTTTAGAAAGGAATATCTAGGAGATAATGAATGGTGAAACATAACTGAAAAGGGAGACATTGACATATCCCACCCCAATGGTGGCTTCTTGAGATTAAAGAATGTTAGACACATACCTAGTCTAACAAAGAATCTCATATCTGTTGGATAGCTATCAAAAAGTGTGTGGTGACATCATTTGATTCAGATTCGTGGAAGTTGTCAAAGGGATCATTAATCCTTGCTCGAGGTAAGAAAGAAGGAATCTTGTATATTGCATCAGGGTCATATGATAGGGTAAATGTTGCATCATATGGGTATGATGCTAATACTTGCCATAAACGACTTGGTCACATGAGTGAAAAGGGAACGAAAGGTCATGAAGAAGAAGGAAAAGTTGATAGGATTGTAGACTATTGATCTAGACTTCTATGAAGATTATATCTTGAGAAAGCAGAAGAAAGTCAGTTTCACAAAGAATGCAAGAGTACGAAAGATTGAAAGACTAGAACTGGTTCATACAGACATCTGAGGTCCATCTTAGATACCTTCCCTTGGCGGATCTCATTATCTTATTACTTTTATTGATGATTCATCCAGAAAATTATGGGTTTATTTTATCAAATATAAATCCAGTGTATTTGAGATCTTCAAAATGTGGAAGGCCTTAGTTGAGACTGAGACATGTTTAAAGTTGAAATGTCTCAAGTCAGACAATTGGGGAGAATACTGCATTGAATAGTTTGAATCCTACTGTGCCAAGAACGGTATCAAGAAATTGAAAATGATCCCAAGAAAGCTCAGACAAAACGTTGTTGTTGAATGCATGAACAAGACTCTTCTAGAGCGTGCGAGTAGCATGAGGATACTTGCAGGTCTACCCAAGCAACATTGGGTTGATGTAGTGAATACATCTGCATACTTAATCAAACGAGGTCCATCTGTTGCTTTAGATGAGGATCTTTTAGAAGAAACATGGATAGGAAAGGAGGAAACACTTTCTCATTTACGTATCTTTAGATGCATAGCTTATGTTCACATTGAGCAGGAAGATAGAGGAAAGCTTGACCTTAAAGCAAGGAAGTGTACCTTTGTTGGTTATGGGACAAATAACTATGGATATAGATTGTGGGATTTGGAGAACAAGAAGACAGTCGAAAGCATTGCTGTCACATTCAATGAGTTTTCCTTATAAAAGGATGAATTGATAAAAGGAAAGATAACCGAAGATTCATACTTCGTGGAGTTTGATGAAACTCCTGAATAAAGCACATCACTTCCAAGTGATGAGACTGTGCAACCCTTACCACAGAATAATCCGCAAACTCCGGTGCTACAGAAATCTTCCAAAATCAGCAAACTACTACAAGGTATTCACCTTCCTTGAATTATTTATTTCTGACCGATAATGGTGAGCCTGAATGCTTTGATGAAGCTGTACAAGGCGAGATAAGGAATCTGTGGGTTAGCCAAGGATGAGGAGATGAAATCTCTCTCAAGAAATAAAACATGGGATTTAGTCCCACTACCGAAGGGAAAGAAGGCTCTGCACAACAAGTGGGTGAACATGGTGAGGGAGGAAGCTGATGTTTCCACTAAATACAAGGATCGACTAGTGGCGAAGGGCTTTCAACAGAAAGCAGGGGTCGATTTCACAAAGATTTTTGCACTTGTTATAAAGGTCTCAACCATAAGAGCAGTATTGAGCATTGTTGCAGTTGAGAACCTACATTTGGAGCATTTGGATGTCAAGACAACATTTCTCTATGGGGATCTTGATGAGGACATCTACATGCAACAACCAAAGGGCTATGTAGCTACTAGAAATGAAGATATGGTATGTAAGCTTAGAAAAAGCCTTTATGGCTTTAAGCAGACACCAAGACAATGGTATAAAAAGTTTGAAGATTTCATGACAAATACATGATTCCGCAAATGTTATGCTGACCATTATTGCTACTTAAAGAATCTTGGCATGTCTTACTTCATTTTATTATTGTATGTAGATGACATGCTTGTTGCAAGATCCTGCAAGGAAGAAATAGCAAATCTAAAGGCAATGCTATCCAAGGAGTTTGAAATGAAGGATCTAGGTCATGTACAGAAAAATCCTTGGAATGCATATTATCAGAGACATGAAGAACAAGAAGCTAAGATCGTATCAATCAGATTACATCGAGAAGGTACTTGAGAGATTTAATATGAAAAATGCAAAATCTACTCTAACAACTTTAGGGATCCACTTCAAACTTCAAAAGGAGAAAGAACCTGCTACGAAAGAGTAGCACGAGTACATGTCAAAAGAACCCTACCATTCTGTTGTTGGTAGTTTGATGTACACAATGGTTTGCACAAGACCAGTCATCTCTCATGCAATGGGATTTGTGAGCAGATCCACAACGAATCCTGGCAAGGAACATTGGGAAGCTATGAAGTGGATTCTACACTATATGAGAGGTATCTCTTACATAGCATTGTGTTATGAGAACACTGATATTTTCATTCGAGATTTTGTGGACTCAGATTTTACAGAAGATATGGATGGAAGAAAAGTACAACAAGCTTTGTCTTTATCATGGGGAGTGGAGCCATTAGTTGGACCTCTAGACTCCAGAAGATAGTGACCATCTCGATCACAGAAGCAGAATATGCGGCGTCAACAGAAACTTGCAAGGAAATGATATGGTTGACGGGTATAATGAAAGAACTGAATAAAGAATGTGAAGATTGTCAATTATTCAGCGACAGTCAAAGTGCATGTCATCTTGGAAAGAATTCCGTCTTTCACTTGAGGACTAAGCACATTGATGTGAAGTACCACTTCATTCCAATGCAACTAGAAAATAGGAAATTTAAGTTGAAGAAGATCCACATATTAGAAAATCCTGCTGATATGTTCACAAAGTCTGTAACAATGGAGAAGCTGAAGACATGTTTCAACTTCTATTAGTCTTCAAGCATATAAGACAAGGGAAATCTCACACCAGGACTATTGAAGATGTGGTGTGTACGACAAGTCGGTCTTCAAGTGGGAGATTATTGAGATTTATCCTGTAAAGACTGATTGACTGAATACTAGTGGAGAGCATTTCTGATGTGGCTGATCTCCCTCCTGCCTTTTGATTGGCTGAGAGCTGTTGGGTTGGATTGCTGAGGTGTCTGATCCACCTCCTGCATTGATTGTCTAAGAGCTATTGGTTGGATTGCTGAGATACTCAATCTATCTCGTACATCCTGATTGGCTGAAAGCTGGTGGTGTGGATTGCTGAATACTTGGTATTCTTTTGTTTTAGTATAAAAGGGGCCATGTGGCCCACATATTGTATCCAAAACATCATTCAAGAAATAATAGAGAGAGTCTGGTGTGAGCAAGTGGAGTAGGCACATTGCCAAACAACTATAAATCCTCATCTTGTGCAATTGTGAATGCTTTCTTATTTGATCATGGTTCTAGTTGTGTGGTGCTTGATTGAATCCGTCCCCAATATTGAGGTGATACATACTACTTAGTGATTACACCTCTCACAATGAAAGTATTGACTGGATATTCTTACATAGGCTGCACTACTTGGATGCAAGCCATCTTCCATCCCTATAAGTGTCGTCCTCGGGACGTAGATACTCAGAAATCCAATCCACACATATAATTCCACATTTGAAGTATGAAAACACAGAGAATAATAACATAAAATACAATAGAAGTGCAAAAAAAATTCCATTAACATTCATAATCTTATCCATGTCCATCAAGTATCATACAAATACCACAAAAATATCCATCAACATATATATATATACAAGTATCTCTCAAAAGAACAAGTAAAGTAGCAATAGAAAAGACTACAAAAAATGTACATACCAAAAGTAAACTAGAACTACATCAATAGAACCAACCCCACTTCTTATGATGCGATTTCTTCTGTAGACCTACAGATTCACAAAAGTAGGTACATCTTGACCAAAGGCTCAGTACGACGCTAAACAACTAAACAAGAAAATGAATTAGAGTCTAAAAAGTGTACAAAAGAAAGGTAACTATGTAAACCCACCAACGTTGTAACTAACCAGAAAGATAGATCCTTGATCCTGATCATTGTGATACTGGCATCGTGGATAATCTATAGTCTTGATTTACATAGAATCTCACATTATGACTTTAAGGCACTGGATCCTTAGGATTGGCGTTCCCCTGTAGGCATGCAATGAAGTACATCATTCTAACTAAGTTCTCAACACGTCCACTATCTTTCCTTGATTCAATTAATTAGTCCCACATTTTATCATGCACCAATTTAACTCCACACTTAACCATGCACTAACACTACTCCTTTGGTTTATAAATATGGAAATAACTATATTTGTGAAACTGTCCAGAACATTTTTCTTCTTAGATAACCACAACTCCCGAAACTCTTCACTGAGAACTAACACTCAGAATACCAATCAATGTGGCCTACGCCAACCAATATCTAAGTGCCAACCGTAAGTGAAAGAAGAGAAACATAGATAACCAACTATAATTACTTGGCACCGCGCTCAAAGTACTAAGAACACGACACTCCAAAAACTAAGGATGAACACCGTGTAATAGGGAACCTCGACGTGCTAAGTAGCATGTCCCTCGATCAATGATCTACCAGGATTGTAATCATCTATGTTTCTACCCATGACCCTAAGTGTGCATGCCCCTACATTGACGACACTACTCCAACTACCCCCATGGCACTTAAAGTAAGATATAATGGCATGAAATTGGAACTACAATGTGAACCCAACTACTAGTCCTATGAGCAAAAGCTCATATTTGAAATAGTGAAGTCTGTGCATGATGCTCATCCTCACCGATCCTCCCCGAATGTAAAGATCTTTTATTTTCAAAAGTGTCCAATTTCCATTCCATTAGCATATTTTGTGAATTATCTAAGGAGTTTATCATGATCCATAAATCATAAACAAATCTACTCTTTTTTTAGTCTAATTTAATCATTTATCAAGTCCAAGTGGGTCCATAGCGCAGAATGATAAATCATATATTATTGTTGATCGATCAGTACTTGTCGATCAATAAAAATATCATGATTTGCATTTTGGAGTTGCACTGATCGATAAATGCAACATGCATGATTGACCAATACTAATCTATCATCATTTACAAGATAGATCAATGTTGATCGATCAACACAAATTAGCCCATCGATCAGAACTGGGATAGTAGCTAGAACAATTTTGATGACATCCTGTGAACTTGCTCCGATCGATGATCCAGCTACACCATTGTGTTCCTACTATAACCCACTTCATGAAAATGCATATATCATCCACGTGCAGCCGCATATCAATGAGAGAACTTGAAAATGTGGTACGATAAGTTTCCCATTTTATCGTAAACCACATTGTATCATGATGGATCATCTTCATAAGGTAGGTAGAGTATGTTTCCCGTAACCCATGATGTGAAAATCTTGTGAATCTGACAACAAGAGAGGGGTAAAAAAACCATACATCATTGTTGTTGAACATGACTATCCCTTGCCCAAAACGGATGTTCCGTGTTGTTTCACATGATTTCATGCACTCCATGCGACTCCCCACGTCGAACCCTTCGAGACAGTGCCCTCGAACCCTCAATCGGCCATCGAAAATGTCTTCAATGGTGGAGCTTCAATGAAGGAGGCAGAGCTCTGATGAGGCGAAGTAATATGGTTAGCCTGTCCACTTGGTCTCCCCCTTTTTATGAGTTCGGACCCTTAATCAGATTTGGGTCTGAAAGTTGTACCCTGATAGTATTTTGAGCGTAACTTCCTCATGCAAACTCCAATTTGGATGTTCTTGTTCTTATTGGAAATATCTCGACGAGTAATATAAGATGTTTCATTTGGAAATCAGATCAGGTCTAAAACCTTTGAACTAGTGAAACCCGATAGAGGTATTACATTATAAAAATCTAAAAGAAAGTCTCATCCCTGAGACTTGGATGTATCCTATAACCAAAACATGGTCCCAACGTACCCCAACCTCATTTGACTGAACCCATAAAAATCTCAAAGAAAGCAAATCACAAAAAAAATATGAAAAAATTGAACCAAGTTTTTGATTTATACCTATGAAAAGATGAGGATAGTTTTATCTCATTTTAGCCTCAGGCTCCTACATCGCCTCCTTGACATCCTAACTGCGTCATAGGACCATGACTAAAGGAATCTCTTTATCCCTAAGCTCCTTGACTAATGTAATCTCTTTCTGCCTAAGCCCCTTCCACAGAATGGACTCTCTAACTCTGAAATAATCAAACTCATCCTTTAGGCAATGATGATATAAATTCTGCAACTTTTGATCTAACTGCTACCTGTGGACAATCCTATCCCATAGATCATTATACTTCATTAGTGCAGTCACTATATACAACATACTCTCTAATCGATGTCACTCATTAAGGGTTGTGAGTGCATCCCAAGTTTGTAAGTAAGCCATTGAACCTGTCGTGTGTGCCTTCTTACTCAAAGCATCTGCTACCGCATTTCCCTTACCAGGATGGTAAGAGACAATGCAATTGTAGTCCACGAGATGACATTGATTTATTATATCAAAAGCCGCCTATGTCCATTTTCACACATGGGACCTTAAAGAAATATTGGCACCCACTAATTATCTATTGTATTCTATATTTGTTCCCATCTGGATTCAAATTTCTAGTGAATTTTCCCAACTGTCTTTTCTACCTGGGCGATTCTCCTGTCCACATCAAACGTTTCGCATCTCGAGGACTAAGAGATCAACCCACATCTCATGACCACCAATCTGAACTATACAAACCTCATACATATACTGGGCAAGGAGTCACAACCCTCCAGGGCTTGCTTAACAAGTCTAACCATCGCCTCTTCCTCATATTCATCTCTCATTAATCAAAGATGTACTTGAGGCTCTTGTGATCTGTGAAAATCTCAAATGTCACCCCATATAGATAGTGGCGTTGTATCTTCAGTACGAAAACTACAACCACCATCTCCAAGTCATGAGTGGGATAATTGCACTTGTGGCTCTTCAGCTGCTGGGATGTATAAGCTATAACTTGTCCTAGTTGCATCAATATGACACCCAAACCTTCCTTGGAAGCATTAGTATAAACAGTGTAATCCAAGGTATCAAAAGGAAGGGTAAGAGTGGGAGTAGTAGTCAACTACTCCTTGAGCGTATGGAAGCTCTACTGACATTTTGTCCCTCCAGACAGATGACACATCCTTCTTCATCAACGTGGTGAGGAGTAATGCCAAATAAGAGAATCCTTTGACTAACCGTATGTAATAACCGATGAGGCCAGGGAATCTGTGAACCTTAGAAATTGTCTTGGGATGATACCAAGATAAAATAGCCTTTATCTTGGTAGGAACAACTGCCGCCTCTATCCTTGAAATTACGTAGCCTAGACACACCACCTCAGAAATCCAGAACTTGCACTTGTTGATGCATACAACTGACGCTCTCTGCGTATCTCCAGTATAATGTGAAGATGTGACTCGTGCTCGTGCTCATCATGAGAATAGACTAGCACATAATCAATAACCATGACCATGAACCTGTCCAAGTATGGATATAATACTCTGTTCATCAAATCCATAAATGTGGTAGGTGCATTCATGTGAGTCCGAATGGCATCATCACGAACTTTTACTGGCCATATCTCGTGCGAGATGTGGATTTCATCACATCTGAATTTTTTATTCTCAGCCGCTGATATCTACATCACAGATCAATCTTAGAGAATACCGCTGCACCCTGCACTTATCAAAAAGACCGTCAATCAATTGGAGAAGATAACGATTCTTAATCATTCTCTTGTTCAGGTGCTTATAATCAAAGCAAAGTCTCATGGATACACCCTTTTTCTTAATGTAGAGAATAGTGCTTCCCATGGTGATGTACCGGGGTGGATTAATCTCTTCTTTAATAACTCCTTCAACTGCATCTTGAGCTCTCTCAACTTGATGTGTGCCATCCTGTATTGAGAGATAGAGATCGAATGTGTATATGGTAACAGAGTGATCTCAAACTCAATCTCTCTTACTAGGGGTAGTCTAGGTAAGTCATCTAGGAATACATCAGGAAACTCATGCACTACCTGAACATCCTTCATCATCATGCATGGGTGGACGTGTCAACAATATATGCAGTATATCCCACACATCCCTGACTGAGGTGTTGTTGCGCTCTCAAGGCATATATGTACTCAATCCCTAGATATGATGTGCATCCATCGGATTGGAAGGTTGGTACTCCTGGCAGGTGGAAGATAACTATATTTTCAAAGATGTACGTGCACACATGGTGTCTCTCTGGCCAGTATATGCTTAAGATGATGTCAAAGTCCTCTAATTGTATCAACATTAGGAATGGGGACATCCCTTGCCCACAATTTGTACAACTACATCCTTGGCTTCGTGATGGATAATGAAAAACTACCTAGACTCTTAATGTAGTACATGGTAGGTACAATTGACACAAACTTGCCCAAAATGGGCACCAAATTGGGTGTTAGAAAAGAACATGTCACCCCTAAATCAAACAATGCGTGTAGAGGAACCCCAAATATTAACCTTACATGTAACAACAAAGCCAAATGCATGTGCCTTCTCCTGTTTTACTGCATTCAGCTATCCTTGTGGGGGTGGTGCACTAGATCCTAAAGCGTTGAATGGCTGCTGCAATGCACCCTGTAAGTCTCGGTCTCCACATTGAAAACCCGATCCCTGAAACTACCATGACGATCCTATAGATCTCCCACTCTACTGCTGGGTGCCTGAACTACTAGCATAGCAAGGGCACTAGGCCTTAAGTGGTCCAATTATATATTGTAGAAACAAGCCCTTTTCAGCTGAGAAAGTGTGCATCCATAAACCAAGATACCTCCCCCATATCTATGACTCTATACATGTGTCGGTTAGTGGGAAGACGTTTCACTACAACTGGATAAGGCCTTCCCTAAGGTAGGATATGAAGTATATCCACTAGCTGGTTGTGATACTACCATGGGTTGGTAGTGATGCTCTCGACAGGAATGAGATAAGTCTCAGCGTACTGCTCGGATATGTGGTAGATAGGGTAGTTGTGCCTTCTCTCTCTACAATCAGCCCTGCGTAACCTCCCATCTCATCACCTTGATAGTAACCTCCTTGATGGAGGTAAGATCCAAGATAGATAACCTATCATGTACTTCCTATTGCATACCATCGATGAACTTGTGTAAGTTCTCCCATGGATAGGCTGTAGTGGCACGAGAATGGCAAGACGTCAAGTAATTTTGGGCTATCATCAACCTCTTTATAAGCTCATCAAATTGTCGTCTCTTCTCCTCTACACAATGCTCAAGGTATAACTCAATGTGAAACTCCTCAACAAAGAGATCCCAAACGATGGGCTCGATCAGATGCTCCTAGATAGCATGCCACCATCTTTTTGCATATCCGACCAATTAGAACTTAGCAAATGCTACCCATGTCTATTTCGGTGCATGAATCATCCTCAGAACTTTGGACACATGCTTGATCCAAAGCTCTACTTCCTCTGATGTGTTAGTACTAAAGAACTACAACACCTAAGATTGCTAGTATGCGATGTATGTAGTTTGATGCTTATGTAAAGCATACAAACCCTCAAATGACTCTAGATCCAAAGATACTAATAGTACCCTTTGTACGTTGTCCTCCTTCTCTTGGGAAGGGCTATAGGAAGAATCATCTTGTTGTTGCAATCTCTGCTCAATCACCTCTTAACAATGCTACATGTCTTGCATGGCCTGAACCAGTAAGGCCAGCTACTCTGCCACGTTAGTGTCTACTCGATGCAACATAGTTCGACATAAGGAAGCATAACATTAGCACTTGTCTTTACTTTATGAGATATATGTAGAAATGTATATTAGAGTTTTTATGCTGTCTTCTCAGACTCGTCGGGTCAAAAGACTCTCGAACACAATCCTATACTTCAAATGCCTCTAAGGAATTACATGTGGAATTAAATAGAATATTATGGCTCTGATACCAAAATGTGATGCCATTGAGATCTGGATACTCGGCAATCCAATCCACGCATATAATTCCACATCGAAGTATGAAAAGATGGGGAAGAATATCATACAATACAATAGAAATGCAAAAACTTTTCCATTAACATTCATAATCATATCCATGTCCACCAAGTATCATACATGTGCCACAAAAATATTTATCCACATATGTATACAAGTATCTCTCAAAAGAATAAGAGGCAACAAAAAAGGCTACAAAAAATGTACATTCCCAAAAGTAATCTAGAACAACAGCAATAGAACTAAACCCACCTCCTACCACTACAACTGCTATGCAAATCTCTAGATTGATGAAAATAGGTACGACATGAGTAAAGGCTCGATATGATGCTAAAAAACTAAACAAGAAAATGAACTACATGCTAAAAATTGTACAAAGGAAAGGTAACTATGAAAATTCACCCACATTGTAACTAATCAGAAAGCATAGATCCTTGATCCTTATCATTGTGATACCATCACCATGGATAGTCCGTAGTCTTGATCACATGTAATCTCACACTATGACTCTAATGCACTAGATCCTTTGGTTTGGTGTGCCTCCATAGTCATGCAATGATGTACAACATCCTATTTAAGTTCCCAACACATCCACTAGATGTCCTTGATTTAATACAATAGGCCCACACTTTACTATGTGCTAATTCAACTCCACACTTAATAGTGTGCTAAACCAACTCCGACGGTCTATAAGCTTGGGAATAACTATATTTGTGAAACCATTCAGAACTTCTTTCTTCCTAGATACCCATAACTCTTGGAACTCCTCACTTAGAGTCAACATTCAGAAAATCAATCAATGCAGCCTACATCAACTAGTATCTCAGTGTCAACCTTCAGTGAAAGAAGGTTATCAAAGATAACCAACTATATGTACTTGGCACTGTGTTCAAAGTACTGGGCACGTGGCACTATAAGTACATAGATTGAACACTATATAACATGGCACCTCGGTGTGTCAAGCAGCATGCCCCCGACCAACGACCTGCCGAGATGCGGTCATCTAATTTTTACCAGGGGCCACAAGGGTGCATGCCCCTCCCTTGTGCTACTCCAACCACCCCATGCCATTGAAAGTAGAACACAATATCATGAAACCAAAACTACAAGGGAACCCAATCGCTGGTCCTATGAGCTAAATCCCAGATCCAAAACTACACCTTATTTACAGATTCTTATTTTCAAAAGTAGACCCATTCCATTCCATTAGCAGATTTAGTAGATTATTTAAGGAATTTATCATGATCCATAAATTTTAGACAAATCTATCAACAGAAGGGGGAGGACCTGGGAGTCAGAAGGAAGCAGGGAGATATGCGGGGAGGGGGAAGCGGTGTCCGTGGGGGTCATGAGACCCGACGTGGCTTTGGCTTTGGATTTGATTTGGTGATGGCGGAGGCTGAGACAAAGAGAGAGATTGATGATTTATGGTGCTTTTGGTTGCTTAGAAGGCATTTCGTTAAGGTGTGGAGGAGTTGATGGTGTGTCAATTGCAAGGTCTCGGTGGGTTGCTTAGAAGACGCATATCATCAAGATCTTCTGGAAACCAAAGGGATTGCTGCAAGAAATTAAAGAGGAGATTGACAATGCAAACCATTGAGTAGGGGTGTTCAATATTTTAGGGTCAAATGGGTACCTGCCCCGACCTTGTGATTTGACCATAATTTCACGGGTACCCGTGAAAATACATCCGGGTCGGGTACCCGTGAATTGTTCACCCATGAAACGGGAGTAACCCGATGGAAAACCCACCGGGTACCCGGTCGGGGTATCTGGCTTTGGTGAACCATTGCCCCACCAGAAATGGGAGTCCCGCTCATCTTTCCCTTCACGGAATCACAAATCACGGCTAGGGTTTGCATTCTCGCCGCTCAGGGTAGCCTCTCTTCCACGCTTTGCCACCTAGCGAGCCAGCGCATCCCCTCTTCCACGCCTCGCCACCAACGTAGCCCCTCCTCCATGCCTTGCCACCGACGTAGCCCCTCCTCCACGCCTCACCGCCCAACGTAGGCCCTCCTTCACGACGTGACATCCGCTCCCGCTCTCTACTCTTCCATACCAATGTAGATATTGCAATTGTAGACGAGGCCACATCCCTCTCCTCCAGACTCCACTCGCACTGGTTTTACTCGGCATCTTTGTCCTCTTATTATTGTGATGGGTGTGGAATCCATCTTTGTCCACTTATTATTGTAATGGTTGTGGAATCCTTGACTTACGGAGTTTCAACAATTCCACGCTCTCGAAAAAATCCATTAAGGAAGCAACCTATTCATGGATATTTTAAAGGAAACTTACTTTCATAGGCAAGAAATACATTTACAGATCTGTCTAAAGGTTTATGCATATTTTTATTGTAGATGCATAAGGTTCCAGATACAGGTACATTTACAGATCTTTGTAGGGATTTGTCTGGGGTTTATGCAAATTTCTGCTACAGATGCATAAGATTTCAAATGCATATACAGAGATCTTTGTAGGATTTTGTCTAGGGTTTATGCAAATTTCTGCTACAGATGCATAAGATTTCAAATGCATTTACAGGGATCCGTGTAAAGATTTATGCAAATTCTTGTCTCAAGCTTATTTATTTTTCATGCTATAGGTTTCAGATACATGCTTGTGTAAAGGTTTTTGTTTTCATTTTTAATATTTTGATTACATATATTTGAAACAATGTGGAATAAAAGGGGATTTGACCTCGTTACTCCCCCAAAAAGATTACATAACACAACGTTATAAAATTAAAAGATGTAAACAAAATATCTTTATACTTGTTTCATGGGTACCTGATGAACGTCAAATTTGCCTCTACAATAATGTGAAATTGTCAGAGTATAGGAGGCAAATTCGGTTCAGAAAAAACTACAGTCCTTTGAATGCTGTGGATTATTTATACTTAGCAAGTCTACCAAGGTCGAACATAAGGACACAACTACTTAATCAATTTATCGAATTTTGATTCATGAAGCTCATATGTGAATTAATTCTCAATTTAAGTCTGCAAGATGCACTATGCTAATTACCATGCAATGCCATGATGTATGCAATTTTTAGTTGGTTTTTGTGCAATTATAGGAGGATGCATGAAAATAATGCAAGAGAATTTATATGCAGACTAAAGATTACAAATATACCATAAAATATGAGCAACATAATAGAATTGGAATCAGTGTCATTTTAATCACGATATTAAAAACAACCATCAAATCAAAGCAAGAATAAGGATAACAGGGTCTCATTTATCACAACAAAATTCACTTCATTTAAAATAGTGGTCGATGAGAAAATTAAACATGCTATGATGTAGAGGACGAACCAAGGATCAAAACGACACTAAAATCATGCAATTTGGACCTACGATGCTCAAGTTATGAAGAAAACAATGCATGGGCATAATTGTAATAAAAATGCAAAAAATAAAAAGGATAAATATTGCATTTAGGTCCCTGGAGGGACCTATATGCAAATACTAAAACCCGATGGGGGCATGTCTGCAATTACTCTTGAAGCGCATGGCCTTAATTGTAATTTTAAAAGTCGCGAGGGTCTCCTTGTAGATACTCCAGGCGCGCATGTGATGCACGCGCTTGGAGGACCTCTTTGTAATATCTGAAAGTTGCAGAGTCGTCGATGCAATTTACCCTGCCCCCACATGCTGAGCACGCGATGGGGCTAGGTTCGGGAGGCGAAGTTGGCTCGGGCTGACGTGGCTTCAGGATGTATCTTCGGGTGTCCCGAACCTCCAGCTTCGTTGGAGGCGACGTGGAGCTCTCCAAGCCATTGGATGGTCGCCGCAGGGTACCATCCAACAACACATGTGCTTCATCTTCCGAGGAGGGGCGGTGGAAACGGAACTCCGGTGAGCTCGCCAGAAGCCCTTCCTTGCTCGTCCGCGCACGTAGAGGGTCACCGGAGCTCGATTGACGTATGCCGAGGACAATTGATGGAAGATGGAGCTTCGAGGGTAGCTGTAGGTGGCTCACGACAACCCATCGTCGGAGATGAAAGCTGAGATCAGATCCTGTGTGGAGACTCCGGCCATTGATGAATATGACCTGCAGATGTTAGCATAGCTGAAGCGTGCGATTTCGTGGATGTGCGTAAGGTGGGTTGAATTGGAGCCGAGCGGAGGTGAAGAAGGTGGCAGCTCTGGTGGGTCCTCCACTATGATGATGGAGGCACTGGATGGGGCAGCGAGGGGGGGGGTCTGAAGGTTATTTGTGGTTGGCGAAGATATGGAGGTGGTTAAGTGGTAGAGATGATGATGATAGGTGGTGAGATTATTCGGATATAAATGAATGGAAATAGGAGATGGGTACCTAGTTGTAGAGGGAACTTTGGCGGAGGAAGTGATCTGGGATGATCTCCATGGGGGCTCGGGGTCGTCGCCCTGCGTGCACGGCCAGTGCACGGAGCTCGGGCTGCCGTCGTTGATGGCAGAGCTTTCATGGCGGCGCCATGGATCACTCCTGAGGTCTGGGTCATCGTCGCCTCTACACCGCCCTTGGCTGTCACCGGAGGGCAGAGGGAGCTGGGCCGCAACCCTCGTAGATGGTGGATGAAGGTGATGGAGGCAAAGGGCGGCTATTTAAAGGTGGAGGAGATTGACGGATATGGCAGTGGCAAGGTGTTTTTGCATGGCGATAATGGAGGCTGGGTTAATGGTGGCGTTACTTGAGGGTTATGCGAAGGAGGCGGAGGAGTAGGCTGTGAAAGGGAGGGTTAGGAGAGGAAGGAGGTGGCTGGAGCGACTGCTAAAAGTGGAAGGGGGCGTAGTGGCTGCGAGTCGTAATGCTTGGACGAGGTGCATGGGAGGAAGAAGAAGAAGGCCGGAATTGCTGGATCTTGTGATCCAACGGCCTGGATGATGGCGTGAGTGGATGGTAGCGATCAGATCATACGATCTGATCCTACGAAGGGGAAATGGGCGCTAGGGAACGGCCTTGATGAATAGGTAGGGGAGATCCAGTGGCTGAGAGAGAAAGGGTGACGTGGAGCGCGGACGGCCGTGGGATAGGAAGTGGATCGGATGGCTATGGAGAAGGGCTACATGGCAGTATGAGGAACGTTGGATGGTACTAAGATCGGAGGGTTGTGATTTAGGCACAATGTAGTGGTCGAGATTTGATCTGGAAGTCGGATGTGAGGGTTAGGAGCGAGGTGCGGTTGGAGGGCAGGGATGGAGAGGATTCGACGGCCCAGGAGGGCGTCGGGTGGCAAGAGAAGAGGTGGGCTACGTGGCGGCTCCAGAGAGCGCAAGTGGCCCAATGAAAAAAATTCAGAGCATAAATACAAAGATAAATACAAAAGAAATAGTTAGAAGCAAAATTAGGAAAAAGTCAAAACATAAAAGTTGCTCGTCTCGATGAGATCTATAGGTTTCATGTTGGACAAAAAGCCAAAATAGGTCATTTGTACAAAGAACATTTTTTGGGGGTATTTTTAAAGGGCTAAAAACACCGACTTTTGTCTTTTGATTTGTTTTGTATTTTTTAGTCTTTTTTTAATGGTCAGTGAATTATGGACAATTAATCTATCTACCTTTTAGGGGTTTTTGATGATAAAATAAATACAATAAAAATAAGAGAAATTAAATACAATAATTTAAGGGTAATTTATACACAATATAATACAAGATAAGAATAAAGAATTGATGATGATTTTATTGGATTATTTAAGACAAGGGTTTTAATTTGCGGTTTTAGCATGATGAATACGAGATTCATCATACCTCTATACTTAAACCATGCTCGTCCTCAAGCATCTAAAGAATGAAGGAGTCAGATTAATTCCTGACAGTGCAAGTGAAGATTTCAAGGCTCGATCTTTCGAAGATCCTCAATTTAAGAGATCCTAAAATTCTGGCCTTATCCAAGCCTTAGTCAGAAGGAATCCAACTTCTCTAGTTATCAGACTCTCTTTTTGTACATATAATATAAGGATATGAACCTTAAGTATACTGCATTTCATGAGAGTCGAGTCCGGGCATCACTCAAAGTTCCAGTCTCAAAGACTCTCCTCTAGACCTCATCCTCAATACTAGGGAATAAGTCTATTCTTGCTTCAGTCAACCATCTCATTAGTTTGCCAGACTCAAAAGTGTAGATGGATGGCCAGATGATGGAGGGTATGGGATTGTGTCTATTTTTCTCTCCCTCACATTGGAACAAGGGGCCTCTCGAGTGTCTTTTTACTCAACACAAGTAAATTTTTATATTGTTGATCAATGTGTCCACCAAGAGAGTTGGAGTCGTTTGCACTTGTTTTTCTGGGAGTACACCAGGGTGTGTCTTTTCTGAGTATCTAAGATACCTTTGACACTCAGACTTGTATCGCTTACAATCCAGAGCCCTTTTTGTGGTGTCAGCCCGACTCCTTGATCCTACTTAGCGCTTGGTCCAAGTGGTCACTTTGAAAATGTTTAAGAGCGCTCGCCATTGGTGGAAGCTCATTTAAAATTTGACTTTGGTATTTAGAGCTTATTCTTGAAATTTCTTTTCTTTTGTTGGCTAGCTCCACTGCTTTTACCAAAAGTTGGCGCACACTGATCAACAATTTCCATTAAGTT
Organism: Ottelia alismoides; assembly: GCA_037367405.1. NCBI lineage: Eukaryota > Viridiplantae > Streptophyta > Magnoliopsida > Alismatales > Hydrocharitaceae > Ottelia > Ottelia alismoides. The sequence continues at coordinate 137,909 of JAZKJV010000935.1, forward strand.
TCACCACACCCTGACACATAGGTAAATATCAAAGAGATAGCATATGAATCTTGTTCACATACTGGCTAGGGTTTTGCTGACACTCAGGTTTTCTGAAGCCTTCATTAACTTTATCCCATCCTCGAATATCATTAGATCGGCTCTAAACTCAACTCTCTAGTCCCAGTTCCTCAAGTGATATCTCAACTCATCTCATCAATCATGCAGTTGTGGAAGTGACTGTGCTGATCATATTCTTTTTGAAGGTAGAGATGAAGAGTGCAATATAGCGCTCGAATCTTTCAAACTAGGGAAGTATGGATAATTAAGCTTAAAACCGTAATGACTAAGGCATGTTAACTCAGACTATCAAGATCTCAGAAATCCACTGTCCTCAAAATCCTCAAGCCTTGAGTGACTGTGAATGTGTCAGGAATACACCAACTCCATGGTTAGTGATTTTTTTGTGTGATTTTTGACTTTTGCAGATTTTTATGGGTTTTTTTGCTTTTTCAAAATTTTAAATTCTTTGGAGAGACAATGACTGGCCTAGGCTCAAATGAATAAAAGTATCCACTATCAGCCAGTATGGGTGTAAGTACGTGCCGATAGACGGACCCGTGATCCTTAAGGACGGAGCCATATGCGGTGTCCTCTAAACCACCCACTCTGCTAAGGGAGACCGAGGTTCCCTCACTGAAAGTGTCTACTAAGCCTAGTAGTCAGAGTATAATTCCAAGAAGGTTTAATAAATTTTTTTGAGAAGGGTTATTTGCACAGATTAATCCCTCAATTTTAATAAAACATTTTTTCATGGTTTTTACAAAACTCAGTTCATAGGTTTACCAAAACCCAGCCCAAAAACAAAATTTAAAGAAGTTTTAAAAACACGAGCTAAGGCTAAAGTAAAAATACAGTAATATACGGTATAGCCCCCTATACTTAAAATTTGCTATGTCCTCATAGCACAAGTGCCATGAAGCCACATCTCAATCAAATATAGGGTGATATAGCGGAACTGAGGAGGAGAATCCCCCTATACTCATGTCAAAATTCACCTAAGTACAAGAAGACAATACGAGGGAGGGATGATAAGGCAAGTCCCCCCTATACTTAGGCTACAAATAGCCTAAGTAAGGTCTGATCTGGGGGGGGGGGGGGGTGTGGTATTTCTACAGATTGCTCAGGGGAGGAGGGGGGGGGGGGGGTTCATGAAATATACACACAGAGAGAGAGAGAGAGAAAGAGAGAGAGACTGAAATGTATAGAGGGAGATTGTGCAAGTGTGTATGTGGGGGGGGGGGGGGGTAGGGGGTAGATCATCAAGTAATCTACCTCTTTTTTTTTCTTTTTTTTCCCTTTTTTTACAACATGCAAAAACTGGAAATAAATATGCACATGCAAGTTTTTTTTTCTTTTTTTTACAGTATGCAATGCAGGCTGACTGATCAAAGACTCCTAAAATTTCTTCACAATCTCTTTTGCAACCTCTTCAGCGGAAGCTCCCGACTTTACGCCTCCATGAAGATTAAGCGTCCTCGATTTTTATGGGCCCTGCCACAAAAGAGAAAAGTTAGAAAAATTCCAAGGAAATTAAACAGCAGCCATGATGCAAAAATGATGCATGAAATGAGGACCTAAAAATCTTGAAATTATTCAACAAAAAAAATCACAATTCAATAATTAAGTTAAGCTATGTCCCCGGCAACGGTTGCATTTGATGAATGTCGAATTTGCCTCTACAATAATGTGAAATTGTCGTAGTATAGGAGGCAAATTCTGTTCAGCAAAAACCACAGTCCTTTGAATGTTGTGGATTATTTATACTTGGCAAGTCTACCAAGGTCGAATGCAAGGACACAACTACTTAATAATTTTATCGAATTTTGATTCATGAAGCTCATGCGTAAATTAATTCTCAATTTTAGGTCTGCAAGATGCATTATGCTAATTACCATGCAATGCCATGATGTATGCAATTTTTAGTTGGTTTTTATGCAATTATAGTAGGATGCATGAAAATAATGCAAGAGAATTTATATGAAGACTAAAGATTACAAATATACCACAAAAACTATGAGCAAAATAATAGAATTGGAAATCAGTGTCATTTTAATCACGATATTAAAAACAACCATCAAATCAAAGCAAGAACAAGGATAGCAGGGTTCTTATTTATCACAGCAAAATTCACTTCATTTAAAACAGTGACAGGTGAGAAAATTAAACATGCTATGATGTAGAGGACGAAACAAGGATCAAAACGACACTAAAATCATGCAATTTGGACCTATGATGCTCAAGTTATGAAGAAAACAATGCAAGGGCATAATTGTAATAAAAATGTAAAAAATAAAAAGGATAAATATTGTATTTAGGTCCCTGGAGCGACCTAAATGCAAATACCAAAACCAGATGGGGGCATGTCTGTAATTACTCTTGAAGCACGGGCCCTTAATTGTAATTTTCAAAAGTCGCAAGGGTCTCCCTGTAGATACTCCATGCACGCACGTGATGCACGCGCTTGGAGGACCTCTTTGTAATATCTGAAAGCTGCAGGGTCGTCGATGCAATTTACCCTGCCCCCACGTGCTGAGCACGCGATGGGGCTAGGTTTGGGAGGCGAAGTTAGCTCAGGCTGACGTGGCTTCAGGATTTATCTTCGGGTGGTGGTTCGGGTGTCCCGAGCCTCCAGCTTCGGTAGAGGCGACGTGGAGCTCTCCAAGCCATTGGATGGTCATCGCGGGGCACCATCCAATGACACATATGCTTCATCTTCCCCGGAGGAGGGGCGGCGGAAACGAAACTCTGGCGATCTCGCCAGAGCCCTTCCATGCTCGTACGCACACGTAGAGGGTCGCCAGAGCTTGATTGACATTTGGCAAGGATAGTTGATGGAAGATGGAGCTTTGAGGGTAGCTGTAGGTGGCTCACGACAACCCATCATCGGAGATGAAAGCTGAGATCGGAGCTTGTGTGGAGACTCCGACCATTGATGAATATACCTGCAGATGTTAGCATAGCCGAAGCGTGCGATTTTGTGGATGTGCGTGAGGTTGGGTGAATTGGGAGCCGAGCAGAGGTAAAGAAGGTGGCGGCTCTGGTGGGTCCTCCACCGTGACGACGGAGGCACTAGATCGGGCAGCGGGGGGGGGGGGGGTTAGAGGGAGGAAAAGGGGGTGCGAAGGTTGTTTGTGGTTGGCGAAGATATGAAGGTGGTTAAGTGGTAGAGATGATGATGATAGGCGGTGAGATTATTCAGAGATAAATGATGGAAACTAGGAGATGGGTACCTAGTCGTAGAGGGAACTTTAGCGGAGGAAGTGACCAGGGATGAGCTCCATGGGGGCTCGGGGTCGTCGCCCAGCGTGCGCGGCCGGTGCACGGAGCTAGGGCTACTACCGTTGGTGGCGGAGCTTTCATGGCGGCGCCATGGATCACACCTGAGGTCTGGGTCGTCGTTGCCTCTACACCGCCCTCCGCTGTCACCGAAGGGCGGAGGGAGTCGGGTCGCAGCCCTCGTAGATGGTGGATGAAGGTGATGGAGGCAGAGGGTGGCTATTTAAAGGTGGAGGAGATTGACAGATATGGTAGTGGCAATGTGTTTTTGCAAGGCGATAATGGAGGCTGGGGTTAATGGTGGTGTTACTTGAGGGTTACGTGAAGGAGGCGGAGGAGTAGGCTATGAGAGGGAGGCGTTAGGAGAGGAAGGAGGTGGCTGGAGCGATGGCTAAAAATGGAAGGGGGTGCAGTGGCTGCGAGTCGTAACTCCTAGGCGAGGTGCATGGGAGGAAGAAGACAAGGCCGGAACCGTTGGATCTTGTAATCGAACGGCCTGGATGATGTCGTGAGTGGATGGTAGCGATCAGATCATACGATCTGATCCTACAAAGGGGAAATGGGCGCTAGGGAACGACCTTGATGAATAGGTAGGGTAGATCCAGTGGCTGAGAGAGAAAGGGCGACGTGGAGCGCGGACGACCGTGGGATAGGAAGTGGATCGGGTGGCTATGGAGAAGGGCTACATGGAAATATGAGGAACGTTGGATGGTACTAAGATCGGAGGGTTGTGATTTAGGTGCGATGTAGTGGTCGAGATTTGATCTGGAAGTCGGATCTGAGGGCTGTGAGTGAGGTGCGGTTGGAGGGCGGAGATGGAGAGGATCCGATGACCTAGGAGGGCGTCGGGTGGGAAGAGAAGAGGCGGGCCATGTGGCGGCTCCAGAGAGCGCCACGTGGCCCAATAAAAAAAAATCAGAGCATAAATACAAAGATAAATACAGAAGAAATAGTTAGAGGCAAAACTAGAAAAAGTCAAAACATGAAAGTTGCTCATCTCGATAAGATCTACAAGTTTCATGTTGGACAAAAAGCCAAAAGAGGTCATTTGTACAAAGAGCATTGTTTAGAATTATTTTTAATGGGCTAAAAACACCGACTTTTGTCTTTTGATTTGTTTTTGTATTTTTTAGTCTTTTTTAATGGTCAGTGAATTATGGACAATTAATCTATCTAACTTTTAGGGATTTTTGATGATAAAATAAATACAAGAAAAAGAAGAGAAATTAAATACAATAATTTAAGGATAATTTATACACAATATAATACATGATAATAATAAAGAATTGATGATGATTTTATTGGATTATTTAAGACAGGGGTTTTAATTTGCGATTTTTAGCATGATGAATACGAGATTCATCAGTACCCGCGGGTACCTGTTACCCATTCATGTAATCTGGGTACCTGTTAGAAACGGGTACCCGTTAGAATGGGTTGGGTCGACCCGTGACCCGATAATGATGGGTCAGGGCGGGTCATGATTAAACGTGCAGGTAACTGCCCTGTGAATACCCCTACCATTGAGATCATATAGGGATAAATGGAAGAGAAAGGCATGAAAGAGGAGAAAGTGTGGAAGAAGAAGACGATAATTGGATGGGGAAACTGATCGTCGGTTGTAGACCAATTATAACAGACTCTGCCTTAAAGGCTTTGATGTATGCCACGTGTCCAATGGCAATCCGACTGCTAGGACGCGACCCGAATTCCTCCTCCTCACTCGACACCTCTCCAAACCCAAACCCTCTCTCCTCCCGAGTAGTCCTAGCTCGTGCGCATTCGACGCCCCTCCTCACTCCCATACTCGGTGAGTCCCTCCTCACCGAGACGAATCCGTGCACACCATCCTCCGATGTCGCCTCCTTGACCTATGTGCTCCCTCCCCCTCCACCGATGCCTCGTTCACCCTCCCACCTCCCCAACAAGTCCTCGCTCTTCTCGAAGGTGTTTAGATCACCGCGACACCTCTTTCCTCCCTCGACTCGATCAGATCATTGTGTGGAGTGATCAAAGCCGGGATAAATGTAAATTAGATAAACATACTATATGTGTTTGATGTATGAATTATAATAGTTTCAACTTGATGAATATCTCCATCTAAATCAAATGAAAGTATTGTACTTGGCACTGTAAATAGCTTCAACTTTATTTGTTTGCTCTTTGGTATAGTGGAGTGCCACTATGGGGATTTTTTTTGTATTATAATCAAATGGATATGTTTCATTTATTCTTGAAATAAGCTACTTTTTAACCAATGATGTTGTCTAAGCTCATATGGAGAAGTTTAATTTGATTTCTATCTAATTTCTCAGCTTCAAGGATTTATTTAGTTGCAATGCACGATCGGGAGACATGAGTGATAATGAGGATCGAGTAGAGGTGCCTAATGTCCTGTCTTAGAGGAGCTTGCAGTGTTCGACAAGTCGGATTTGACAATCGTCGCATCAACCCTCTCTCAGCTCTCGGCACATATCTCAATCAACTCAAAGCAATAATCTACCCACGCTATATGAAATAAAACCTAAGTGTGGGGGGTGAAATTTATTATACCCTACAAAGTGTTTGTATAGTTAGCTACTGAAGGGGTCGAACCATTGAGAGAAAACGGTGGATAGGTATGATTATTATTAATTAATTAATAATAACTAATCATAATTATTTTTGTATTTGTCTGCTTTTTCTCAATTTATGCACTACAAATTGATTTAGATGAAAGGACAAACAATCTTTTTGGGAGGATTGGATAAGATTTTGCAAGGAATCCCACAAAGAGAGATGATTTGCCTGGGTAGAGATCTTAATGGACATGTGGGAAAGGATGCTTCAGGGCATGCTAGTGTTCATGGAGGCTATGGCTTCGGAGATAGAAATGAAGGAAGAAAAGTCATTATGGATTTTGTAATGGATTTTGATATTTTCATAGCAAACACTCTCTTCAAGAAGATGGGGGATCATTTAATTACTTATAAGAGTGACCCGACTAGAACACATATAGATTACTTTGCATTGAGGAGAAGAGATCGGTTGTGTTGGAAAGATTGCAAAGTAATCCCACGAGATATTTTGAAAACCCAATGATAAATAAAATATTGTCATCGATCGTATGTTCCACACAAGGTGGGAGCACAATCGTCGAGGCGAGCGACGAGATCCTTAGATTGATCAACAATTGACCCACAATATATACAAAGCCATGAATAAAAAAATGTGAGGTTAAAATTTATTATCTCTACCATAAAATGCATACTGATTAAGCATGTAGAGGTCGAACCACATAGAGCAAAATAAGTAGCCTATGATTATTTATTTACAACCATGAGATTTATCAAGCATATACATATATCTTTTTATGGGTTTTTTTGGATTATTTTATTTTTATTTTATATTTTGTATTTTTGTTTTTAATTTTATGATTTTATATTTCCTTTTTTATTTTTGATTTTTTATATATTATTTTAGATAGATATTATAACTATATCGATAAGACTATATGTAATATGAGGCATAATAGATATTATACATATAGTATATATAAGAATAGTGTAAATACAAAAATTATAGTGTTTTCAAGGGTTTTATATTTTTCTAATCTTTTTGCTATTTTTCTGGAAATTTTACTAGTTTTTATGTATTTTTAAAGTAAAAAATACCCCAAATAAGGGTTTTAATAAATACCCGAAATTGATTTAGATTTTAAAAATAGTAAATAGATTCCAAAATTACTCAGACCAATTCTAATGCGTAAATATTTATATAAAGAAAATTATAAAATGGAAAACTCATTTTTTAGATTTTTTTATGAATTTTTAGATTTTTCTAAAAGGTTTTATGGTTGTTCAATTTTTAAGATTTTTCTTTATCCATTTTTGTGATTTTTGTACTATAATTAAAATATGATAAAATATACTATATGTAATTTATTTTGGAATTTTTAGACACATTTTTATATTTTCTTGGTATTTTCTAAGTTAATTAGTACAAAATTAGGCTCCTTTTTATTTTTATTAAATAGATTAAATGCATAAAAATGCAAATAAAAATATAAGTGTGAATATACATGGCAAGCATCATCTAATCCTATTTTTGTGGATTTTTAGGAGCACATTAGCTATATATAATAAATAAATGAAAAACAACAAAATACATATCCTGACAGGGGCATTTTTGCAATAAAAACAAATGTTAGGAGCTAATGTGCAAATTTGCCAAAAATATACAACGTTTATTTAATTTTATTGAACTTTTAACCAATTACAAAAACTGCTAGGGGCCTATATGCAATTTCGCCACCTCACGTGGGATGGCACGTGAGGTGACGTGGAATGGAACCAGATGTAATTTACAGAAGTATAGGGTCCTATGTCCAAAAGTTCTAATTTATTTTAAACGCTACATTTAATTACAGTACTAAATGTTAAATATACAAAAAATCGACGCTAAATATGAAATTTACCCCATACAAGGCGCGATCTGACGACAGGGGTTCGCCCATTTGAACACGTGTCGATGCGCTGATGAGCGATGACGCCTTGCCACTGTAACAGTGAAGATTAGATCGCTAGATGCGATTTGGAGGTCGAAGCTGCAACTCATCCAACGGTGGCTATAGCGCGGGAAGAACAAAGCTGGATCGGATGCGGAGATGTATGGAGGATGAACTGACGAAGAACTCATCCAAGATGAGTTTGAATCTGACGTACTGGGCTCCTCCGGTCTCAGTTGGCGCCGCCGAGTGGTCTACACATTCTTGCACCCTCGTGAATTGTCTAGGTGCCTCAGAAATGTCCGGGGACCACTGAGAGGTCCCTGGATCTCAAGATGGTGCCAACGAACCTGTGAGATTTGGGTCTAATCAAATTGAGCCCAGGAGGGCTCCATTGCATACGTAACTTGCATAGAAAGAAAGAAGGTCTCGAGGGGGTGCTCCTCGACCAGGCATGAAGCTGAAACACATAGAAAGTGAGGTGGGCGATGAAGCTCTGGTGAGGGGTGGTGGATTGGCTTCGATTCGCAGAACTACATGAGTTCTGGTTGGTCAGAGTGGGGGAAAACGTGGAGCATGCGATGAGGAAGGTAGTGCGGGCGGAAATAGGGTCGATCACATGTGGAGGCATGATGAAAGAGTTCGTAGGAGCAAAGCTCCGACGAACTACGGATCAGATCTATGGAGCTAAAGCTAAGATCTACAAGCTAAAATAATTGTAGGAATAAAAAGCTAGAATTAAAATAGACCTAGAAATGCTAAAGGGGACAACTCTTATACCTGAGAGAGCTCATGGAGCAGGGCTGCCGGCGACAGTGGCCATGGGTGCACCTCCGTGCTCTTGGAGCTCCGCCCGACCTCGTAACACCTCCTCCTATCACGAGAAGGCCTGCTGAAACCAAGGAGAGGGTTCCTAGACTCGAGATGGTGGCCCAAAATTGGAAGGCATAGGAGGTGGAGTTATTTATAGAACAAGGTATACACCCTTATTGACCAACCGATTGCAAAGAGATCGAGCTATGTTCAAAGGATTTACAAGGTGGGCGTGAATCATGATTGATATGGGAGCATTTTCTCTAAGGTAAGTGAAGGCGATTGATGGACGAATCATCTGGGAAAAAGGGATGAAATTGCGGGAGGAGACATGCGTCAGCGGTCAGAAGCTTAGATGGGAAAACTAACCAGGGGTCAACCGTCAGGGCATCGTGGTTGGTCCATGTCAGCACGCTAACGGAAAAAATAACGGATTTTATTAGAAATTAATTATTTAAAAATAGTAATTGATTTTATTAAATTTTTATTATAAAATAAAAAAATATTTATTATTTTATTTAGTATTTTATTATGCTATTTATTTATTTTTTGATGTTATTTATTAATAGTTAATTTTTAAGTGTGTAATTATAGGTATATTTACCTATATTTTGATTATTTTTATTTTTATTTTGTATATATCATTTTATCATTTTATTCTTTTATTTTATATATTTATAACTTATTTTTATGTTCATAAATATATTTTATTATATTTTTGTGATATTATTTGTACACTTAAATAAATAGGTATATAAATTATATAGGTATACTTATAGGTATTTTATCTATGATTTATATATATTATTTTATTTTAATGTGTTTTATTGGGTTTTATTTTGGGTTTATATTTTTAATAGAATTTAGATAGTATTTATAAGCTTATAAAAAATATAAGAGAATCCCCTTTTATTTATATACAATTATCAACATAGGTATTTTATCTATGCATTGATATATACTTTTTTTTGCATCTTCTCTTTGGTTTTATTTTAATTTCAATATGTATATATGTTGTGAATAATAATTACAAAATTCTAAAAATATGAATTTGCAAAAATAATAAAGAATGAATAAATTGAATATTTTATTCGAGTTTACAATATAATGAGGGTCCAAAGCCTACTTTCACACCGTAACTCCAAAAAATATGAAACCATCTCCATTAAATAGATAGTAAAAAGTTATATACAATTAAATGTGATTTTGATACATTTTGAGTTTTCATTTAAAAGATATGGGTATGTGAAGTTGGGATTTTGGCTTTTTATTCCGTGTATAGAAAGTACACTGTATATCATTTTTGTACAAACTCAATTTTGTATTTTTATTTACATTATTATCTACAACTTCTATGTACAAAGTTTTTTATTTGATGTATAAATAATAAAGAATAAAATATGTGTCAAAAATGAATAAATAATGAAAAAAGAATTGAGTTTTTATTTTATTTTTGGCCATTATCCCCCCTACTTTATTCCTTATCGACCAACTCAATTCTTGACTTGGTCTTGGGGTTTAGGGTCATAAAATATCTTCGATATTTTATTATTTTTCTTTTCTTCTCTTTATTCTATAATTTTGGCATGAAAAACCATATTATTTACACAATAAATGTAATAAATGATGAATGCTATTTTGTACAAATTGATGCTATTTACATGCATTAGATAGGTAAGGCCAAAATGATAGAATAAAGGTGATGAAAATGGAGATTCATCACCCTCCTATACTTTCCTTTGCTAACTCCTAGCAAACACTTATGCCATAAGTATAAAAAGAATAAAGAAGAAAAGAAAAAGAAAGCATAAATGGAATTGTTAAACTTATATTTACAAAATCAAAGTTTGGATCTCAGGTTAGACCTTGATGTGAGAATGTGTGTGGAACCTGGCCGAGAACCAAATTTAAAACACAACAACCTTCGAGAGTCACAGAACTCGGTTCAACCCATCTCAATAGCCATGTCAGAACTAGCCTACATCATATGCAAACCCTTATGACTATGAAGCTGACTTGTACAGTGTAAGTGGTAGTGGCTCTCCCCAACTAAAATGACAAAGGAACTGACTTCTCCTGAATGAAAACTCAATGATTCCCCAATCCAACAACTCTTTTCTTGAGGAGCGGGGTATCTCTTCTAAGTTCAAGTGGCATCCGACTCAAGAGGAGGGGGTGAAGGGAAGAATGGACAGTAGCCAGTGTAGCTACCTATCTCAAGATGCATAACCAGTGTAGTCAAGTCATCCGGCTGCACGCTCACATGGTATAACTTTGATGCTCAAGCTTTCTTATTTTCTATACAACATATATACATACATACATACTCCGACAGACATTTTATTCTCAATCAGGTCTGTCCACTTTTTTTGGAGTTTTTGTTCAACATAATATTTACAACAACATTTACATAAGGAGTTTTTCCTCTTGAGCTAGAAGATTATCCCTCTTTTGAAGCATTATTTCAACATATACTCTCCTCTCTTTAGACCTCATGGCTACTGGATCAGGTTGGGGTGCACTTACCTCCCTAGATGAGGACGAATGTTTCCACGCGTGTGCATCTCAAATCGGAAAATTTCTTCCCCTCATCACTCCAACTGAGTTGAGCCAAGTGAAAGGTGCAAGGATCCAAGAAGGTCACGGCCGACAAGAGTCATGCGTGCATCTCGAAAAGTTCTAGTTAGTCAGTTGAGGTGACTTTACCTCAACCCTGAGTCTCAAAGAATTAAGTCTGAATAGACTTGAAGTACCTTAAATCTAGTTCCCAAAAGGTTCCTGTGCTGTTAGGCGCAGTAAGTTCCAACCAAGCTCCAACCTTCGACTTTATTTGGACCAGTTCAATCATCAAGCTCAATCCAAAGGAATATGAATGTTATGCAAATGCTTTGTAAAATACAACAAATCTTTCCGTGATGCACTTTTTTTAAAGTCTTGATCTTTTGAAAAGATGATGCATATGCAAATTTGTCTTTATTTTGTAAAAATGTTTTTATATTTTCAGTTTTGCAAATGCTTTTGTGATTTTTGAAAACATGAGATTTTGGCTAAGAAAATAAGTACAAATATTTACACGGGGATGCATCTTATATTTACATGAGTTCAGTTTAAAGCATTTACAGGGGGTAAGTGATCACTTTTATAGACATATGTATAAAGAGTTTTAATATGATGTGTATACTCCTCAAACTTATTTGAAAATCATTTTACAAAAGTTTTGAAAACTATAGTCCAAAATAATTTTTACAAACAATTTTTACAAAAAGTTTACATACATTTGAAAATTATTTTTGCAATGGTTTTTCAAATACTATATACAGGTTTTCATATATTTTTGCAGCCATTTTTCGAACCATTTGCAAATCATTTTTTTTCAAACATTTTTTTTCACACGAAGAAAATAAATTTTGTAAACAAAATCCTTTTACAAAGGTTGACCATTTTTTTTTACAAAATATTTTCCAAATAGTTTTTCAAATGATTTTTCAAACAGATTTTCAAACTATTTTTCAAACATTTTGCAAAAGTATTTTCACCTGATTTATTAATCAATATATAAAAAAGAGCCCGAGGACATATAAGCATGTTCTTATTAGGAGATTTTAATGAATAATTTTGGCCACGAGTATTATTTCAAAAATACGAAAGTACGAGTTATGGCTAAAGTATATACAGAGTATATACGACCTATCCTCATAGATCGAAGAGAAAAAGAGAAAACATAACATGGACTGAGTATAGAAAAGCCTAAAAATAACGAATGAAGGAACAACTGAATAAGGAGTCGACCGTCCCCCCATACTTAAGATCAAATCATCCTAAGTATAACAGACTGTACATGAAACATGGAGAGTCAAGGGTGACAATGAACAGATCGTACTCCGGCTATCTCCTCCTATACTTAGGGCAAGGTATCCCTGAGTATAAACAAGAAGAGGAGATAGGGTAGAGGATCAAAGAAGGAAACCAAATGGGGTGCACACCCCCTATACTTAGGACAAGGTATACACAGAAGCATTTTTTTAACAGAACGGACATGGAAGAAGAAAAGAAGAAAAGAAGAAAAGAAGAAAAGATAAAGAAACTTAAAGGAAAAGTTTATGAGTTGCATTATCTAAATATTTTGCTGCGGCTACTGATGTGGATGTATCATCAAACTGCAGTACCTGGATAGAGTCGACTACGGCCATGAAAGTGTCATGCTCGAAGTAGGGCTTCAGAAGTTGACTGTTGACGACAAATGGTAGTGTGTCAGGAGACAATTCTGATATTGCAATGCTGTCGTTGTCACACACTTCTCGAACTTGAAATGACCCTGTCCATTTGCTTTTTAATTTACCCGGGAAGAGTTTCAACTTTGCATCGAATAACCACACTTTTTGTCCAGTTTTGAAGGTCTTTCATCTGATGTGCCCATCGTGCCAATGTTTCACCTTCTCCTTGTACATCAAGGTGTTATCATATGCATAGTCTTGAAATTCTAGGAGCCTGTTTAGATCCTCTTTTCTTTCTGACCACTTCTTTGTGAGCCCAGATTGCAAATGTTGATATCCCATAAAGATTTGTGAATTATTTCTACGGGAAGATGGCATGGTTTCCCATATACAAGATGGTAGGGCGACATGCCCAAGAGAGACTTGTAAGTGGTTCTGTATGCCCATAGGACAGATTCCAAGAGTTGGGACCAGTTCTTTCTCTCCGGCTTCACAAGCTTCTGAAGGATTGTCTTGATTTCTCAATTTGATAACTCTGCCATGCCATTGGTCTGAGGATGGTAAGGAGATGCGGCACGGTGCTCTATGTCGTACTCCTTCATGAGCTTCTTGACATATCTGTTTATGAAGTGACTGCCCCCATTTGATATCAGTATTTTCGGAATCTTGAACCATGAGATGATGTTCTCTTTCAGAAATCGACAAACTGTACGGCTGTCTGCGGTTCGAGCGGGGATAGCCTCAACCCAGAAACTCACATAATCAATGACAAGAAGGATGTGCTCATATGCCTGACTGTCGGGAAAGGTCCCATGAAATCGATGCCCCAAGCATCGAATACGTCTTCTATCTGAATGATCTTAGGGGCATTGAATCTTTCGCTGTGAGGGTTCCTTTCAATCTTTGACAGTCAGTGCATCATTTGACAAAGGCTGCTGCATCCTTGAATAGTGTAGTCCACCAGAGGCCACACTGGAGTACTTTTACTGCCGTTCTATCTCCAGAGTGATGCCCACCACATTCGAGCGATTGAAAATGCTCGAGGACACTATGGTGCTCTTCATGAGGAATACACCTGTGCCAAATGCAATCTGCTCCTTCCCTGAAAAGAAGTGGGTCTTCCTATTGGTAAAAATGAATAGCAGAAAAGAACTTGTCCTTCTTGATTTTAATCCAATCTTGTGGAACCACACCGGATACGAGGTAGTTCACAATATTGATATACCAAGGGAGTAAATCCACGACTAAAATTGATTCATCGGGAAAGGTGTCCGTGATGGGTGTACTGCTCAACAGAGGCTCTTGCTACTCAATTCTGGAGTGGTGATCTGCTACCACATTCTGAACTCCAAGCTTGTCCTTGATTTTCAAATCAAACTCATGGAGGAGAAGGATCCATCTGATCAGTCTGGGTTTGGCATCCTTCTTCTGTTGTAAGTATCGGATAATAGAGTGATCGGTGAAGATGGTGACTTTTGATCTAAGCAAATAGGATCTGAACTTCTCAAGGGCGAATACCACAACCCGTAATTCATTCTCTGTTACAGTGTAAATTCTCTGGGCTTCATCTAATGTTTTGCTGGCATAGTGAATGGCATAGGGTGCCTTATCTTTCCGTTGTCCTAACACAACCCCAACTACAAAATCTGACGCATCCTTCATGATCTCAAAAGGAAGAGACCAATCTGGCAGCTATAGGACTAGAGATTGAGTGATTAGTACCTTTAGCTAATTGAATGAAAGGATAACCTATTGATAAATATTAAACTCGGTCTCCTTGCATAGTAATTTTGTAAGAGACCAGGCAATGCGACTGAAATCACGGATGAACCTTCTGTAGAATCCCACATGCCCCAGGAATGACCTTACATTTTTCACTGTCTGAGGTGGATCACGGTTGGCAATCACATCCAACTTTGCCGGGTTGACTTCCATGCCATGTTTGGAAACGACATGACCCAGAACAATCCCTTCTGTAACCATGGCGTCTCTTTTCCCATGATAATACAAGATTGACTTTATGACATTTCTGAAGTACTATGTCCAGGTGCTGAAGACAAGAATCGAAGCTATCAGCATAGACGGAGAAGTCGTCCATAAACACCTCGAGAAAACTGCCTACCATCTCAGCGAAAACTGCAAGCATGCATCTATGAAATGTCGCAGGTGCGTTGCACAATCCAAAGGTCATTCTCCTGAAAGCATAGGTACCAAACAGACAAGTGAAGGTTATCTTCTCTTGGTCTTCTGGGGCAATTTCCACTGGTTATACCTGGAGTACCCATCCAGAAAGCAGAAGAACTCCTTGCTAGTCAGTCTTTCCAAAACTTGATCAATGAAAGGCAAGAGAAAGTGGTCCTTCTTCGTTTCTATGTTGAGACGGCGGTAATCAATACATACGCGCCAAGATGTTCGTACACGAGAACATATCTCCTCTCCTCTGTCATTTGTAACAACAGCAAGCCCTGACTTTTTCAAAACGATGTGTAGTGGGTTTACCCATTTTGAGTCCGAGATGGGATAAATAAAGCGTGCATCACACCATTTTGTGATTTCCTTCATGACTACGTCCATCAGGTTTGGATTCAGTCTTCTTTGAAATTCGTGGGATGATTTGGCATCTTCTTCCAGGTAAATGTGATGTGAAAATAATGCAGGATTTATCCCCTGGAGATCTGAGACATGCCAACCAAGTGACTTGCAGTTTTTCTCTAGAACCTCGAGAAGCCGAGATTCCTGCTCCAGGGTTAGTCTGCTGCTGTTGTTGACTGGATACATATTGTCTACACCCGCAAGGAAAGCATAGTTCAGGCCTGTAGGAAGTGGCTTGAGTTCCGGTTCTGATCTAGCCAATTTATCATTCACTTCTGAGACAATGCTGGTAGGAGGATGTGCTACTTGAACTTTTGTAGAGTTGTCAGCCATAATGCTCTGTTGAGATTCTGATAATGTGCCAAACAAATTTGTGATAGGATTATTGTATTCAGGCTAGAGTGAATCACTGGAGTCAAAAAGATGCATCAGCAAGTTTGACTCTGACTCCCAAATATCTTTAGAGCTTGCGTCGACTGTGCTTTCCAGGTCTTCCTCTAGAGAGAGGATTTCTTGTGTCCATGGATCGTTCATGGAGAGTTATGTATCTCTGATTTCTGCAATGAAGTCACCGTCTGCTTTAGACGTACCTACATGTCCCTTATCAGTTATGACTTTAGGCTCGCTGATCATGTCTATGGTAATTCTGTTATTGCCCGAGCTGAAGGTGATCTTGCCAGACCCATAGTCAACCACAGCTTCTAAAGTGTGCATGAATGGCCAGCCTAGGATGATAGGAGTCTAGAGTAAGGGTTCGGGTGAGTCCATATCAAGGACTATAAAATCAACTAGAAACTGCATGTTCTGCACCTTCACCACAATGTCTTACAACAGACCTCGGGGTCGCTTAATGGACCGATCCACAAACCGAAGGATCATATGTGTTTGCTTGAGAGGACCCAGCCCAAATTCTTACAGTAATGATGAGGACATGAGGTTGATGGAAGAACCGCTGTCAAGTAGAGTTCGCTCGAAGACCTGATCAAAAATTTTACAAGTGATTAGAGGTGTTTCTTTGTCCTGCTTCTTTTGTGGGGTGTTGCTGATGGATGCAACTGTGGCCATGGTGAAAATGTGCTTCTCAACTTGTCGGCATCTGTTATTTCGTGCTGGGTGATACTTGCTTGTACATGCCTCTTTCAAACCTTTCTTTACAGCTAGCATATACTCCATGGCCTTCATCAATGGAATCTCAACAGTAAAGTTATTAAGAATGTCCACAACTCCAGGATTAGACAATGAACTTTTTCTTTTTTGCATTTTTTGGATTTTTCTATTGCATCAGGAAAAAGAATGTCTACATGACCGAGAAATAGAGTTTTTATTTACACCAAAATCCGTGTCCACAATGTGTTGTACATCCGGGTCATAAAAGGAGTACAATCTGGAAGCTGAGATGCTGGTACTGGTGCACAGGCAAGAAGTGGGGCCTCTGCTCCATCAGCTAACATAGGATCTACTGCGGCTGGCAGCTCCTCCACGGCATGCACGACTTTACTTTGGCAATGATCATCTTTTTGGTCTTTTTGCTTTTTCTGATTTTTTGTTCTTTTTGATGCTGGAGGTGGTGATGGATGGTAGATGGAATGGGTCCTCCTCCTTCTTCTTCCTCACCCGTCCCTGTAGCTGGCATGATTGATGCAAAAGATGACTATTCACCTGATGCTTTATTCTTCCCCTTGTTGGTGGCATGCAGAGGCAAGGTCCTACCGTTCCTGAGAGTGACAACATTATATAAAGCAATAGCACAATCATCTGACTCTACAGGCATAGACGGGACATCACATCCTACCTACTCTCTTTTCTTGAAGCTGTTGGGGTTGGCTTCGACTTGAGCCAGAATGGTGGTTTTAGTGGCAATTAGGTCATCTAACTTCCTTGTCATGTCTGCTAGGCCTTTGACAAGCTGGGCCAAGCAATCAAGGGTTGGGTTCATAGGATTCACCTCAGAAGGTTTAACGTGCAGACCATGCTGTTGATGCATGTTTAGGTGTTGAGGCGGTGACTGCTGGTGGTGTTGAGGTGGTGGAGGTAGCTGAAATTGATGGTAAGAGGGAGGAGGGCATTGCTGGTACTGTGGAGGTGGGGCAGCTGTATACTGATGGTATGGCTGTGGTTGGCGGTATTGCGGGTGCTGGTACTACTGGTGTTGCCTCCATTGGTTGCCGTACTGCGGAGGCTGGTGATACTGTGGTGGAGGTTGTGAGGACTGCCCAAAACGACTACCCTGTGGTTGGTGGTGTTGCCAGTTGGCCTGTTGCTGGCCCTGGAGTTGTCCGGTAGGACAAGCCTGCTGTGCATTATTACTCCAAACACATTGACCTCTTGAATCAAGGGTGATGGTGGGAAGGCTGTATCAGATGATGGAAGGAAGTCTGACTGGTAGACAACCATTTGCTGCTGCGGTGGGCCCGGATCGGGCGCCTACATGTAGTACACGTGCTGGACTGCTGGTGGCTGCTGGCTCGGCTAAGGTGGTTGTGGCGGTGATGTCTCATCTTTCTTCTTAGCTGGAGTTCCTGTGGATGGTGTCACCGACTGAATTGAACTGATGGTGCCCACTAGCAACTCCAACTTCTTGGTGATCTGGTCCAGCTTATCGAGATTCTGCATCCTCTTTTCGATCACATCAAGATTCTCAAGGTCCTGTGATCACTTTTCAATAATATCAACCTTTGAGGGATGGCCCCCAATTATGCTGAGGTTGGAGCTCTCATCTATCTCCGCCTCACGAGACGCTGTCATATGGACTTGCTTCTGGAGGATCTGTGGTTGCTTCAGATATGCCTTGGATGAAGAGACATCAACCTCTCCTTTTGCCATTTCTTCAAAAATCTTCCAAACTACGTCTTCATCCTTGTTGAAATGTGATCCCGCACAGGCTGCGTCAACAAGCCGTTGGCTTTCTACGTTCAACCCCCCGAAGAAGTGTTGTACCAAGCTGGCCTGTGGGATCTCATGATGGGAGCATTTCGCCTGCAGATCTGTGAATCTCTCCGAGGCTTCATGAATGCTCTCGTGTGCTCCCTGGGAGAAGTTTCTAATTTTGGCTCGCATCTGGTTGAGCCGACCGAGAGGATAGAATTTGTGCAAGAAGGCGTACTTCAGCTCCTCCCATGTCATCATGACCTTTCCCAGATGGTTGACCCAATATAGGGTCTTGTCCTATAGACTGAAGGGGAACACCATCATCTTTACTACATCCAACGGTACATTGGGGTAATGGGTAATACGACAGATGCGTGAAAATTGCTGCTGGTGAATGTAGGGCTCTTCGCTGGTGTTCCCATGGAAAGAAGAGATAAGAGCACATAACTGAGGCTTTAACTCAAAGTGAGCATGCACCGGTGGTATGAGGATCCACTCGGTCATCTGGCTGTCTCCAAGGTTATATATCTCCTTCAGTGTGGGTTTCAGTCTACCTTGTTCTGGCTCTTCTTCATCGGAGTTCTCACGGGGTCCTCATCCTCCTCCTCTTGGTCTGCCTCCTCCTCCTACTACTTGCCTATTCATGATGCCATTCATTATATCATGAAATGTAGTCTGTGCTAGGGCTTGCTCTGTCAACTGCTGCTGAATGGTCTTAATAGATGCCAACAACTGAATGTTCACATGATTCTGATCAGGCACTTGTCCTTGCTCTAGCTGTGAAGGTGGCTGCTGACCCTTGCCCTTTCCTTGAGGAGCCATTTCGGGGTTTGAGTCCTAAGAGATGAATTCCGTGTTCGGATCCAGGATTGGGATTGTCTTCTATCTGTAATATGAAAAACCTCCAATTAGACCACTTGCAATTGAATCTTCAACTGTCAAGGTGGATCTGGAATTAGGGTCGATTCTAGAGTGTTGTGAATGAAAAAGATATGGGATGTAATCGACTCTCATTCATAACGGCGAAGGTGGGACAAAGGTAATCCTAGTTTATTGGGTGGTTGAGAAGGGCGGATAGAAGACGAGGAGTCCAAAGATTGACTCGTAAGGTCCAGATCGGGTTCTTGGAAATTACCTCGAATTATTGACGAGGTCGAGTCAATGAAATCATTGTAGGCAAGGTTTTAAAAATCGAACCAGACAGTGAACCGGTTTGTCTTCGGTTTGGTCCAACCGAGTCAGACCGTCGGTCCAAACCGGTCAGACCGGTGATGATGTCAGCATGACGTCATCATTCCTATCAACTCGGAAAAAAACGGACCGGGCTTAATTTAATGGTCAGACCGGTCGAACCGGTTTTTTGAACCGATAAAACCAGATACATATATATAAGTATGTATTTATATATCAACGAAATAATCGTTTAGAATATCCAATCTTTCAATAGAATAACATGATCATCTATTCCGAGTAAAACTCTACAAAAGTTAGTCAAATTTTCTAGAATTATATATGGATATAATATTGTAATCATTTATTTATATTTGCTTCTAGAAAATTACTCTAAAAAAGTATTGACAGAACGTATATTCCAAAAAAGAGAGGGACATAACTTATATCGTAGAAGTTAAGAAGGGCACAAGTGATAAAAATCCTATTATTTCATTATTTAACCTTTGTTTTTTGAAAAGTTACCAAACACTCAAAATTGGGTCAATCCGGGTCAACCCGGTCCGACCATCCGGGTCGACCACGTCTGACCACCGGTCCGACCCGGTTTTTAATTTTTTATTTTTTTGAAAATAATTACACAAAATCGGCTGAACCGACCGGGTCGGAGCCGATTCCCGGTCCAATCGGTCCGACTGGCCAGTCCGGTCCGGTTTTTTAAACCCTGATTGTAGGTATCGGCGGGGTTTCAACTAAGCCATCCATGATCGACATCATGAAGCAAGAAGGAGATCTATACAGGAGGAAAGATACGGTGGTCAATGAGGAAGAAAAATGGAGTGCAAAATAGTAGAAAGGCTCGAATCGAACAGGGGTCAAGAGAAAGACGTGTATGACAAAATTTGCGCAAATGCGCGGGACTTTATTCTTTGGACCATAATCTAGGTCCATACGAACAATACAAAGTTGGGTTCACCAACTCACACCATGTGAAACCGTGAAGGTTTAGCTATTTATTATCTTTTCAATTTTTAGAGTTGTTATTTTTCAGGCAAGTCTTATAACAAGTCCTTAGCACGCTAACCCTATAGGAGAGAGTACTGCCAGAAAAGTATCTCGTACTTATCCTCCTCCTTTGTAACCTGTAGTCTACACTTTTTGAGATCCTTGTAACCCTTCCTGGACCCCTACTCAGCCAAAGAAACAGAGAGAGGAAGCCGATAGGTGAAACTGCTACTTCAGTCCTCGCTCGCACTGGAATCACCTGTGAGCCTGCAAGAACCTACTAGGATGCAAAACGACGAGACAGATACCCCCGTGAGGGCGTGGCCTATGCTCAGTACTTCAGACCATGTCGGTGTTCCACACAAGGCGAGGACACCATCATTGACAAGGCCCTACTCAGTCACGTACGGTAGAAGTGCCATTACTTCGGAAATCCAGGCGATACACAAGGTAGTTACAGACTGGGTTTTGGGCTTTAATCCTTAGCGGGTCGTGCCTTGATCATGAGAGGGGTTTTGGTCCCATCCGAAGGTATTTGAAAACAATGAGGGCTTTATGAACCTAAGACAATGAAAGTCCATTACATATTTTAATTAAGGTTGAAGTTTATTTAGCAGTCCCCTTGTTTTAATTTTTTGGGTTTTCAGTTTTTTGAATCTGTTTTCATACAAGCACCTATCCTTTTTGTAGATTTTCATTTAAGTCCTAGGTGCTCAAAATCAGAGGGAGATATCGAAAAAGCCGTGCAAGTCGATTCAATGATGGAAATCTCATAATTGAATCTAATGATGTATGCTAAGTTAGAGGACTTATATTGCTTCCCATCTCTCTCCACGCGGTATGCAAAACAGAATTTTTAAACCTATTCCACATGGCAGTGTGCAATCGACAAAATCGCCCTAAACATTAGCTACTATTAATCGTGAAGAACCAATTGTCAGTTACCAGAAATGAGACCAAGGTCCGGTCTTAGATGCCGATTGGTGCCCGCCACAACGGGTCCTACAAGGGCTGCATATGGCCTCTCTCGGTACATGGTCTCAAGTCCAAATTACTAACATTATTAATTTGACTAGATCTAATTGTAAAGGACTATGGGAACAAGCATTCTTATTAGGGTTTGGACCTAGTTACCAAGTCAAGCAACCTATGTCTAGGGGCTCCATGCACACAAAACAAAATAAAATAAGGTGGAAAACTTAAAACAACAGAAAACAAAATAAAAGAAGATGAGAAAAAACTAGGAAAACTGTGACAAGCCCCCAAGTGAACAGACACTCCGGCACTGGACTTCATTATGGAGTGTAGAGTCCAAGTTAATTATTACATGCGAAAATGATCTCTTTCTCACCAATAATTACATAAATGAAACCTAATCTAATTTTTAAGCTAAATCCTTCTCTTTGCTTCCTTGATACCCTCTCCAACTGATCACAGAGAGAAGACCAACCTTCTCCAAGTTTCGCTGCATCAGCCTCCTAAAAAGCCGTCCTCACGTAGTGAGCCCTCGCATCAAAGTCATAAAGAGATGGCATTAGCACAATTAATCAAATTAAATAAACCGAGCTATAGACAAAGAATTATTGAATGAAAATAAATCAATAATTCATAAATATTTATATCAATGAATCAATGAATCAAAAATTAATAACTATACAAAAATATGAATGATAAAATTAGGCTACGCTCATTGCTCTCTGGCAATGATGCCATCTGATAAACCAAATATCATCATCAATCGTGTGTTCCACACAACTCGGGAGCACAATCATCGAGGCGACCGATGAGATCCCTGGATTGATCAACAATTAACCCACAACATATACAAAGACATGAAGAACAAAAATGTGAGGTTAAAATTTATTATCTCTACCATAAAATGTATAGTGATTAAGCATGTAGAGGTCAAACCACAAAGAGCAAAACATGTAGCCTATGGTTATTTATTAACAACCATGTGATTTATCAAGCATATACATATATCTTTTTGTGGGTTTTTTGGATTTTATATTTTATATTTTATTTTATTTTTTTGTATTTTGTTTTTAATTTTTGATTTTATACATAAATATTTATATAAATAAAAATATAAAATAGAAAACTCAGTTTTTGGATTTTTAATGAATTTTTAAATTTTTCTAAAAGATTTTGGGGTTTTTCAAATTTTAAGCTTTTTCTTTTTCCATTTTTAGTGATTTTTGGTCTATAATTAAAATATGATAAAATTACTGTATTTAATTTTTTGAATTTTTAGATACATTTTTATATTTTCTTGGTATTTTCTAAGCTAATCGATACAAAATTAGACTCCTTTTCATTTTTAATAAATGGATTAAATGCACAAAAATGCAAATAAAAATATGAGCATGAATGTACATGGCAAGCGACATCTAATCCTATTTTTGTGGATTTTCAGGAGCAAATTAGCTATATTTAATAAATAAATGAAAAGCAACAAAATACATATCCTAACAGAGGCATTTTTTGCAATAAAAATAAATATTAGGAGCTAATGTAAAAATTTACCAAAAATATACAACGTTAATTCAATTTTATTGAACTTTTAACTAATTAAAAAAACCACGAGGGGCCTATATGCAATTTCACCACCTCACGTGGGACAACACGTGAGGTGACATGGAACAAACCTAGTTGTAATTTACAGAAGTATAGGGGCCTACGTGCAAAAGTTCCAATTTATTTTATATTCTACATTTAATTTACAAGACTAAATGTTAAATATACAAAAATTCAGGGCTAAATATGAAATTTACCCTATATAAGGTGCAATCTCACAAAAGGGGGTTCATCCGCTTGAACACGTGTCGACGTGCGTAGGGATGAGCATTGGGCTGGCCCGGCCTAAAGGATATGGAAAATCCTCAAGCGCATCACGGAAGTGTGGTGATTGCATCTCATGCGATCAGGGCGACTAGTCACACTAGTTGCTAGGTGCAACAGAATTTAAAAATTTAAATCATATGATGAAACCACATGATCACAAGAATGTTTCTTGGATCGTTTCATCTAACCAAAAAGTATCAGAAATACCTCTCGAAGCGCGGTTGCGATCACTATATCTCTAAAGCAAAAGATCCTCCTGACTCAAGTATGATCTACGAAGATGGCACTTGCGGGCGCGATGATGAGACGCGTGCTTCCCACAATCCGTGATGAAGATCCAAGCCTTGAATCTCCTGATTTCGTCCAACGAAATCTGATGTCACCTTCCAGAGCAAGATGCTCTAAAGAAGATGGAGATCCACGAGCAATCGTATCGATAGCACGATGGCGTTAACTGCGACTGCTATTCCCTCAAGGTCACAAGGTGGACGGACACCTTTAGAGAGAGAGGGATAGGCGAGAATGAGAGTGGAGAGATAGAGAGAGAGTAGACGTGTGCTATGTCTTTTCTCAAAGGGCTAGGGTTGCCCTCTTTATATACTAGTTTCGGAGTCCATGATCATAATCCATGGCATACACAAAATCAATGGTTGGATTGATATGTATATTTAATCAATGGCCATGATCATTGTTGTTTAAAACAACAATTTATTAATTTATATTAAATCAAATATATGCTGCATTATCATCAACATAATTTAATTCAGTTAAATCAATTATCACAAGATAATATGATAATAATTAAAAAGAAGATAATAATCCACCCTAAAAATATGGGGCATCACCCATGACCAAGTCATGGGTGACGCTACCACATTTTGGTAGTGGATTATCTCCTTTTTTTATTTTATCTCATTATCTCTTAATTATTTTGCAATAAAATTTTTTGCAAAATTATCCACTAAATTAACTCCAAATTAATTCGTGAATATTTCAATCATGCCATTGAAAATATGTGAATCATATTCACAACCCAAACTAAATTGTAAATTACATTTCCAATTACTTTCTTAATGTGAATCCAATTCACATTAACAATTAACAAATGCTATTTACAAAGATGCTCTCTATCTAATATATTATAAATCATATTTATAATATACACAGATATTATGGATAACACTATCCACAATCTGCATTTCATTGATAATTAAATCTCATTTAATTATCTTGGATAATCATTCTCATGTTGTTACGCGAGAATTGGAGGATCAGAAATTAATGGTAAATATAGTGTCATCGTTATCCCCAAAAATCCCGAGTCAAACAAAAAATATTTTTTTTTTTATTTTTGCTACTTATTAACCTGTATATGGAACATGGTCAAACTCAGGGAGGCTACAAATCCCGAGGGTTATTCAATTAATAAAAAATCAATTAAGAGAAAACAGGAATCTCAAAGGACAACTATCCTTAGTTTTGTGATTTTTTATCTTTTATTTTTTTAATTTTTTTATTTCTATTAATTTTTTATATTTTCTGATTTTCAAATTTTTAGTAATTTTGATTTTGTAATTTTTTTAATTTTCAGAAATAACGAACAATATGAACAAGCACAAGAAATATGCACACCAACTATTTTTTGTATTTTTCAATTATACCAAAAATGCTCAAAAAATTCAAGAAAAAATTTTGGATTTTAAAAATTTTGAAATATTTTTGAGATTTTTGTGGAATTTTCAGATGTTTTTGTATTTTTCTAAAAATCAAACAGTGAGAAAATGCCAAAATGTGCACAACCTGGAGTAATTTGCAACTTAAAAATATTTTAAATGCCCAAAACTCTTGACAATTATTTTTATGAAAAACTACATGCAAATATCTACAATCACACAATTTTCGGATTTTTGTAGAATTTTTTATGATTTTTTTAAAATTTTTTATTTCGTTATTTTTTTGGTTTTTATAAAGAGTTAATGCACAAAAATTGGTCAGAAATTAAAAAACATCAAAATACACCTACACAATTTTTATTTGGAATTAAATTGCAGGATAATTGTTGTAAATTACCTAATAAAAGCGCACTTGGAATTTGACTTGCTCTGGAGAGGGTTTCTTTGCAATTTCACAACTTCCCGAGGTCTTGCTTGTAATTTCACCAATTCTTTATTTTAAAACCTAGGGTTCCTTCTCTTGGTACCCTTCGTTCTCAAACACAAGGGGGGCAAAGAGTGCCGCACGAGCCGCCGCCACTAGAGGAGGTGCGCGGGGAGCGCAGAAGGCTTCGTGCGGAGGGGGCACTGGAGCTTGAGTCAGGGCGGAGTCGCTGCCTGCGGCGGCCACGCCGTGCGCTGGTGTTAGAGATGGAGGTGGAGGATGCGGCCGGTGCTGGCGTGAAGGAGGGAGGCGCAGGGAGCGGCGGTGGTGGCTGCGCACAGAGGTGTACCGCCCTGCTGGGCGGTCTGGAGTCACGGGGCAGGGCTGGCCCGCACGCCGCCCAGGTGGCCCGACGGGGGATGGCGGATGTGTTCTGACGACATGCGAGTGGTGAAGGCTGCGCACGTCGATGCAAAGGCAGAGATGGCTCTGTGCGGCTGCCGGTCTGGAAGGAGAGGTCCTACGCCGCCCTCGCATGGCGATGGATGCCTGGAGCAGGTTGCGGGGGTGGTGGCCCTGCCGCCTGCGGAAGTGGATTTTTTTTTTGTTTTTTTGAATTGTAAACAGTGAATGAAAAACAACCATTTTTTATTATTTTTTTGGAAATCCAAAAAATAGAAATTAAAACATTGAATATAAAAATTCTTTTTTTATTTTTTGTTTTTTTATGATCCTTTAGAACAAACGTTAGAGAAAAAGAAACAAATATTTTTTTTAATTTTTTTTATTTATTTACAAATCGGAAAATGAACAGGGATCTGACGAAAATGAAAGAATCGAATCCTATTCTCCGACCACCGTGCGTGGTCGGAGTTGATAGGTCGTAGAAGATAGAATAGAATGCATGGAGATCGAGAAAGTGAGATGAAAATTCAGAATTGGAGACAGATCAAATCGAGATGGATTTTTTTAAGATCTAGAAAAATAAAATGACAATGGAATTAAAATGCGATGAAATAACTATGGGTAACCTAAGATAAAAAATAAGAAAAATGTGGATCTCACCTTAGGAGCGGAAATGGACCGTGATCACCTCGACAAGACCGACTCGCTGTCACCGGACGACTTAGAGACTAGGCAACTTTCTCGACGAAATTTTCTCTCGGAGATTGGGCTCCTCTATGTAAAGATTGATCAAGTTGGAAGGAGGGAGAAGGATCCATATAAATAAAAAATATAGAGATGAAATTTTGAATTTTTGAATATTTAATTTTTTTGGATGAAGTAATAAGAGAGATGAAATTGAAATGAGATAAAGATAAAAAGAGATAAAACTATTTACAAAATTATCTATTTTTTTGAATTTTCGTCACTATATTTATTTGAATTAAAAAATGTTATTTTTTATTTTTTATGATGGTTAATTAAAAATAGCAACTATATACATATACTATATACATATATGACATTATATATAAGGGTAATTGAGGAAATTAGTTTTTTTTGTTTTAAAAATTCTAATTTTTTTATTTTTATTTTAAATAATTAGTAAGAATAATTTACAAATATATACAAATACAATATTTACAAAATACATGTGAAAATTGCACAAACCACCCCGGAAAACCAACTTTTTACTCGTAACTCCAAAAATTATGAAATCACAGCCATTTTAAAGATAATTTAATTTAGAAACTAATGAAAGTGAGATTGGTTCAATTTGAGTTCATATGGAGCTGAAATTGTCTTTCAATTAGTATTTAGTGGCTTTTTCCAAGTGTGGTTACTTTTATTCTGTACATGATTTAATTGTGCAATTATTTTTATTAATTAGAACACATTTTTATTTACAACTTTGGTTTTGAAAGTGATTTGATTGGAGGTCAATTAATACACAAATAAATTAGTGTCAGTTTTATATAGATATACACAAAATAAGTGAGAAGTATTTACAACAACACACACATTTTTTTGGATTTAAGGATCCTATCTCACCCTACTTTATTCCTGGTCGATCAGATCAAGTCTTAACCTTCTCTCAGGGATTGGGTCAGCCTGTATACAATCTTCCTTTTTTTATTTTCTTTTCTTTATTTTCCATTTCTTTCTTTATTTATTTATTTTAGGTTAAAATTAGTAAGAAGTGTACAATATTTACACACAGATGCAAGTTAGTAAGAATATGGAGTTAGTATTTTATGCAGGTGTTTTATAAGAGATTTTATGCTAAAATAAACGAATAAAGATGACGAATCGCAGATTCATCATTTCACAATATGAATCTTATTCATATTATGCTTGATAATTAAGTCTCATTTAATCATCAACATGCTTGGATACATAATTCATCAAATGAATTATTCTGGAACTCCTTCAAGAATAATGTGCTTTCTCCGCAGATGCTTGCTTTCTCCGCAGATGCTTGGAGATAAGGACATGGTGATTGTATTGTTCCACGTATAATGACTTGGATGTTGAGATCTCATCTCAAATCCAGATCTCATGGATCTCCTATAGATGCTTGATTAATTCAAGTCCGTATACTTAATCTTATCATTGCATCTGAATCTCATTCAGATAAATGTCCAACACTTGGACTAAGATCAAGTTACTTCTCTATTGAGAGGAGTCACTAAAATCCAGACCTGATTCATCACTCCCTCGGAATGGAAGCGTCATGGTTATACAATCGTTTATGCTCACATCACCCACATGTATTCCCGATACCTGCCCATCCTACATACTGGAAGATCAATGATCAACCTGAATCTATTTTTACACTGTCTTCTTCAGGGTTCGATCACCAAGTTTCTCAATCTTGGTCATTGGGAATCGATATCGATCATATGCTTTCCAAAAGCATATATCATACCTTCAAATTCTTGTCATGCTTCCAAAGTACGACAACCATTCATGGAATTTGATCGGTCCTAATACCTCATGAGTGAGCTCATGTCATCCGGTTCATAAGTGAACCTGTATGATCCCTTTGAGAGATCGTATTAATCATATGCCCTTACATGCACACCAGCACACCGGTTTATAGACCACGGTTAGGTCATCAACCTATTGGTCTGCCAAATGTACACACTTAGACATATAGTAACACATCTGTCTCCGGTCAGAGGATATGTGCCCATACTGTGACAGCATTCAACATAGGACTTAGGTAATCTCGATCTCGCTAAGTCAACCCTTTGACATAATTAATCTGACACCTCCGAATCACTATTTCCATGCAGAGGACCTGCATCAAGAGATCGGTCAGATATCAGCCTTTGTGAGAAAAGATTACCATCTCCTACTCAGGCTGGAGATCATCTCTTAATAATCATTCGACGGTGCTAGATGAGTCCTCTATCTATCTCTTTAGATATTCATCCAAACACTAACCTCTATGATTCATTTAATGAATCAACAACTATATGATTATCAAGACGACCATGGTACATAACCCTAATTGTACAGAGGGACCTTATAGTGCATTCATTCATTTAATATCAGAAAGGGAGTGAAACAATCAATAACTTTTATTGATAAAATATATATATTAGAATAACATTTATTGTAAGAATGGTTCGCCTCGGGCTCACATGGCTAACAATCTCCCACTAGCCTTCAGAACCATTCTGGAACAATCCTTAAACCCATACTCATTACATGCTGGTCAAAAACCTTTTGTGTCAGAGCATTGGTAAGAGGATCAGCAACGTTGTCGACAGAGGCCACCTTGGTGATGATGATTTCACCACGCTTTTAAATCTCCCAAATTATGTGGTATATCCTTTCCACGTGCTTGCTCTTTTGATGCCATATGGGTTCCTTTGCTTGGGCAATGGATCCCGTGTTATCGCAGAGTAACATGATGGGAGTATCTAAGGAAACTATGCCATGCTCCACGATGAACTTGCACAACCACACTGCCTCCTTTGCAGCATCCGATGCGGCAATGTATTCGTCTTCTGTTGTTGAATCCGTCGTAGTGTCCTGCTTCTTGCTTCTCCAGCTCACAGCAACACTGTTCAACAGGAATACAAACCCTGATGTCGACTTTCTATCATCAATATCCGACTGGAAGTCTAAATCTGTATATCCCAAGACTTGGAGATCACCATCTCCATAGACCAAGATGTAATCTCGCGTCCGTCTTAGATATTTGAATATGTTCTTTACTGCATTCTAGTGTTGCTCTCCATAGCAGGATTGGTAACGACTTGCTACTCCAACTGCATGGCAGATGTCTGGTCTAGTACACATCTTGGCATACATTAAGCTTCCTACAGCTGATGCATAGGGGCATCCAGCCATGGCCTTCTTTTCCTCAACACTTTGAGGAGCCATCCCTTTAGACAGATGGACCTTGTCTTAAGGGGAGAAATCCTTTCTTGGAACTATCCATGCGGAATCGTTCAAGAATCTTCTTAATGTATCCATTTTGTGATAATCCCAATATCCTCTTTTCTCGGTTTCTAAATAGTTTCAGGCCTAAGATGTAAGAGGCTTCTCCAAGATCTTTCATCTCGAAGGTATGAGATAGCCAAATCTTTATACTGGTCATCATTCCTGTATCATTCCCAATGATAAGGATATCATCTACGTAAAGCATGATGAACACAATGGGGCTCCCACTAAACTTCTTGTACACACAAGGTTCATCGGGATTCTGCATAAAATCATAACTCTTTATGGTTTCGTCAAATCTGATGTTCCAGCTACGAGAAGCTTGTTTGAGCAGTAGATGGATTTCTTTAGCTTGCATACTTTTCCGTCCTCAACTATGAAGCCTTAGGTCTACTCCATATAGATATCCTTTTCGAGGTATCGATTGAGGAAAGCTGTCTTGACGTCCATCTGCGAGATGTCGTAGTCAAGAAATGTAGCTATAGCTAGCTGTGTCCTGATGGATTTAAGCATAGCCACAAAAGAGAACGTCTCATCGTAGTCGATGCCTTCTCTCTGTGTGTAGCCCTTGGCTACGAGCCGTGCTTTGAAAGTCTCCACTTTCCCATCAGGTCCCCTTTTTCTCTTGAAGATCCATGTACACCCTCACCCCTTTAGGTGGACCCTCTAGGGTCCATACACCATTCTTATGCATGGAGTCAATTTCTGACTTCATTGCTAGCATCCATCTATCTATGTCATGATCCGTGAGTGCTTCATCGAATGAAGAAGGATCATTGTCAGTTTCACTTGACACATAGAATCCATACCTTTCAAGCGGTGCAACCACCCTCGAACTCCTTCGAAGAGGTACGGGTGTTTCATCTTTATTTATCTCTTCTGTTTTTGGTTCAGGAAGCTCAGAATTCTTAGGGGATTCAATGAGTTCCTCTACTTCATTTCTATCCCGACCTTTAGGAAATCATCCTCCAGAAATTTTACATCTCTAGAGATAAAAACCTTTTGGGTCTCAGGGTCATAAAGTTCATATCCAATACCATCTTTAACATACCCAATGAAGTAACACTCACAAGTGCAAGATTCTATCTTACTTGCGTCCACATTCTTCGTATGGACCAAGCAACCCCAAACCCTTATGTGTTTAACACTAGGTTTGTTTCCATACCAGAGCTCATGAGGAGTCTTGGGTACAGATTTGCTAGGAATCTTATTCGGGATATATATTGCAGTCTCTACTGCACATCCCTAGAAACTAAGAGGTAAACGTGCTTTGCTCATCATTGAACGGACCATGTCCACGATGGTCCTGTTGCGTCTTTCAGCAACACCATTAAGTTGGGGGGTTCCAGGGGAGTGAGATTGGAGACAATTCCATTCTCTTTAAGGTATTCTTTGAATTCATCTGAGAGGTACTCACCACCTCAGTCAGATAGAATCCTTTTAATCTTCCTATCGGTTTAGTTCTCAACCAAAGCCTTATACTCTTTGAACTTTTCAAAGGTTTCCGATTTATGACGTAGTAAGAAGATAAACCCATATCGCGAATGGTCATCAATAAATGTCAAATATCGATATCCATTTCGAGTCGCGGTACTGAATGGACCACATACATCAGTATGTACTCGGTCAAGAATACCTTCGCATCTTGTAACCTTGTTATGAAAAGGCATCCTGGTCATTTTACCTCAATGCAATGTTCACATGTAGGTAAAGATTGAACATGTAGAAAATCTAAAAGTCCATTCTTTATCAATTTATTGATCCTATCAATAGATAAATGACCAAGCCTTTGATGCCAAATCATATTTGAATGATTTCCATTCTCCCTAGATCTTTTAGGGTTCTTATTAGTGGTAGTAACATTCATGACATGTTCATCAATGCACAATTCATAGAGTCCACCAGAAGTTAAAACACCATCCGTAATAAATTTATCATATTGAGTAATGACTAACTTATTACAGAATAGGAAGGAATATCCATTTCTAACAAGTTTAGATATAGATGTCAAGTTCCTCCTGACTTCAGGTACATAAAGACAATCTTTAAGTACTAAGCCTCTACCACTAGATAATGATAGTCGGCAGGTCTCAATGGCGACTGCTGCAACGCTTGCATTAGATCCCATCTGGATGAGTATCTCCCCTTGCTCCAGATTCCTAATTTCTTGAAACAAATGCAACGAATTGCATACATGAATAGAAGCACCAGAGTCTACAACCCAACTTCCTTCTCGTCCAACGAGAAAACTAGTTTCAATGATGAGAGTAGATTTCATACCTGCTGGAGCTTTACCTTTGTCAACCGACATCAGGTATTCTGGGCAGTTACACTGCCAGTGCCCCGGCTTCTTGCAGTGGTGACAGACATCGGTCTTCTTCGATGTCATTAGCTTGTAAGCACTAGAAGATGAACCAACTCCTTGATTCTTCTTCTTTCTCTTCTGAGGTGGGCCCTTTCGAGATCCTTGCTTCCGACTGTGCTTTCCTTTTACTTATGCAACCATTGCAATAGCAGAGGGGCCGTCCTTCTTCATTACATCTTCTGCAGACTTGAATGTTGCTAACAACCCAGCATTAGTGAAATCACCTTTGCTCATGTGATATCACACGACAAAGTTGTTGAAAGACATAGGGAGCGATAAAAGAATGAAATCAGCCTGCATATCAGAATTCCTGTAGGCTCTAAGGGTTTCCAATTCAGAGAGGTACCCAAATACTTTGAGTACGTGTTCTCTGACATAGGTCCCTTCCTGCATCTTGCAGAAAATAAGCTCTTTCATCACATTATAACGTTGTGTGCGATTTATGTCACCGAACATTTCCTTCAGATTCAGCATGATTTCTTAGTAATGGTTCATTTCCACATGCTGCTTCAGAAGCACATTGGATAATGAGCCAAGGATATAAGAGTCTGAGGGTCTGCTTTCTTGTCCTTGGATAGCACATACGAGATGCGCTCCACAGATAGGACAAGATCCAAATTTCGGATCCAATCCGAATAATTTGGTCCAGTCAACTGATTGACCTCCAGGAGCCTGCTCAATGGGTTCATGGACTTCATTTTCTGAAATTAAGAATGCCCTATATTAGAACATATAATTATATATTCATATTTAAAACATTTGATTAAGGCATTTTAAATCAAATTTGTCTTGCTATGTCAACTATGAAAGATTATTCCCTAACCGTCTTTCAAAGTAAGAGATATACTTACCGCTATATCTCAAGCAAGATCTAGGATCTCTTCTCTATCTTTATCAAATCCCAAAAATATGAGAACTTGTGACTCGAATAAAGAGAAGCGAGAACACATTCTGCCTTGCAAGTCCAACTTGCATTTCCAAATTCGGTCTTTAAAACCCGAGCCCACCACCCCTTAGATGATGTTGACCCATCGTTAATAGAACCAACCGTCAACAGGCTTAATACTCGCTGTACACAATCCAATATTGCCCCAATAATATGAGGACTCGATATTGGGCTCACTGCGTATACGGCCTTACTCTTTCGAGAAGCAAAGAACCCGATCCAAATAAATCATATATAGGATCTATTACTTCGGATAAGCATCTCCTGTATACAACATCTGGCGACAGAATCCTTTGCCTTGACAGGAGACCATGGATGTCACTTATGTGATCCTCCACCTCATATTCAAATTATAATTAATTAATTATCGTGAATCATATTCACATAAATAATTCTTCCAAGGGAAATACACATCTATTCATAATAGAGTACTTTAAATAGGATGTAATCAATTTAGTCACATTAAATTAAATATCAATCCAATTTTCAATCAACAAACTTGATTATTTCTTGAATAGTAGGTATAATCTCAAAGTACGTATTATTCGAATTTTAATAATTAGAAAAATACAATTTGATTTCTCCGGCATTATCGAGTCCCTACAAGTTGTCATGGCCAGTATCGATGGAAGTGGGACAGACCGCAACCGGTGCGACTTGCTACCCCAATGCTCCCCGTCTAGACACCATATCCAACTTAGGAAAGAATAATGCCAGATAGATCATGGTGTACTTTGATATGCTCATCAGTTTTTCAACCGAAATTATACCATATAATATTCATCAAAACTATTTTGATAATATTATGAGCAGATTTGCTATACAAATCCCCAATCCTATTCAAGCAAGATGACATTGCATGAAAAACAATGTTTGTTGATGATTTCATATCAATGTCATTCAAGAAAATGATTAATATCTTTAAACATTTCATAAATACTTATCAATAATCATTTCAGAAAATTAACAATTAATTTTCATCAATTTATTTGATTGACTATCACAAGGTTCATGATCAAGTTTGTCAATTTCCAGTAGTAATCCCTACTCACTAAAATCAACTTATCTTGATCAATTTAAATCTAAATTTCACAAAATCAGTTTTCTAAGATTACTAATTTGATTTATGACAGAACCCAAGTAATATTTCACGCATTTCTAGGTGCATTAAAATAATAATTAACACATTAAACAAGTTTAGATTTGCAGTTCCCGCAACAGTGAATACATATTTATTCAAAGGGCCATATCTTGAGCAAATGGAATCCAAATTACATAAACTCAGATCCTATGGTTTCCTCATTTAATGGGGAGCAAAACTATTGAATATTTTGTGTTTACATAATTTAAACAGTGCCGAAAATTCAATTAATCAGAGGTGCGAAAATTGAAATGCGATAAAGCTTTCGCATCCCTTTCAAACCCAAGTCGTCCTAGGTTTACGGATCGTATCCAAAACCTTTTCCGACCTAAGGCTCTGATACCACTTGAAGGATATGGGGAATCCTCAAGCACATCACGGAAGCGTGGTGATCACATCTCATGCGATCAGGGCGACTAGTCGCACTAGTCGCTAGGTGCAACAGAATTTAAAAATTTAAATCATATGATGAAATCACAAGAACGTTTCTTGGATCGTTTCATCTAACCACAAAGTATTAGAAATACCTCTCGAAGCGTGGTTGCAATCACTAGATCTCTAAAGCAAGAGATCCTCCTGACTCATGTCCGATCTACGAAGATGGCACTTGCGGGCGCTATGATGAGACGCGTGCTTCCCACAATCCTTGATGAAGATCCAAGCTTGAATCTCCTGATTTCGTCCAACAAAATCTGATGTCTCCTTCCAGAGCAAGATGCTCTAAAGAAGAAGAAGATCCACGAGCAATCGTGTCGATAGCACGATGGCGTTAACTGCGACTGCTATTCCCTCAAGGTCACAAGGTGGACGACCACCTTTAGAGAGAGAGGGATAGGCGAGAATGAGAGTTGAGAGAGAGAGAGAGAGTAGATGTGTGCAATGTCTTCTCTCAAAGGGCTAGGGTTGCCCTCTTTATATACTAGTTTAGGAGTCCATGGATCACAATCCATGGCATAAACAAAATCAATGGTTGGATTGATATGTGTATTTAATCAATGGCCTTGATCATTGTTGTTTAAAACAACAATTTATTAATTTATATTAAATGAAATATATGTTGCATTATCATCAACATTATTTAATTCAATAAAATCAATTATCACAAGATAATAAGATAATAATTAAATTGAAGATAATAATCCACCCTAAAAATATGGGGCATCACCCATGACCAAGTCATGGGTGACACCACCTCAATTTGGTGGTGGATTATCTCCTTTTTTACTTTATCTCATTATCTCTTAATTATTTTGCAATAACATTTATAACAAAATTATCCACTAAATTAATTCTAAATTAATTAGTGAGTATTTCAATCATGCCATTGAAAATATGTGAATCCTATTCACAACCCAAACTGAATTGTAAATTACATTTCCAATTAATTGCTTAATGTGAATCCAATTCACATTAGCAATTAACAAATGCTATTTACAAAGATGCTCTCTCTCTAAAATATTATAAATCATATTTATAATACACAGATATTATGGATATCACTATCCACAATCTGCATTTCCATGATAATTAAATCTCATTTAATTATCTTAGATAATCATTCTCATGTTGTTACGCGAGAATTGGTGGATCGGAAATTATTGGTAAATATAGTGTCGTTATCCTCAAAAATCCTAAGTCAAACAAAAAATATATTTTTTTATTTTTGCTACTTATTAACCTGTATAGCGGTCAGGGTCAAACTCAGGGAGGCTACAAATCCCGAGGGTTATTCAATTAATCAAAAATCAATTAAGAGAAAACAAGAATTTCAAAGGACAACTATCCTTATTTTTTTGTGATTTTTTTATCTTTTATTTTTTTAATTTTTTTATTTCTAATATTTTTTTTATATTTTCTGATTTTCAAATTTTTTAGTGATTTTGATTTTGTATTTTTTAAATTTTCAGAAATAATGAACAATATGAACAATTTTATGCATACCAACTTTTTTTGTAATTTTTAAGTATACCAAAAATGCTCAAAAAAATAAAGAAAATTTTTTTTGGGTTTTTAAAAGTTTTGAAATGTTTTTGAGAATTTTTATGGAATTTTTAGATGGTTTTGTATTTTTCTAAAAATCACATAGTGAGAAAATGCGAAAATGTGCAAACCTGGATTAATTTGCAACTTAAAATATTTTAGATGTCCAAACTCCTGACAATTATTTTTATGACAAACTATATGCAAATATCTACAATCAGAAACTGAAATCACAATTTTTGGATTTTTTTTTGAATTTTTTTTGAATTTTTAAAGATTTTTCATTTTTAGTATTTTTTATTTTTATAAAGAGTTAATGCACAAAAATTGGTCATAAATTAAAAAACATCAAAAATACCCCTACACTAATTTTTTCTAAATTTTTAAGCATTTTTTCGAATTTTTATAAATTTTCTAAGTGTGAGCAGACAAAAAGTAACTGTTTTTGATTTTTAAAATATGTCAAAATTCAATAAAATGCCATGAAAAATTTAGACAACATTCACACGCATAGCAGGTGCATACACAAAATTTTTGAAGATTTTTATATCATAAATAACATTTATTCCATTCAAAGAAAGCAAGCAAGTTTGTTATCTGAAACAGGGGCTAAAATGCAATTAGTAAAAGTTTTTGCAACGAAATATAACAGAATTAAACTGCAGGATAAATGTTGCAAATTACCCAATGAAAGTGTGCTTGGTATGCGACTTGCTCTGGAGGGGGTTTCTTTGCAATTTCACAACTTCCCGAGGTCTTGCTTGTAATTTCTCTAATTCTTTATTTTAAAACCTAGGGTTCCTTCTCTTGGTACCCTTCGTTCTTAAACACAAGGGGCAAAGAGTGTCGCACGGGCCGCTGCCACTAGAGGAGGTGCACGGGGAGCGCAGAGGGCCTCGAGCGGAGGGGGCGCTGGAGCTTGAGTCGGGGCGGAGTCTCTGCCAGCGGCGGACACGTCGCATCCTGGTGTTGGAGACGGAGGTGGAGGATGCAGGCGGTGCTGGCCTGAAGGAGGGAGGCGCGGGGAGCGGCGGTGGCGGTCGTGCACGGAGGTGTACCGCCCTGCTGGGCAGTCTGGAGTCACGGGGCTGGGTTGGCCCGCGCGCCGCCGAGGTGGCCGGGCGTGGGATGGCGGATGTGTTCTGACGTCAGGTGAGTGGTGAAGGCCGCGCGCGTCGGCGCGGAGGTGAAGATGGCTCGGGGCGGCTGCTGGTCAGGAAGGAGGGGGCTTGCGCCATCCTCGCGCGGTGGTGGATGCCTGGAGCGGGCGGCGGGGGGTGGTGGCCTTGCCGCCAGCGGAAGTGGATTTTTTTGAATTGTGAACAATGAATGAAAAAATCCTATTATTATTATTTTTTTTGTAAATCCGAAAAATTAGAAATTAAAAAAAATAGCATATAGAAATTCTTTTTTTCTTTTTTTTATGATGATGCAAAACAAACGTTAGAGAAAAAGAAACATATAATTTTTTTATTTATTTACAAATCGGAAAATGAACGGGGATCCGACGAAAATGAAAAGATCGAATCCGATTCATTGACCACCGTGCGTGGTCGGAGTTGATAGGTCGTGGAAGATAGAACAGAACGCGTGAAGATTGAGAAAGTGAGATGAAAATTCGGAATCGGAGACGGATCAAATCGAGATGGATTTTTTAAGATCTAGAAAAACAAAATGACGATGGAATTAAAATGCGACGAAATAAACTATGGGTAACCTAAGATAAAAATAAGAAAAATGTGGATCTCACCTTAGGAGCGGAAATGGACCGTGATCGCCTCGACAAGGCCGACTCGCGGTCACCGGACGTCTTGGTGACTAGGCAACTTTCTCGACAAAATTTTCTCTCAGAGATCGGGCTCCTCTCTTTAAATATTGATCAAGATGGAATGAGGGAGAAGGAGCCATATAAATAGAAAAGATAGAGATGAAATTTGAATTTTTTAATATTTGATTTTTTTGGAGGAAGAGATAAGAGAGATGAAAATTGAAATGAGATAAAGATAAAAAGAAATAAAACTATTTACAGAGTTTTCTATTTTTTTTTGAATTTTCGTCACTTTATTTATTTGAATTAAAAAATGTTATTTTTTTATTATTTTATTTTGGTTAATTAAAAAAAGCAACTATACACATATACTATATACATATATGACATTATATACAAGGGTAATTGAGGAAATTAGCTTTTTTTGTTTAAAGAATTAAAAAAATAAGTATATAGTATACATATACTATATACTTATTTTTTTATTTTTAATTTTTATTTTAAATAATTAGTAAGAATAATTTACAAATATATACAAATAAAATATTTACAAAATACATGTGAAAATTGCACAAACCACCCCGAAAAACCAAATTTTTACTCATAACTCCAAAAATTATGAAATCACAGCCATTTTAAAGATAATTTAATTTAGAAACCAATGGAAGTGAGATTGGTTCAATTTGAGTTCATATGGAGCCGGAATTGGTCTTTCAATTAGTTCTTAGTGGCTTTTTCCAAGTGTGGTTACTTTTATTCTGTACATGATTTAATTGTGCAATTATTTCTATTAATTAGAACACATTTTTATTTACAACTTTGGTTTTGAAAGTGATTTGATTTGAGGTCAATTAATACACAAATAAATTAGTTACAGTTTTATACAGATATAAACAAAATAAGTGAGAAGTATTTATAACAACACATACATTTTTTTTGGATTTAAGGACCCTATCTCCCCCTACTTTATTCCTGGTCGATCAGGTCAAGTCTTGACCTTCTCTCAGGGTTTGGGTCAGCATGTATATAGTCTTCCTGTTTTTATTTTGTTTTCTTTATTTTTTCCTTTATTTATTTATTTTAGGTTAAAATTAGTAAGAAGTATACAATATTTACACACAGATGCAAGTTAGTAAGAATATGGAGTTAGTATTTTATACAGGTGTTTTATAAGGGATTTTAAGCTAAAATAAATGAATAAGATGACGAATCGCAGATTCATCATCTTACAATATGAATCTTATTCATACTATACTTGATAATTAAGTCTCATTTAATCATAAACATCTTGTTGCTTTGATACATAATTCATCAAATGAATTATTCTTGAACTCCTTCAAGAATAATGTGCTTTCTCCGCAGATGCTTGGAGATAAGGACATGGCGATTGTATTGTTCCACGTATAGTGACTTTGATGTTGAGATCTCATCTCAAATCCAGATCTCATGGACCTCCCATTGATGCTTGATTAAATCAAGTCTGTATACTTAATCTTCTCATTGCATCTGAATCTCATTCAGATCAATGTTCAACACTTGGACTAAGATCAAGTTGCTTCTCTATTGAGAGGAGTCAGTAAAATCCAGACCTATTTCATCACTCCCTCGGAATGGAAGTGTCATGGTTATACAATCGTTTATGATCACATCACCCTCAGGTATTCCCAATACCTGCACATCCTTCATACTGGAAGACCTATGATCAACCTGAATATGTAGATCAATTTTTACAATGTCTTCTTCTGGGTTTGATCACCAAGTTTCTCAATCTTGGTCATTGGGAATCGGTATCGATCATATGCTTTTCAAAAGCATATATCATACCTTCAAATTATTGTCATGCTTCCAAAGCACGACGACATGCATGGAATTTGATCGGTCCTAATAACTCATGAGTGAGCTCATGTCTTCCGGTTCTTAAGTGAACCTATATGATCCCTTTGAGAGATCATATTACTCATATGCCCTAACATGCATACCAGCGTGCCGGTTTATAGACCTTGGTTAGGTCATCAACCTATTGGTCTGCCAAATGTACACACTCAGACATATAGTAACACATCTGTCTCCAGTCAGAGGATGTCTGCCTATGCTGTGACATCATTCAACAAAGGACTTAGGTTATCTCAATATCACTAAGTGAACCCTTTGACATAACTAATCTGACACCTCCGAATCACTATTCCCATGCAGAGGACCTGCATCAAGAGATCGGTCAGATATCAACCTTTGTGAGAAAGGATTGCCATCTCTTACTCAGGCTGGAGATCATCTCTTAATAATCATTCGACGGTTCTTGATGAGTCCTCTATCTAACTCTTTAGATATTCATCCAAACACCAGCCTCTATGATTCATTTAATGAATCAACAGCTATATGATTATCAAGACAGCCATGGTACATAACCCTAATTGTACAGAGGGACCTTATAGTGCATTCATTCATTTAATATCAGAAAGGGAGTGAAACAATCAATAACTTTTATTGATAAAAAATATATATATTACAATAACATTTATTGTAAGAATGGTTCGCCTCGGGCTTACATAGCTAACAATCTTCCACTAGCCACCAGAACCATTCAGGAACAATCCTTAAACCCATACTCATTATATGCTGGTCGAAAACCTTCTGTGTCAGAGGTTTGGTAAGAGGATCAGCAACATTGTTGGCAGAGGCCACCTTAGTGATGATGATATCACCACACTTTTGAATCTCTTGAATGATGTGGTATTTCCTTTCCACGTGCTTGCTCTTTTGATGCTGGGCAATGGCTCCTGTGTTATCGCAGAGTAACAATATGGGAGTATCAGAGGAAACTACGCCAAGCTCCAAGATGAACTTGCACAACCACACCGCCTCCTTTGCAGCATCCGATGCGGCAATGTATTCGGCTTCTATTGTTGAATCCGTCGTAGTGTCCTGCTTCTTGCTTCTCCAGCTCACAACACCACCGTTCAACAGGAATACAAACACTGATGTCGACTTTCGATCATCAATATCTAACTGAAAGTCTGAATCTGTGTATCCCAAGACTTGGAGATCACCATCTCCATAGACCAAGATGTAATCTTGCGTCCGTCTTAGATATTTGAATATGTTCTTTACTGCATTCCAGTGTTGCTCTCCATAGCAGGATTGGTAATGACTTACCACTCCCTCTGCATGGCAGATGTCTGGTCTAGTACACATCATGGCATACATTAAGCTTCCTACAGCTGATGCATAGGGGCATCCAGCCATGGCCTTCTTTTCCTCAACACTTTGAGGAGCCATCCCTTTAGACAGATGGATACCATGTCTTAAGGGGAGGAATCCTTTCTTGGAACTATCCATGCGGAATCGTTCAAGAATCTTCTTAATGTATCCATGTTGTGATAATCCCAATATCCTCTTTTCTCGGTTTCTGAACAGTTTCATGCCAAAGATGTAATAGGCTTCTCCAAGATCTTTCATCTCAAAGGTATGAGATAGACAAATCTTTACACTGGTCATCATTCCTGTATCATTCCCAATGATAAGGATATCATCTACGTAAAGCACGATGAACACAATGACTCTCCCAATAAACTTCTTGTACACACAAGGTTCATCAGGATTCTGCATAAAATCATAACTCTTTATGGTTTCGTCAAATCTGATGTTCCATCTACGAGAAGCTTGTTTAAGCTCATAGATTCATTTCTTTAGCTAGCATACTTTTCCATCCTCAACTATGAAGCCTTGGGGCTGCTCCATATAGATATCCTCCTCGAGGTATCCATTGAGGAAAGATATCTTGACGTCCATCTGCCAGAAGTCGTAGTCAAGAGATGCAGCTATAGCTAGTAGTGTCCTGATGGACTTAAGCATAGCCACAGGAGAGAACGTCTCATCGTAGTCGATGCCTTCTCTCTGTGTGTAGCCCTTGTCTACGAGCCGTTCTTTGAAAGTCTCCTCTTTCCCATCAGGTCTCCTTTTTATCTTGAAGATCCATTTACACCCAATGGGGTTCACCCCTTTAGGTGGATCGTCTAGGTTCCATACACCATTCTTATGCATGGAGTCAATTTCTGACTTCATTTCTAGCATCCATCTATCCATGTCATGTTCCGCGAGTGCTTCATCGAATGAAGAAGGATCATTGCCAGTTTCACTTGACACATGGAATCCATACCTTTCAGGCGATGCAACCAGCCTCAAACTCCTTCGAAGAGGTACGGGTGTTTCATCTTTATTTTTCTCTTCAGTTTCTGGTTCAGGAAGCTCAGAATCCTTAGGGGATTCAATGAGTTCCTCTACTTTAGTTCGACCTTTAGGAAATCATCCTCCAGAAATTTTATATCTGTAGAGACAAAAACCTTTTGGGTCTCAGGGTCATAAAGTTGATATCCAATACCATCTTTAACATACCCAATGAAGTAACACTCACAAGTGCGAGATTCTAGCTTACTTGCATCCACATTCTTCGCATGGACCAAGAAACTCCAAACCCTCAAGTGTTTAACACTAGGTTTGTTTCCATAGCAGATCTCGTGAGGAGTCTTGGGTACAGATTTGCTAGGAATCTTATTCATGATATATATTGCAGTCTCTACAGCATATCCCCAGAAACTAAGAGGTAAATGTGCTCTGCTCATCATTGAACAGACCATGTCCATGATGGTCCTGTTGCGTCTTTCAGCAACACCATTAAGTTGGGGGGTTCCAGGGGGAGTGAGATTGGAGACAATTCCATTCTCTTTAAGGTATTCCTTGAATTCATCTGAGAGGTACTCGCCACCTCGGTCAGATCGAATCCGTTTAATCTTCCTATCAGTTTGGTTCTCAACCAAAGCCTTAAACTCTTTGAACTTTTCAAAGGTTTCAGATTTATGACGTAGTAGGAAGATAATGTTGTATCGCGAATGATCATCAATAAATGTCAAATAATATCGATATCCATTTCGAGTCGCGGTACTGAAGGGACCACATACATCAATATGTACTAGGTCAAGAATCCCTTCGCATCTTGTAACCTTGTTACGGAAAGACATCTTGGTCATTTCACCTCAATGCAATGTTCACATGTAGGTAAAGATTGAACCTGTAGAAAATCTAAAGGTCCATCCTTTATCAATCTATTGATCCTATAAACAGATAAATGACCAAGCCTTTTATGCCAAATCATATTTGAATGATTTCCATTCTCCCTGGATCTTTTAGGGTTCTTATTAGTGGTAGTAACATTCATGACATGTTCATCAATGCACAATTCATAGAGTCCACCAGAAGTCAAAACACCATCCGCAATAAATTTATCATATTGATTAATGACTAACTTATTACATAATATTAAGGAATATCCATTTCTAACAAGTTTAGATAAAGATATCAAGTTCCTCCTGACTTCAGGTACATAAAGACACTCTTTAAGTACTAAGACTCTACCACTAGATAACGATAGTCGGTAGGTCCCAATGGCGACTGCTGCAACACTTGCATCAGATCCCATCTGGATGACTATCTCCCCTTGCTCCAGATTCCTAATTTCCTTAAACAAATGCAATGAATTGCATACATGAACAGAAGCACCAGAATCTACTACCCAACTTCCTTCTCGTCAAACGAGAAAACTAGTTTCAATGATGAGAGTACATTTCATACCTGCTGGGCCTTTACCTTTGTCAACCGACTTTAGGTATTCTGGACAGTTACGCCGCCAGTGCCCCGGCTTCTTGCAGTGGTGACAGACATCGGTATTCTTTGATGTCATTAGCGTGGAAGCACTAGAAGATGAACCAACTCCTTGATTTTTCTTCTTTCTCTTCTGGGGCGGGCCCTTCCGAGATCATTGCTTCCAACTGCGCTTTCCTTTTACTTGTGCAACCCTAGCACTAGTAGAGGATCCGTTCTTCTTCATTACGTCTTCTGCAGACTTTAATGCAGCTAACAACCCAGAGTTAGTGAAATCACCTTTGCTCATGTGATATGACATGACAAAGTTGTTGAAAGACTTAGGGAGCGATAGGAGAATGAAATCAGTCTGCCTATTAGAATCCATGTAGGCTCCCTGGATTTACAATTCAGAGAGGTACCCAAACACTTTGAGTACGTGTTTTCTTACAGAGGTCCCTTCCTGCATCTTGCAGTGAATAAGCTCTTTCATCACATTATAACGCTGTGTGCGATTTATGTCACCGAACATTTCCTTCATATTCAACATGATTTCTTAGTAATGGTTCATTTCTACATGCTGCTTCTGAAGCACATTGGACAATGAGCTAAGGATATAACATCTTGCAAAGTTATGATCTTCATCATATTTTTCATTAAAAGACTTATCTTCCGGAGTTTGAATTTCTGCTATCTTGTCCTTAGATAGCACATACGAGATGCGCTCCGCAGATAGGACAAGATCCAAATTTCGGATCCAATCCAAATAATTTGGTCCAGTCAACTGATTGACCTCCAGGAGCCTACTCAGTGGGTGCATGGACTTCATTTTATGAAATTAAGAATACACTATATTAGAACATATAATTACATATTCGTATTTAAAACATTTGATTAAGGCATTTTAAATCAAATTTGTCTTGCTATGTCCACTATGAAAGATTATCCCCTAAGCATATTTCAAAGTAAGAGATATACTTACCGCTATATCTCAAGCAAGATCTAGGATCTCCTCTCTATCTTTATCACATCCCAATAATATGAGAACTTGTGATTCGAATAAAGAGAAGTGGGAACACATTCCTCCTTGCAACTCCAACTTGCATTTCCCAATTCGGTCTTTAACACTCGGGCCCACCACCTCTTAGATGATGTTGACCCGTCATTAATTGAACCAACTGTCAACATGCTTAATACTCGCT
Organism: Ottelia alismoides; assembly: GCA_037367405.1. Lineage (NCBI taxonomy): Eukaryota > Viridiplantae > Streptophyta > Magnoliopsida > Alismatales > Hydrocharitaceae > Ottelia > Ottelia alismoides. Next base: position 182,753 of record JAZKJV010000935.1, read on the forward strand.
ATACGCAATCCAATGTCGCCCTAATAATATGAGGACTCGATATTGGGGTCACTACGTATACGACCTTACTCTTTCGAGAAGCAAATAACCCGATCCAAATAAATCGTATACAAGATATGTCACTTCGGACAGGCGTCTCCTGTATACAACATCTGGCGACGGAATCCTTTGCCTTGACGAGAGACCATGGATGTCACTTATGTGATCCTCCACCTCATATTCAAATTATAATTAACTAATTATTGTGAATCATATTCACATAATTAATTCTTCCAAGGGAAATACACATTTTTTCATAATAGAGTTCTTTTAATAGGATGTAATCAATTTAATCACATTAAATTAAATATCAATCCAATTTTCAATCAAAAAACTTGATTATTTCTTGAATAGTATGTATAATCTCAAAGTACGTACTATTCAAATTCTAATTATTAGAAAAATACATTTTGATTTCTCCGGCATTATCGAGTCCCTACCCGCTGTCATGGCCAATACCGATGGAAGTGGGACAAACTGCAACCAGTGCGACCCGCTACCCCGATGCTTTCCGACTAGACACCATATCCACCTCAGGAAAGGATAATGTCAGATAGATCATTGTGTACTTTGAGATTCTCATAGGTTTTTCAACCGAAATTATACCATATAATATTCATCAAAATCATTTTTTATAATATTATGAGGATATTTGCTAAACAAATCCCCAATCCTATTCAAGCAAGATGGCATTGCATGAAAAACAATGTTTGTTGATGATTTCATATCAATGTCATTCAAAGAAATGATTATCATCTTTAAATATTTCACAAATACTTATCAATAATCATTTCAGAAAATTAACAATTAATTTTCAACAATTTATTTGAATGACTATCACAAGGTTCAAGATGAAGTTTGTCAATTTCCAGCAGTGACCCCTACTCACTAAAATCAACTTATTTTGATCAATTCAAATCTTAATTTCGCAAAATCAGTTTCCTAAGATTGCTAATTTGATTTACGACAGAATCCAAGTGATATTTCACGCATTTCTAGGCGCATCAAAATAGTAATTAACACATTAAGCATGTTTAGATTTGCAGTTCCCGCAACAACGAATACAAGTTTGATCAAAGGGACATATCTTGAGCAAATGGAATCCAAATTACATAAACTCAGATCCTATGGTTTTCTTATTTAACGGGGAACAAAAACAATTGAATATTTGGTGTTTAAATAACTTAAATAGTGCCGAAAAAATTTAATTAATCAGAGGTGCTAAAATTGAAATGTGATAAAACTTTCGCAACCCTTTCAAACCCAAGTCGTCCTAGGTTTACGGATCGTATCCAAAACCTTTTCCGATCTATGGCTTTAATACCACTTGAAAGATATGGGGAATCCTCAGGCGCATTACAGAAGCATGGTGATCACATCTCATGCGATCAGGGCGACTAGTCGCACTAGTCTCTAGGTGCAACGGAATTTAAAAATTTAAATCATATGATGAAATCACATGATCACAAGAACGTTTCTTGGATCGTCTCATCTAACCACAAAGTATTAGAAATACCTCTCGAAGCATGGTTGCGATCACTAGATCTCTAAAGCAAGAGATCCTCCTGACTTAAGTACGATCGACGAAGATGGCACTTGCGGGCGCGATGATGAGACACGTGCTTCCCGCAATCCTTGATGAAGATCCAAGCCTTGAATCTCCTGATTTCGTCCAACGGAATCTGATATCTCCTTCCAGAGCAAGAAGCTCTCAAGAAGATGGAGATCCACGAGCAATCGTATCGATAGCGCGATGGCGTTAACTGCGACTGCTATTCCCTCAAGGTCACAAGGTGGACGGCCACCTTTAGAGAGAGAGGGATAGGCGAGAATGAGAGTAGAGAGAGAGAGAGTAGATGTGTGCTATGTCTTATCTCAAAGGGCTAGGGTTGCCCTCTTTATATACTAGTTTGGGAGTCCATGGATCATAATCCATGGCATACACAAAATCAATTGTTGGATTGATATGTGTATTTAATCAATGGCCATGATCAATGTTGTTTAAAACAACAATTTATTAATTCATAATAAATCAAATATATATTGCAATATCATCAACATAATTTAATGCAATAAAATCAATTATCACAAGATAATAAGATAATAATTAAAAAGAAGATAATAATCCACCCTAAAAATATGGGGCGTTTGTTGGACATGCGAGTCCACGACGTGCTATTATGCAATAAATGTTATTGCGAATATCATTCCCTGATCTAAAATGAAGAATAAAAAATTTGCATAATAGGTCCCTTAGTACAATTAGGGTTATGTACTATGGCCATCTTGATGATCATACAACTGTTGATTCAATTATTGAATCATAGAGGCTGGTGCTTGGATGAATATCTAAAGAGTTAGATTAAGGACTCATCAAGCACCGTCAAATGATTGTTAAGAGATGATATCCAACCTGAGTAGGAGATGTTGATATTTTCTCATTTAGGATGATATCTAACTGACCTCTTGATGCAAGTCCTCTGCATAGGAATAGAGATTCAGAGGTGTTAGATAAGTTTGGTCAAAGAGTTGACTTAACGAGATCGAGATAACCAAAGTCCTATGTCATATGCTGTCATGATATAGGCATGCATCCTCTGACCAGAGACAGATGTGTTGCTATATGACTGAGTATGTACATTTGGCAGACCAATAGGTTGATGACCTAATCAAGGTCTTTACACCAGCGTGCTGGTGTGCATATAAGGGCATATGAGTAATACGATCTCTCAAAGGGATAATACATGTTCATTACTGAACCGGAATACATGAGCTCACTTATGAGATATTGGGAAGAACCAAATTCCGTGCACGGTCGTCTCGCTTTAGAAGCTTGACAGAATTTGTAGGTTTGATATATGTTTTTGGAAAGTATATGATCAATACCTGGGTATGATATATGCTTTTGGAAAGCATATGATCAATACCGATTCCCAATGATCAAATGAGAAACATAATGATAAAACCTCTGAAGTAGACCGTGTAAAATTGATCTTATACTTCGGGTTTATTCTGAGTCTTTCAGTATGCAGAATGTACAGGTATTGAGAATACCAGAGGGTGATGTGATCATAAACGGTTGTATAACCATGATGCTTCCATTTTTAGGGAGTGATGAAACGGGTCTGGATTTTAGTGACTCTTCTCAATAGAAAAGTCCAAATGTTGGACATTGATCTGAATATGATTCCGATTCAATGAAAAGACTAGATTTGCGGCCTTGATTTAATCAAGCATCTATAGGAGGCCCAAGATCTGGATTTGAGTTGTGATCTCAATATCCAAGTCACTATACGTGGAACAATACAATCGCCCTGTCCTTATCTCCAAGTATCCGCGGAGAAAGCGTATTATCCTTGAAAGAGTTCAGGATAATTTCATTGTTGATATATGTATCCGAGCATTGAGAAAATGGATAATTAAATGTGATTTAATTATCACGATTAATATGAATTCGATTCATATTATAAAGAGAGTTATCTTAGATAATTAAATGTGATTTGATTATCAAAGATGTGAATAATTTGAAAATGATTCATATTATTTGGACACATGAGAATATAGATCCAAGATGATTAAATATGATTTAATTATCATAGATATTGAATAATGTGGATAGCACTATCCAGAATTATCATATATATTATAAATGCGATTTATAATATATAAGAGAGAGCTATTTGTAATTTACATTTGTTAATTAAATGTTAATGTGAATTGGATTCACATTGAACATTAAATTGAAAATGTAATTCACATTTTATTTTGGGTTGTGAATGTGATTCACATTTTTTTAATGGCAAGATTGCAATATTCATAAAATAATTATTAATTAATTTTGTTGAATAATTTATAACAAGTGTTGTTGTAAATCTTGGAGATTTCCATGGAATAATGTAATCTCATGAGATATCATGAGATTACATGAGATTGCCACCAAATCCCATATTATGGAAGGAGGCAATCTTCATTCCAATAATCTCCATGATTGCTTGATTTAATTTGGGATTGATTTATATTGATTTATCAATATAGATTTAATCTAAATTAAATTAATTGTTGTTGGTTTTTACCAACACAAATCTTAGCCATGAAAAGAAACATAAATCAATGTGAGCCATTGGATTTGTGCTGCCCATGGATTGAGATCTATGGATCCCAAAATATTATAAAAGGAGAGGCACCCCTTTCCTCTTCTTTACACATAATGATGACATAAGTCTCTGTCTGTCTTTTTCTCTCTACACGTCAGCCCTCTCTCTTCTTCTCTCATGGCCGTCCACCATGGATGCCCTAGAGAAGTTCTCTATCACCGCGGCATCGTCGTTATACTGACTGAACGTTTGCTCGTGGATCTCCGTCTCCTTCGGTATGCCTCGCTCGTGAAGAAGACGTCGGATCTCGTGTGTCGAGATCAGGAGATCCGCCGCTTGGATCATCAACATGGATTGCGAGAAGCACGTGATTCATCCCCGCGCCCGCAAGCATCTCCTCCGTCGGATCAGACTTGAGACATGAGGTTTCTTCGTTTAGAGACTCGATCGCAACCACGCTTCAAGAGGTAATCCTATTACTTGTTGTGGTTTAGACGGAATGATTCGAGAAGTGTTCTTGGATCATGTGGTTTCGTCGCATGAAAATTTTTTATTTTCCGCTGCATAGAACAACTAGTCTGACTAGTCGTTCTTCGTCGTATTCGATACGATGCTCACGCTTCCATGATGCGCTTGAGGATTATCCCATATCCTTCAAGTGGTATCAGAGCCTTAGGTCGAAGGTTTTCTATACGTTCCGTAAACCTAGGACGACTTGTGTTCGTTAGGGTTGCGAAAGTTTTGTCGCATTTCATTTTTGCATCTCTGTTTAGTGATTATTTTCGGCCCTGTTTAAATTTTTTAACATGAAAATAATAATTTTATTTTATTCCCCATTAAATAAGGAAACCATAGGATTTGAATTTACGTAATTTGGATTCCGTTTGCTTGAGATATGGTTGTTTTAATGAACATGGATTCACTGTTGCGGGAACTGCGAATCTTAATGTGATTAATGAGTTGATTACTGTTTTGATATGCCTAGAAATGCGTAATATATCATTTAGGTTCTGTCATAAATCAAATTAGCAAACTTTAGAAACTGATTTTGTCTAATTTGGATTTGAATTGATTGAGATATGCTAATTTTAGTAAGTAGGGGTCACTGCTGAAATTACATTCCTAATCAAGAACCATGTGATTGTCAATTAGTGAATTTAATTGTTAATTTCATGAAATAATTATGGAAAATATTTGGGAAATATTTAATGATGATTATTTCCTTAATTGACTTGGCCTCAACGAATAAATTGATTAGATTTGATCTAGATCATAATTGGAAACATAATCAACAAATAACTTGCTTGAATAGAATTGAGAATTTGTCTAGCAAATTTCCTTATAATAAAAAAATTGTTTTGATTATTACTATATGGTATAATTTTGGTTGAAGAACCGATGATCATCTCAAAGTACACATTGATCTAGTTGGCATTATTTTTTCCTGAGGTGGATATGGTGTCTAGTCGGGAAGCATTGGGGGTAGCGGGTCGCACTGGTTGTGGTCTGTCCCACTTCCGTCGGTACTGGCCATGACAGCAAGTAGGGACTCGATAATGCCGGAGAAATCAATATGTATAATTTTAATTATTAAAATTCTAATTAATATGTATTTTGAGATAATACCATATATGTATTCAAGTAAAAACAATCAAATTTGTTGATTAAATTGGATTGAAAATAAATAATGTGGTCAAGTTAATTATATCTAATTAAAAACACTCTATTATGAATAGATGTGTATTTCCCTTAGAAGAATTAATTATATGAATATGATTCATAATAATTGATTAGAATTTGAATATGAGGTGGAGGATCACATAAGTGATATCCACGGTCTCCCGTCAAGGCGAAGGGTTCTGTCGTCAGATATTGTATGTAGGAGACGCCTGTCCAATGTGATAGCTCCTGCATACGATCCATTTGGAGCGGGCTCGTTGCTTCTCGAAAGAGTAAGGACGTATGCGTAATGACCCCAATATCGGGTCCTCATATTGTTTGGGCGATATTGGATTGCGCATAGCGAGTTGTATTCTTGTTGACGGTTGGTTCAATTTATGACGGGTCAACATCACCTTAGGGGTGGTTGACCCGGGTGTTAAAGAACGAATTGGAGATGCAAGTTGGACTTGCAAGGCGGAATGTGTTCCCGCTTCTTTTTATCTGAGTTACAGGTTCTCATATTATTGGGATGTAACAAAGATAAGGAAGGAGATCCCAGATCTTGCTTGAGATATAATGGTAAGTATATCTCTTACATTGAAAGTGATTAAGGGAATGAACTTTCAATGTTGACAAGTCAAGACAACTTTGATATAAAATTCCTAAATCAAAGTAAAATGTTTATATATATTTATGTATATTTATGCAAATTTTTTATTTCAGATAATCCTTCATTAAACCCACTCAATGTTATACTCAATAATAACCAGTAAATTATCATGGATTGGATTCATGATCAAGATATTATACTTGCAGTTGGACACATAATGTATGTGATTGCAATGTGCAGGTCTTCCTCATAATAATGAGGAATGACAATTACATAGACAATAGAACTACAACCCTAGGGTTTGTATGTCTCTACAGTCTTGATCTCTCATCGAATGTACTGTGGAAGTGATATGTCGATGATGATCGTAATTATAAAATAATCCTTATAAAATCTAAGAAGATATTTTGGCATGCATATGTGCTCTCGACATTTAATCATGAATGACATGGTTCTCTGCATCATGCAGAATGGTGGATCTATAAGAGATGTTGTATTCAAATTGTTTGAATACCTACCTGAACCAAAGTTTTAAGAATTTAGATGGATGTAGATACGATGAGTGTCATCATTCTACTATCTATTCTCTAGTCATTCATGAAGCTTCATATTGTGTGAATTGAATGAAGCATGTATAAATGTTGAAATACTCTTATATTGAAAATTTTGATTTCGACACAAGAGATCCTTCTTTTTTGAGAAATGGTTGCTTATAGATAAAGGGAGCGCAGTGGATGCATGGTTGGACCCAAGTGAAGGAAAGTCAAAGAGTTGACTGTACTTCTGTAACTTCCATATGACATCCAAATAGTTGTATGAATGCCAATACTACAATAAGCCGATGTATTGATAGTATGACTATCAAGTCTATCTAGAATCCTTAGAGAAGGAATTAGATGGTGCATCGGGATATTCTACATTTAATCATTGAAATTGACTTTCTTATTTGATAAGATCAAAGTCTAATAATTGTATTTCATTCTTCTAATAACATTTGCAATTAGTTGCATATGCATTAGAAGGCTATAAAATTTAATTTTAAAGTTTAATAGTCATCCACGTGGATATTCATGAAATTGTTGCAACAATATCTATTGGATAGATGGACTTATTAATTTCACTGGGAGAGCCCTTAGTCTTAGAGAATGTCTCTAAGACCTAGATATTAGAATATACTCATTGTTTATTTCTAAATGTTAGAAATAAACATGAATTCTGTAATAGACCCATGATAAAGAGTTATGATGGAGATATTTCAGATAGTAATATAAAATCTTGCAGACTCTACTAAATTAGAAAATTAATGAATGGTTCATTAAGATTTCTAATATTGAAAATTAAACCATTAAAGATCAGTAGGAGGATGAAGATCATTTGATTATGATCTAGCATCATATTTTGGACATTTGTCTGTTGATGTGATCAATAGACTGATAAGAGATGAAACTTTAGATTGTCTAAAGGTTCAAATCTTACATACTTGTGAATACTGTATTCAAAAGTAGAAATGTCCAATACACCCTTTCTTGGGAATGGTGTAAGATGTCAAGGTATTCAAAATCTCATACGTATTGATGTATGTGAATCATCTATATGAGAATAAACATTATGGATATGTGATATCTATTGATGATTATTTGAGATATGAGATTTCTTTCCTTCACCTTAGAAAGCTTTGAAATGTTCAAAGATTTCACAATTTTGGTTTAGAACCAAAGTTTGAAGGAAGATTAAAAGAATTTGATCTAATCTAGGTAGTCAGTACCTATTAGATGAATTCATGGAATACCTTATAGAGATATAAATATTATTTTTATCTCACTCCTCCTAATAGACCTAAACTCAAGAGAGTTGTAGGGAGATACAATTGGATCATATATGACATGATTTGATCAACGATGAATTTTAACATAATTACCTATTAGTTTCCAGGTATATATGTAGTAGAGAATACAATATAACCCTAATAAGATTCCATGCAAGTGAGCTGGAACTTAGCACCTGAGAGTGCTACTTCATTAGGAAAATAAAGGATGGTATTGGATACCTACTTTATGACCTTGAAATTCTTAAAAGATCTCATCTTTGAGAATATGATTCTTATAGGATGACTCTCTTGAGAATCAAGATGAAAATGAAGTAAAGGAACTCATTTAATCTTGAGATGATAACGAGGCTCCTGGAATCGGAAACTAAAAAGACAATTAAAGATGAAACACTAACACCTCTTCAAATAAGATTGAAGATGGATTCCATGTGTCAGTTGAATCTGACAATGATCTAACTTCATATGATGAAGCCTCTAAAAATTGTGACATGGAAAGATGGATGTTAGCAATAAAGTATAAAGTAGACTTCATATACACGTATTGTATACAAACCCTCGAGGATCCACCTATATGGGTAAGACCCATTAAGGTTTAAATGAATCTTCAAGAGAAAGAGGAAACCTGATGAAAATGTAGAGACCTTCAAAGCACGGTTCATGGCCATGAGCTGCACACCGAAAGAAGACATAGCTTGCGATGAGACTTGCCCTCCAGTGACCTTGCTTTAACCCATCAGAATATTGCTAACCATAGCTACACTCAGATAAGCTTCTTGTAGTTGAATATTGGATTTGATGAAATCATAAATGTTATGGTTTCAGATAAAATCTTGATAAACCATATGAAGCTTAGTGGGAGTGCCATTGTGTTCATCGTGCTAAATGTATATATCCTAATCATTTGGAATGATCTAAGGATGATAATAATAAGTGTTTTATAATCTAGTTGTTCCATACCTCGAGATATGATCTCAATGATACCTCTTAGATCTTAGTTCTGAAGTTGTTCAGAAGCAAAGAAAAGAGGGCATTGGGACCATCACATTAATGGCATACCTTAGACATTTCCATGGAAAATTCCAAGAAAGGATTCTTTCCCTCAAGATATGGTACTGACATATCTAAAGGAATAGCACCTCAAAGAGTTGAAGATGTGAATGCTAAAACTGCTTGCCCTTGTGCATCAGTTTCAAGAATCCGAGTGTATGCTAGATGTGTACAAAAGCCAGATGTCTACCATGCAGTGGGAGTAGTAAACGGTTGCTGATCCTACTATGGTGATTAAACACTTGATTGCAGTAATAACAATATCTTCAAAAGATGATAAAACTTTTGAGATAGTGATCTCAAAGTCTTATCTTCAAGAAATTAAGACTTTATAGATAGTGATCTAAAATGTCTTAACTGTTGATACCTTAGGAGATAGAGATGTCTAGGAATAAAGGTATTCTGATAAGGATTATGGACGTACTGGTTGTAATAATTATCAGGCTATAGTATCAAGGACACTATAACAAAATTGAGTATTGGTTGCATAAGATGCAACATTCACATTGGAAGTGAGCACTGTTACTAGGGGATATGCAAGTGCCGTAAAAGGACTTGGCGTAGTCTCTTGGGAACCGAGTGACTGATCAACTTACCTAGCTATTTTCTAAATAGCCTATGATTATCACATGAGTGTGGGTTTAAATGATTAGCCCATTAATGGCTCTTTGGGCTAGTGGGAGATTGTTGGACATGCGAGCCCACGACGAGCCATTATGCAATAAATGCTATTGCGAATATCATTCCCTGATCTGAAATGAAGAATAAATAATTTGCATAATAGGTCCCTTAGTACAACTAGGTTATGTACCACAACCATCTTGATGATCATACAGCTGTTGATTCAATTATTGAATCATATAGGCTGGTGCTTGAATGAATATCTAAAGAGTTAGATTGAGGACTCATCAAGCACCATTAAATGATTGTTAAGAGATAATCTCCAGCCTGAGTAGGAGATGGCAATCTTTTCTCATTTTGGCTGATATCTAACCGGACTCTTGATGCACGTCCTCTACATAGGAATAGAGATTCAGAGGTGTTAGATAAGTTAGGGCAAAGAGTTGACTTAACGAGATCGAAATAACCAAAGTCCTATGTCGTATGCTGTCATGATATAGGCACGCATCCTCTGACCGAAGACAGATGTGTTGCTATATGTCTGAGTATGTACATTTGGCAGACCAATAGGTTGACTACCTAATCAAGGTCTATACACCGATGCGCTGGTGTGCATATAAGGGCATATGAGTAATACTATCTCTCAAAGGGATCATACAGGTTCATTACTAAACCGGAAGACATGAGCTCACTCATGAGATATTGGGGAGAACCAATTCCGTGCACGTTCGTCTCGCTTTGGAAGCTTGACTGAATTTGTAGGTTTGATATATGTTTTTGGAAAGTATATGATCAACACCTGGGTATGATATATGCTTTTGGAAAGCATATGACCGATACCGACTCCCAATGATCAAATGAGAAACTTAATGATAAAACCTCTGAAGTAGACAGTGTAAAATTGATCTTATATTTCGGGTTTATTCTGAGTCTTCCAGTATGCATGATGTACAGGTATTGGGAATACCTGAGGGTGATGTGATCATAAACGGTTGTATAGCCATGACGCTTCCATTCCTAGGGAGTCATGAAACGGGTCTGGATTTTAGTGACTCTTCTCAATAGAGAAGTAATCTAATATTAGTCCAAATGTTGGACATTGATCTGAATGTGATTCAGATTCAATGAGAAGACTAGATTTGCGGCCTTGATTTAATCAAGCATCTATGGGAGGCCCGAGATCTGGATATGAGATGTGATCTCAATATCCAAGTCACTAAACGTGGAATAATACAATCGCCCTGTCCATATCTCCAAGTATATGCGGAGAAAGCGCATTATCCTTGAAAGAGTTCAGGATAATTTCATTGTTGATATCTGTATCCGAGCATTGAGAAAATGGATAATTAAATGTGATTTAATTATCATGATTAATATGAATTCGATTCTTATTATAAAGAGAGTTATCTTAGATAATTAAATGTGATTTGATTATCAACTATGTGAATAATTTGAATGTGATTCGTATTATTTGGGCACATGAGAATAGATATCCAAGATGATTAAATGTGATTTAATTATCATAGATATTGAATAATGTGGATAACACTATCCATATTAATCATATATTATAAATGTGATTTATAATATATGAGAGAGAGCTTTTTGTAATTTACATTTGTTAATTAAATATTAATGTGAATTGGATTCACATTGAACATTAAATTGAAAATGTAATTTACATTTTATTTTGAGTTGTGAATGTGATTCACAATTTTTCAATGGAAAGATTGCAATATTCACAAAATAATTATGAATTAATTTTGTTGAATAATTTACAAGTGTTGTTGTAAATCTTGGAGATTTCCATGGAATAATGTAATCTCATGAGATATCATGAGATTACATGAGATTGCCACCGAATCCCATATTATGGAAGGAGGTAATCTTCATTCCAATAATCTCCATGATTGCTTGATTTAATTTGGGATTGATTTATATTGATTTATCAATATAGATTTAATCTAAATTAAATTAGTTGTTGTTGGATTTTACCAACACAAATCTTACCCATTAAAAGAAACACAAATCAATGTGAGCCATTGGATTGATGTTGCCCTTGGATTGAGATCCATGGATCCCAAAATATTATAAAAGGAGAGGCACCCTTTTGCTCTTCTTTACACACAATGAGAACATAAGTCTCTCTCTCTCTCTACACATCAGCCCTCTCTCTTCTTCTCTCATGGCCGTCCACCATGGATGCCCTAGAGAAGTTCTCTATCGCCGCAGCGTCGTTGTTATGCTGCCCGAACGTTTGCTCGTGGATCTCCGTCTCCTTCGGTGCGCCTCACTCGTGAAGAAGACGTCGGATCTTGTGTGTCAAGATCAGGAGATCTGCCGCTTGGATCATCAACATGGATTGCGAGAAGCACATGATTCATTCCCGTGCCCGCAAGCATCTCCTCCGTCGGATCGGACTTGCGACAGGAGGTCTCTTCGTTTAGAGACTCGATCGCAACCATGCTTTAAGAGGTAATCCTATTACTTGTTAGTGGTTTAGACGAAACGATTCGAGAAGTGTTCTTGGATCATGTGGTTTCGTCGCATGAAAATTTTTTAATTTCCGCTGCATAGAACAACTAGTCTGACTAGTCGTTCTTCATCGTATTCGATACGATGCTCACGCTTCCATGATGCGCTTGAGGATTATCCCATATCCTTCGGCATCACCCATGACCAAGTCATGGGTGACGCCACCTTATTTTGGTGGTGGATTATCTCCTTTTTTACTTTATCTCATTATCTCTTAATTATTTTGCAATAAAATTTATTGCAAAATTATCCAATAAATAAATTACAAATTAATTAGTGAGTATTTCAATCATGCCATTGAAAATATGTGAATCATATTCACAACCCAAACTAAATTGTAAATTACATTTCCAATTAATTGCTTAATGTGAATCCAATTCACATTAACAATTAAAAAAATGCTATTTACAAAGATGCTCTCTCTCTAATATATTATAAATCATATTTATAATTTATAAACAGATATCATGGATAGAACTATTCACAATATGCATTTCCTTGATAATTAAATCTCATTTAATTATCTTGGATAATCATTCTCATGTTGTTATGTGAGAATTGGAGGATCGGAAATTATTGGTAAATATAGTATCGTTGTTATCCCCAAAAATCCTGAGTCAAACAAAAAATATTTTTTTTTTAATTTTTGCTACTTATTAACCTGTATAGAGGACATGGTCAAACTTAGGGAGGCTACAAATTCCGAGGGTTATTCAATTAATCAAAAATCAATTAAGAGAAAACATGAATATGAAAGGACAACTTTCATTGGATTTTGTGATTTTTTTACCTTTTATTTTTATTTATTTTTTTATTTCTATTAATTTTTTTTATATTTTTTGATTTTCAAATTTTTAATGATTTTGATTTTGTAATTTTTTTTAATTTTCAGAAATAACGAACAATATGAACAAACACAAGAAATATGCACACCAACGTTTTTTTGTAATTTTTAATTATACCAAAAATGCTCAGAAAAATAAAGTTTTTTGGGTTTTAAGCATTTTGAAATATTTTTGAGAATTTTTGTGGAATTTTCAGATGTTTTTGTATTTTTCTAAAAATCCAACAGTGAGAAAATGTGAAAATGTGCACAACCTGGAGTAATTTGCAACTTAAAATATTTTAAGTGCCCAAAACTCCTGATAATTATTTTTATGACAAACTACATGTAAATATCTACAATCAGAAACTGACAATTTTGGATTTTTATAGAATTTTTTACGATTTTTTTAATTTTTTTCATTTTTTTCATTTTTTTGGTTTTTATAAATAGTTAATGCACAAAAATTGGTCAGAAATTAAAAACATTAAAATACCCCTACACTATTTTTTTGGAATTTGTAAGCAATTTTTCGAATTTTTATGAATTTTTCTAAGTGTGAGCAGACAAAAAGTAACTATTTTTGATTTTTTAAATATGACAAAATTCAATAAAATGCTATGAAAAATTTAGATAACATTCACACGCATAGCAGGAGCATACACAAAATTTTTTGAAGATTTTTAGATCATAAATATCACTTATTCCATTCAAAGAAAGCAAGCAAGTTTGTTATCTGGAACATGGACTAAAATGCAATTAGTAAAAGTTTTTGCAACGAAATATAACAGAATTAAATTGTAGGATAAATGTTGCAAATTACCCAATGAAAGCGTGCTTGGTATGCGACTTGCTTTGGAGGGGGTTTCTTTGCAATTTCACAACTTCTTGAGGTCTTGCTTGTAATTTCACCATCTCTTTATTTTAAAACCTAGGGTTCCTTCTCTTGGTGCCCTTCGTTCTCAAACACAAGGGGGCAAAGAGTGTCGCACGAGCCACCACCACTAGAGGAGGTGCGCGGGGAGCGAAGAGGGCTTCGCGCAGAGGGGGCGCTGGAGCTTGAGTCGTGGCAGAGTCACTGCCTGTGGCTGCCACACCGCGCACTGGTGTTGGAGACGGAGGTGGAGGATGCGGGCGGTGCTGGCCAGAAGGAGGGAGGTTCGGGGAGTGGCGGTGGCAGCAGTGCACGGAGCTGTACTGCCCCGCTGAGCGGTCTGGAGTCACGGGGCTGGCCCGCGTGCCGCCCAAGTGGCCGGGCGGGGAATGGCGGATGCGTTCTGACGACAGGTGAGTGGTGAAGACCGCACGCATCGGTGCGGAGGCGGAGATGGCTCGAGGCGGCTGCTGGTCTGGAAGGAGGGGGCTTGCGCCATCCTCACGCAGCGGTGGATGCTTGGAGCGGGCGGCAGGGGGTGGTGGCCCTGCCGCCTGCGGATGTGGATTGTTTTTGAATTGTGAACAGTGAATGAAAAAAAACCTTTTATTATTATTTTTTTGTAAATCCGAAAAATTAGAAATTAAAAAAAAGGATATAGAAATTCTTTTTTTTATTTTTTTATTTTTTATGATGCTGCAAAATAAACGTTAGAGAAAAAGAAACAAATAATTTTTTATTATTTTTTTATTTTATTTACAAATCGGAAAATGAACGGGGATCCGATGAAAATGAAAAGATGGAATCCGATTCTCCGACCACCGTGCGTGGTCAGAGTTCATAGGTCGTGGAAGATAGAATAGAACGTGTGGATATCGAGAAAGTGAGATGAAAATTCGGAATCAGAGACGGATCAAATCGAGATGGATTTTTTTAAGATCTAGAAAAACAAAATGACGATGGAATTAGAATGCGACGAAATAAACTACGGGTAACCTAAGATAAAAAATAAGAAAAATGTGGATCTCACCTAAGGAGTGGAAATGGACCGTGATTGCCTCGACAAGGCCGATTCGCTGTCACTGGACGACTTGGAGACTATGCAACTTTCTCGACGAATGTTTCTCTCGGAGATCGAGCTCCTCTCTCTAAAGATTGATCAAGTTGGAATGAGGGAGAAGGAGCCATATAAATAGAAAATATAGAGATGAAATTTGAATTTTTGAATATTTGATTTTCTTGGTGAAAGAGATAAGAGAGATGAAAATTAAAATGAGATAAAGATAAAAAGAGATAAAACTATTTACAAAATTATCTATTTTTTTTGAATTTTCGTCACTTTATTTATTTGAATTAAAGAAATGCTATTTTTTATTTTTTATGGTAGTTAATTAAAAATATCAACTATATACATATACTATATACATATATGACATTATATACAAGGGTAATTGAGGAAATTAGCTTTTTTTTGTTTTAAAAATTTAAATTTTAATTTTTTTATTTTTTATTTTTATTTTAAATAATTAGTAAGAAAAATTTACAAATATATACAAATACAATATTTATAAATCACATTTGAAAATTGCACAAACCACCCTGGAAAACCGACTTTTTACTCGTAATTTCAAAAATTATGAAATCACAACCATTTTAAAGATAATTTAATTTAGAAACCAATGGAAGTGAAATTGGTTCAATTTGAGTTCATATGGAGCCGGAATTGGTCTTTCAATTAGTGCTTAGTGGCTTTTTCCAAGTGTGGTTACTTTTATTCTGTACATGATTTAATTGTGCAATTATTTTTATTAATTACAACACATTTTTATTTACAACTTTGGTTTTGAAAGTGATTTGATTTGAGGTCAATAATACATAAATAAATTAGTGTCAGTTTTATGCAGATATACACAAAATAAGTGAGAAGTATTTACAACAACACACACATTTTTTGGATTTAAGGACCCTATCTCCCCCTACTTTATTCCTAGTCGATCAGGTCAAGTCTTGACCTTCTCTCGGGGTTTGGGTCAACCCGTATATAGTCTTCCTTTTTTTATATTCTTTTCTTTATTTTTCCTTTCTTCCTTTACTTATTTATTTTAGGTTAAAATTAGTAAGAAGTGTACAATATTTACACACAGATGTAAGTTAGTAAGAATATGGAGTTAGTATTTTATGCAGGTGTTTTATAAGAGATTTTAAGCTAAAATAAATGAATAAAGATGACGAATCACAGATTCATCATCTCACAATATGAATCTTATTCATATTATACTTGATAATTAAATCTCATTTAATCATCAATATCTTGTTGCTTGGATACATAATTCATCAACGAATTATTCTTGAACTCCTTCAAGAATAATGTACTTTCTCCACAGATGCTTGGAGATAAGGACACATCGATTGTATTGTTCCATGTATAGTGACTTGGATGTTGAGATCTCATCTCAAATCCAGATCTCATGGACCTCCCATAGATGCTTGATTAAATCAAGTCAGCATACTTAATCTTCTCATTGCATCTGAATCTCATTCAAATCAATGTCCAACACTTGGACTAAGATCAAGTTACTTCTCTATTGAGAGGAGTCACTAAAATCCAGACCTGTTTCATCACTCCCTCGGAATGGAAGCGTCATGGTTATACAATCGTTTATGATCACATCACCCTCAAATATTCCCAATACCTGCACATCCTGCATACTGGAAGACCTATCATCAACCTGAAGATGTAGATCAATTTTTACACTGTCTTTTTCAGGGTTTGATCACCAAGTTTCTCAATCTTGGTCATTGGGAATCAGTATCGATCATATGCTTTCCAAAAGCATATATCATACCTTCATATTCTTGTCATGCTTCCAAAGCACGACGACCATGCATGGAATTTGATCGGTCCTAATACCTCATGAGTGATCTCATGTCTTCCGGTCATAAGTGAACATGTACGATCCCTTTGAGAGATCGTATTACTCATATGCCCTTACATGAACATCGACGCGCTGGTGTATAGATCTTGGTTAGGTCATCAACCTATTGGTCTACCAAATGTACACACTCAGCCATATAGTAACACATCTGTCTCCGGTCAGAGGATGTGTGCATATGCTATGACAACATTCAACATAGGACTTAGGTTATCTCGATCTCGCTAACTCAACCCTTTGACATAACTAATATGACACCTCTGAATCACTATTCCCATGCAGAGGACCTGCATCAAGAGGTCGGTCAGATATCAGCCTTTGTAAGAAAGGATTGCCATCTCCTACTCAGGCTGGAGATTATCTCTTAATAATCATTCGACGATGCTTGATGAGTCCTCTATCTAACTCTTTAGAGATTCATCCAAACACCAGCCTCTATGATTCATTTAATGAATCAACAGCTATATGATTATCAAGACGAACATGGTACATAATCTTAATTGTACAGAGGGACCTTATAGTGCATTCATTCATTTAATATCAGAAAGGGAGTGAAACAATCAATAACTTTTATTGATATATATATATATATATTACAATAACAGTTATTGTAAGAATGGTTCGTCTCGGGCTCACATTGCTAACAATCTCCCACTAGACCTCAGAACCATTCATGAACAATCCTTAAACCCATACTCATTACATGCTGGTCGAAAACCTTTTGTGTCAGAGGTTTGGTAAGAGGATACATCAACGTTGTCGGTAGAGGCCACCTTGGTGATGATGATATCACCACGCTTTTGAATATCCCGAATGATGTGGTATTTCCTTTCCACATGCTTGCTCTTTTGATGCCATATGGGTTCCTTTTCCTGGGCAATGGCTCCCGTGTTATTGCAGAGTAACGGGATGGTAGTATCAGAGGAAACTACGCCAAGCTCCAAGATGAACTTGCGCAACCACACAGCCTCCTTTGCAACATCCGATGCGGCAATGTATTCGGCTTTTGTTGTTGAATCCGGCGTACTGTCCTGCTTCTTGCTTCTCCAGCTCACATCACCACCGTTCAACAAGAATACAAACCCTGATGTCGACTTTCGATCATCAATATCTGATTGGAAGTCTGAATCTGTATATCCCAAGACTTGGAGATCACCATCTCCATATACCAAGATGTAATCTTACGTCCGTATTAGATATTTGAATATGTTCTTTACTGCATTTCAGTGTTACTCTCCATAGCAGGATTGTTAACGACTTACCACTCCCACTGCATTGCAGATGTCTGGTCTAGTACACATCATGGCATACATTAAGCTTCCTACAGCTGATGCATAGGGGCTTCCAGCCATGGCCTTCTTTTCCTCAACACTTTGAGGAGCCATCCCTTTAGACAGATGGATACCATGTCTTAAGGGGAGGAATCCTTTCTTGGAATATCCATGCGGAATCGTTCAAGAATATTCTTAATGTATCCATGTTGTGATAATCCCAATATCCTCTTTTTTCGGTTTCAGAACAGTTTCATGCCTAAGATGTAAGAGGCTTCTCCAAGATCTTTCATCTCGAAGGTATGAGATAGCCAAATCTTTACACTGTTCATCATTCTTGTATCATTCCAAATGATAAGGATATCATATACGTAAAGCACAATGAACACAATGGCGCTCGCACTAAACTTCTTGTACACACAAGGTTCATCAGGATTCTTCATAAAATCATAAATCTTTATGGTTTCGTCAAATCTGATGTTCCAGCTACGAGAAGCTTGTTTGAGCCCATAGATGGATTTCTTTAGCTTGCATACTTTTCCATCCTCAACTATGAATCCTTGGGGCTGCTCCATATAGATATCCTCCTCGAGGTATCCATTGAGGAAAGCTGTCTTGACGTCCATCTGCCAGATGTCGTAGTCAAGAGATGCAACTATATCTAGCAGTGTCCTGATGGACGTAAGCATAGCCATAGGAGAGAACGTCTCATCGTAGTCGATGCCTTCTCTCTGTGTGTAGCCCATGGCTACGAGTCGTGCTTTGAAAGTCTCCACTTTCCCATCAGGTCCCCTTTTTATCTTGAAGATCCATTTACACCCAATGTGTTTCACCCCTTTAGGTGGATCCTCTAGGGTCCATACACCATTCTTATGCATGGAGTCAATTTCTGACTTCATTGCTAGCATCCATCTATCTATGTCATGATCCGTGAGTGCTTCATCGAATGAAGAAGGATCATTGTCAGTTTCATTTGACACATGGAATCCATACCTTTCAGGCAGTGCAACCACCCTCGAACTCCTTCAAAGAGGTACGGGTGTTTCATCTTTATTTATCTCTTCAGTTTCTGGTTCATGAAGCTCAGAATCCTTAGGGGATTCAATGAGTTCCTCTACTTCATTTCTACCCGACCTTTAGGAAATCATCCTCTAGAAATTTTACATCTCTAGAGACAAAAACCTTTTGGCTCTCAGGGTCATAAAGTTGATATCCAATACCATCTTTAACATACCTAATGAAGTAACACTCACAAGTGCGAGATTCTAGCTTACTTGCGTCCACATTCTTCGCATGGACCAAGAAACCCCAAACCCTCAAGTGTATAACACTAGGTTTGTTTCCATACCCGAGCTCGTGAGGAGTCTTGGGTACAGATTTGCTAGGAATCTTATTCAGGATATATATTGCAGTCTCTACTGCATATCCCCAAAAACTAAGAGGTAAACGTGCTTTGCTCATCATTGAACGGACCATGTCCATGATTGTCCTGTTGCGTCTTTCAGCAACACCATTAAGTTGGGGGGTTCCAGGGGGAGTGAGATTGGAGACAATTCCATTCTCTTTAAGGTATTCCTTGAATTCATCTGAGAGATACTTGCCACCTCGGTCAGATCGAATCCGTTTAATCTTCCTATCAGTTTGGTTCTCAACCAAACCTTAAACTCTTTGAACTTTTCAAAGGTTTCTGATTTATGACGTAGTAGGAAGATAAACCCATATTGCGAATGGTCATCAATAAACGTCAAATAATATCGATATCCATTTCGAATCGCGGTACTGAAGGGACCACATACATCATTATGTACTTGGTCAAGAATATCTTCGCATCTTGTAACCTTGTTACGGAAAGGCATCCTGGTCATTTTATCTCGAATGCAATGTTCACAGGTAGGTAAAGATTGGACCCGTAGAAAATCTAAAGGTCCATCCTTTATCAATCTATTGATCCTATCAACAGATAAATGACCAAGCCTTTGATGCCAAATCATATTTGAATGATTTCTACTCTCCCTGGATCTTTTAGGGTTCTTATTAGTGATAGTAACATTCATGACATGTTCATCAATGCAGAATTCATAGAGTCCACCAGAAGTCAAAACACCATCCGCAATATATTTATCATATTGACTAATGACTAACTTATTACATAATAGGAATGAATATTCATTTCTAACAAAATTAGATACAGATATCAAGTTCCTCTTGACTTCAAGTACATAAAGGCACTCTTTAAGTACTAAGACTCTACCACTAGATAACGATAGTCGGCAGGTCCCAATGGCGACTGCTGCAATGCTTGCATCAGATCCCATCTAGATGACTATCTCCCCTTGCTCCAGATTCCTACTTTCCTGAAACAAATGCAACGAATTGCATACATGAACAGAAGTACCATAATATACAACCCAACTTCCTTCTCGTCCAATGAGAAAACTAGTTTCGATGATGAGAGTAGATTTCATACCTGCTGGGGCTTTACCTTTGTCAACCGACTTCAGGTATTCTAGGCATTACGCCACCAGTGCCCCGGCTTCTTGCAGTGGTGACAAACATCAATCTTCTTTGATGTCATTAGCGTGGAAGCACTAGAAGATGAACCAACTCCTTGATTCTTCTTCTTTCTCTTCTGGGGTGGGCCCTTTCGAGATCCTTGCTTCCGACTGCGCTTTCCTTTTACTTGTGCAACCATTGCACTAGTAGAGGGGCTATCCTTCTTCATTATGTCTTCTGCAGACTTTAATGCAGCTAACAACCCAGCATTAGTGAAATCACCTTTGCTCATGTGATATGACACGACAAAGTTGTTGAAAGACATAGGGAGCGATATGAGAATGAAATCAGCCTGCATATCAGAATCCATGTAGGCTCCCAGGGTTTCCAATTCAGAGCAGTACCCAAACACTTTGAGTATGTGTTCTCTGACAGAGGTCCTTCCTGCATCTCGCAGCGAATAAGCTCTTTCATCACATTATAATGCTGTGTGCAGTTTATGTCACCAAACATTTCCTTCAGATTCAGCATGATTTATTGTCAATGGTTCATTTCCACATGCTGCTTCTGAAGCACATTGGACAATGAGCCGAAGATATAACATCTTGCCAAGTTATGATCTTCATCATATTTTTCATTAAAAGGCTTATTTTCCGGAGTCTGAGGTCTGCTATCTTATCCTTGGATAGCACATACGAGATGCGCTCCGTAGATAGGACAAGATCCAAATTTTGGATCCAATCTGAATAATTTGGTCCGATCAACTGATTGACCTCCAGGAGCCTGCTCAGTGGGTTCATGGACTTCATTTTCTGAAATTGAGAATGCACTATATTAGAACATATAATTATATAGTCATATTTAGAACATTTGATTATGATATTTTAAATCAAATTTGTCGTGCTATGTCCACTATGAAAGATTATTCCCTAACCATCTTTCAAAGTAAGAGAAATACTTACCGCTATATCTCAAGCAAGATCTGGGATCTCTTCTCTATCTTTATCACATCGCAATAATATGAGAACTTGTGACTCAAATAAAGAGATGTGAGAACACATTCCGCCTTACAAGTCCATCTTGCATTTCCCAATTCGGTGTTTAACACCCAGACCCACCATCCCTTAGACGATGTCGACCCGTCATTAATTGAACCAACCGTCAACATGCTTAATACTCACTATACACAATCCAATATCGCCCCAATAATATGAGGACTCTATATTGGGGTCACTACATATACAACCTTACTCTTTCGAGAAGCAAAGAAGCCGATCCAAATAAATCGTATACAGGATCTGTCACTTCAGACAGGCGTCTCCTGTATACAACATCTGGCGATGGAATCCTTTGCCTTGATGGGAGACCATGGATGTCACTTATGTGATCCTCCACCTCATATTCAAATTATAGTTAATTAATTATCGTAAATAATATTCACATATTTAATTCTTCCAAGGGAAATAAACAACTATTCATAATAGAGTGCTTTTAATAGGATGTAATCAGTTTAATCACATTAAATAAATTATCAATCTAATTTTCAATCAACAAACTTGATTATTTCTTGAATAGTAGGTATAATCTCAAAGTACATATTATTTGAATTTTAATAATTAGAAAAATACACTTTGATTTCTCCGGCATTATCGAGTCCCTACCCGCTGTCATGGCCAGTACCGACGGAAGTGGGACAAACCGCAACCGGTGCGACCCGCTACCCCAATGCTCCCCGACTAGACATCATATCCACCTCAGGAAAGGATAATGCAAGATAGATCGTTGTGTACTTTGAGATGCTCATCGGTTTTTCAACCGAAATTATACCATATAATATTCATCAAAACCATTTTGATAATATTATGAGGAGATTTGCTAAACAAATCCCCAATCTTTTTCAAGCAAGATGGCATTGCATGAAAAAAAATGTTTGTTGATGATTTCATATCAATGTCATTCAAGGAAATGATTATCATCTTTAAATGTTTTACAAATACTAATCAATAATCATTTAAGAAAATTAACAATTAATTTTCATCAATTTATTTGAATGACTATCACAAGGTTCATGATGAAGTTTGTCAATTTCCAGCAGTGACCCCTACTCACTAAAATCAACTTATCTTAATCGATTTAAATCTAAATTTCACAAAATCAGTTTTCTAAGATTGCTAATTTGATTTATGACAGAACTCAAGTGATATTTCATACATTTTTAGTTGGATCAAAACAGTAATTAACTCATTAATCAAGTTTAGATTTGCAGTTCCCGCAACAGTGAATCCATGTTTATTCAAAGGGCAATATCTTGAGCAAATGGAATCCAAATTACATAAACTCAGATCCTATGGTTTCCTTATTTAATGGGGAACAAAACAATTGAATATTTAGTGTTTAAAAAATTTAAACAGTACCGAAAAAGTTCAATTAATCAGAGGTGCGAAAATTGAAATGCAATAAAACTTTCGCAACCCTTTCAAACCCAAGTCATCCTAGGTTTACGGATCGTATCCAAAACCTTTTCCGACCTAAGGATCTGATACCACTTGAAGGATACGGGGAATCCTCAAGCGTATCGCGGAAGCGTGGTGATCACATCTCATGCGATCAGGGCGACTAGTCGCACTAATCGGTAGGTGCAACGGAATTTAAAAATTTAAATCATATGATGAAATCACCTGATCACAAGAACGTTTCTTGGATTGTTTCATGTAACCACAAGTATTAGAAATACCTCTCGAAGCATGGTCGCTATCACTAGATCTCTAAAGCAAGAGATCCTCCTGACTCATGTCCGATCTACGAAGATGGCACTTGTGGGAGCGATGATGAGACACGTGCTTCCCGCAATCCTTGATGAAGATCCAAGCCTTGAATCTCTTGATTTCGTCCAACGAAATCTGATGTCTCCTTCTAGAGCAAGAAGCTCTAAAGAAGATGGAGATCCATGAGCAATCGTATCGATAACACGATGGCGTTAGCTGCGACTGCTATTCCCTCAAGGTCACAAGGTGGACGACCACCTTTAGAGAGAGAGGGATATGTGTGAATGAGAATTGAGAGAGAGAGAATAGATGTGTGCTATGTCTTCTCTCAAAGGTATAGGGTTGCCCTTTTTATATACTAGTTTGGGAGTCCATTGATCACAATCCATGGCATACACAAAATCAATGGTTGGATTTATATGTGTATTTAATCAATGGCCATGATCATTGTTGTTTAAAACAACAATTTATTAATTTATATTAAATGGAATATATGTTGCATTATCATCAACAAAATTTAATTCAATAAAATCAATTATCACAAGATAATAGATAATAATTAAAAAGAAGATAATAATCCACCCTAAAAATATGGGGCGCCACCCATGATCATGGGTGACGCCGCCTCATTTTGGTGGTGGATTATCTCCTTTTTTACTTTATCTCATTATCTCTTAATTATTTTGCAATAACATTTATTGCAAAATTATCCACTAAATTAATTCCAAATTAATTAGTGAATATTTCAATCATGCCATTGAAAATATGTGAATCATATTCACAACCCAAACTAAATTGTAAATTACATTTCCAATTAATTGCTTAATGCGAATCCAATTCACATCAACAATTAACAAATACTATTTACAAAGATGCTCTCTCTCTAATATATTATAAATCATATTTATAATATATACACAGATATTATGGATAACACTATCTACAATCTGCATTTCCTTGATAATTAAATCTCAATTAATTATCTTGGATAATCATTCTCACAATATGAATCTTATTCATATTATTCTTGATAATTAAATCTCATTTAATCATCAACATCTTGTTGTTTGGATACATAATTCATCAAATGAATTATTCTTGAACTCCTTCAAGAATAATGTGCTTTCTCCGCAGATGCTTGGAGATAAGGACATGGCGATTGTATTGTTCCACGTATAGTGACTTGAATGTTGAGATCTCATTTCAAATCCAGATCTCATGGACCTCCCATAGACGCTTGATTAAATCAAGTCTGTATACTTAATCTTCTCATTGCATCTGAATCTCATTCAGATCAATGTCCAACACTTGGACTAAGATCAAGTTACTTCTCTATTGAGAGGAGTCACTAAAATCCAGACATGTTTCATCACTACCTCGAAATGGAAGCATCATGGTTATACAATAGTTTATGATCACATCACCCTCAGGTATTCCTAATACCTGCACATCCTGTATACTGGAAGACTATGATCAACCTGAAGATGTAGATCAATTTTAATAATGTCTTCTTCAGGGTTTGATCACCAAGTTTCTCAATCTTGGTCATTAGGAATCGGTATCGATCATATGCTTTCGAAAAGCATATATCATAGCTTCAAATTCTTGTCATGCTTCCAAAGCACGATGACCATGCATGGAATTTGATCGGTCCCAATACCTCATGAGTGAGCTCATGTCTTTAGGTTCATAAGTGAACCTGTATGCAGAGGTGTCAGATTAGTTATGTCAAAGGGTTGACTTAGCGAGATCAAGATAACCTAAGTCCTATGTTGAATGCTGTCACTGCATAGGCACACATCCTCTGACCGAAGACAGATGTGTTACTATATGTCTGAATGTGTACATTTGGAAAACCAATAGGTTGATGACCTAACCAAGGTCTATACATCGGCGCGCTGGTGTGCATGTAAGGGCATATGAGTAATACACCCAGCCTTTGTGAGAAAGGATTGCCATCTCCTACTCAGGCTGGAGATCATCTCTTAATAATCATTCGACGGTGCTTGATGAGTCCTTTATCTAACTCTTTAGATATTCATCCAAACACCAACCACTATGATTCATTTAATGAATCAACAACTATATGATTATCAAGACGGCCATGGTACATAACCCTAATTGGACAGAGGGACCTTATAGTGCATTCATTCATTTAATATCAGAAAGGTAGCGAAACAATCAATAACTTTTATTGATAAAATATATATTACAATAACATTTATTTTAAGAATGGTTTGCCTCAGGCTCACATGGCTAACACGGCCTGGCCCACCCCGACGCCCAGCCCAAAAAGCCCGACTCGGCCCAAGCCCAAACAAACATTGGGTCGGGCTTGGGCCCAACATTTAGGCACAAAATATTTTGGGCCGGGCTCGGGCTTGGTTCGACCAAGCCCGACCCGGCCTAAGGGCCCGGCCCGAAGAGGGCCCGAACCCTTGCCATATCCTACATGCCTGGAAACTCTCACCTATTGCATGCACACTCTATTCATGTATCCTATCTTCAGACAATGTTTACTAATCAAGAATGTATGGTGTGAGACATATGAGTTGATGATCATAGTATTTCTATTCAGAATTAATTTTCCTTGATTAGTCTATGATTTAGATTCTGCTGGTTATTCTTGAATTTGTTAGTGTTTGTTTTTTTCCATCAGAATATCTCTATTATTGAACCTTTACGCAATATGGCATTATGTCCATTTTTTAACATGCAATGCCTAGTGTACCTGTTGTTGTTAACTATGTAAGTTTGGTTCACTCTTTCAATTTCTATAATGAGAGATGTTTATGGTATCTAGCATTGAGTGCACTTGTATAAAATGAGAAATCATCTTCGGTAGAATTAAGTTTAGTTGTTTCACAATTATTATGGCATATATTTTAAATAATTTTGGCTCGTCTAACTTGAATTGATATTGAATTTAAACAAAAACTCAAAGTTAATAATATATAATGGGTGGAGATGGGCCAGCCTGGCCCAAGCCCGGCCCATAGGAATTGGGCCGGGCCTGGGCTTGGGTCGAACCAAAGAAAATTTTACGGGCCTAGGCCCGACCCAAAGCCCGGAGTTTTTAAATGGACTTGGGCATGGGCCCTTCAGGGCCCGACCCAACCCTGCTCATGCTCATCCCTGAATGTCCAGATGGGCGATGACGCTTCGCCACTAGATGGTGAAGATTAGATCGCTAGATGCGATCTGACGGTCGAAGCTGCGACTCATCCTACGGTGGCTGTAGCACATGAAGAACAAGGCTGGATCGGACGACAGAGACGTGTGGAGGATGAACTGATGAAGAACTCATCCAAGATGAGTTTGAATCTGATGTACTGGTCTCCTCCAACCTCAGTCGACACTACCGAATGGTCAATGAATCGTCCAAGTGCCTCAGAAATGTCCGGGGACCACTGGGAGGTCCCTGGAGCTCACGATGGTGCAGGCGAACCTGTGAGATTTGGATATAATAAAATCGAGCCCAGGAGGGCTTCGTTGCGCCTGCAACCTACACAAAAAGAAAGATGGACTCGAGGGGGTGCTCCTCGACCAGGAGGGAAGCTGAAATGCATAGAAAGTGAGGTGGGCGACGAAGCTCAAGTGAGGGGTGGTGGATTAGCTTTGATTCGTAGAACTACGGGAGTTACGATTGGTCAGAGTCGGGGAAAACGTGAGGCATGCGATGAGTAAGGTAGTGCGGACGGAAGCAGGGTCGATCACAGGAAGAGGCACGATGAAAGAGTTCGCCGGAGCGGAGCTCCGACGAACTACAGATCAGATCTACAGAGCTAAAGCTAATATCTACAAGCTAAACTAATTACGGGAATAAAAAGCTGGAATCAAAATAGACCTAGAAATGATATAGGGGACAACTCTTATACCCGAGAGAGAGCTCATGGAGCAGGGCCACCGGCGATGGTGGCTGTAGGTGCACCTCTGTGCTCTTGGAGCTCCGCCCGACCTCGCAACACCTCCTCCTGTCATGAGAAGGCCTGTTGAAACCAAGGCGAGGGTTCCTAGACTCAAGACGGTGACTCAAAATTGGAAGGAGGAGGAAGTGGAGTTATTTATAGAATAAGGTATACACCCTTATTGACCAACCGATTGCAAAGAGATCGAGCTATGTTCAAAGGATTTACAAGGTGGGCGTGAATTATGATTGATCTGGGAGCATTTTCTCTAAAGTAAGTGAAGGCGATTGATGGATGAATCATCCGAGAAAAAATGATGAAATCATGGGAGGAGACGGGCGTCAACGATCAGAAGCTCAGATGAGACAGTTGACCATGGGTCAATCGTCAAAGCATCGTGGTTGGTCCACGCCAGCCCGCTAACAAACAAAATAACAGATTTTATTAGAAATTAATTATTTAAAAATAGTAATCAATTTTGTTAATTTTTGATTAAAAAATAAAAAATATTTTATTTAGTATTTTATTATGATTTTTATTTATTTTTTGATGTTATTTATTAGTAATTAATATTTAAGGGTGTAATTATAGGTATATTTACCTATATTTTGACTTTTTTATTTTTAATTTTATATATTATTTTATTATTTTATTATATATATTTATAACTTATTTTTATGTACATAAATATATTTTTATTATATTTTTGTGATATTATTTCTACACTTAAATAAATAGGTATATAAATTATATAGGTATACTTATATGTATTTTATCTATGATTATATATATTATTTATTTTATTATGTTTTATTGTATTTTATTTTGGGTCTATATTTTTAATAGAATTTAGATAGTATTTACAAGCTTATAAAAAATATAAAAGAATAAAGAATGAAAGAATGAAATCCCCTTTTATTTATATACAAGTATCAACATAGGTATTTTGTCTATGCATTGATATAGACTTATTTTATTTTACATTTTCTCTTTGGTTTTATTTTAATTTCAATATGTATATATGTTATGAATAATAATTACAAAAATTATAAAAATATGAATTTGTAAAAATAATAAAGAATGGATAAATTGAATATTTTATTCGGGTTTACTATACAATGAGGGTTTAAAACCTAACTTTCACATCGTAACTCTAAAAAATCTGGAACCAGCTCCATTAAATAATAATGAAAAGTTATATACAATTAAAGATGATTTTGATAATTTTGAGTTTTCATTTGAAAAATATGGGTCTGTGAAGTTGGGATTTTGGCTTTTTATTTTGTGTTTAGAAAGTACACTGTGTATCATTTTTGTACAAACTCAATTTTGTATTTTTATTTACATTATTATCTACAACTTCTATGTATAAATTTCTTTATTTGGTGTATAAATAATAAAGAATAAAATATGTGTCAAAAGTAAATAAATAATGAATAAAAGAATTGGGTTTTTATTTTATTTTTGGCCCTTATTTCCCCTTACTTTATTTCTTGTCGACTAACTCAATTCTTGACTTGGTCTCGGGGTTTAGGGTCATAAAATATCTTAGATATTTTATTCTTTTTCTTTTCTTCTCTTTATTTTATAATTTTGGCAAGAAAAACTATATTATTTATACAATAAATGCAATAAATGATGAATGCTATTTTGTAAAAATTGATGCTATTTACATGCATTAACTTGGGTTTTTAAGGCCAAAATGATAGAATAAATGTGATAAAATTGAAATTCATCACCCAACATCGCTTGTTAGTCATGGCTGTGAAATAAAATGGCTGGTAAAGAAAAGGAGGTTTTCCAAGACCACTAGATCTAGATGGTGGAATCTTCAACTGAAGAAATCAAGCTTTAGGGTGAAGGTTTTAGAAGACTTATTGTAGAGAAAGTGCAAACGAGATGTAGGAGGCAGTAGCATCTTGTATCTGAAGGGTAGCCAAAGAGATGCTAGGCAAGTCAAAGGGAGGATCTCTAAGCCAAAAGGAGGTTTGGTGGTGGAATGAAGAGGTGCAAGAGAAGCTCAAAATTAAAAGAGCATGCTTTAAAGCTATGTCCAAGGATATAACATATGAAATAACCAAAAACTAAAAATAGCGAAGAAGGAAGCAAAGAAGACTGTAAGTGAAGCTAAGTCTAAAGCTTATAAGTTTTATACCAAAATCTCGACTCTAAGGAGGCCCAGAAGGATATATGTAGGTTGGCCAAAGCAAGAGAAAGAAAGACCAAAGAACTTTCTCAAGTGAGATGCATTCATGATGAGGAAGGTCACGTGCTTGTGATGAACCACAAATTTGCCTCTTTAATAATAAGGAATTGTCGTAGTACAAGAGGAAAATTTGGATCATGTAAAATCCACACCTTCGAATATGTGGAAGTTATTTTACTTGGCAAGTATACCAAGGTCGAACACAGGGACACGAGCCTCTTCGTCTATTCATCAAATTTTATTGTTTCATTAAGGCATGATTATTTTATAACTTTAAGTCTTCATGCAGATGCAATATGCAATGCAGATAAAAGAATGCACATATCAATGATGCATGCAATTTTTATTTGCAGTTTAAAAAGAGATGAATAATGTGAAAAGTTGGGATGCAAGACAAAAATATACAAAATGTCCTAAATTAATCACATCCATGAGCAACTTATTATAGTTTAATTTCAAAGTCAAAAAGTACAACAATGATGAGTAATGGCATTTAGCATAAGCAGTACGAGACATGGAGCGCATAAAAAAAACCTATTTAATATAGTGTCAAAATATGAAATTAAGAATGCCATTAGATTGAGGGTAAAATCAGCATTAAAATGAAACTGAAACCACTCAATTTGGACTTAATATGCTCAAGATATGCTAAAAACAATGTAGGGGCATAAATGCAGTAAAAATTCAAGGAAGATAAAGATTTATATTGCAAATAGGTCCCTGGTGGGACCTATTTGCAAATAACAAAATTGGAGGGGCCCAAATGCAAATTTTCCATTATGCACAAGGGCATATTTGTAATTATCAAAACTCAGCTAGGCCTCCCTGTAAAATAACCCAGGCACGTACGTGAGGCACGCGCCTGGAGGTCCTAAGTGTAATATATGAAAAATCTAGGATCTTCGATGTAAATTACCTAGCCCCTCACATGTTGAGCATGCGAAGGGCCAGGCTCAGGAGAGGTAGTAGCTTCGGGCCATGTGGCAGGCGCTGGGTGCTTCAAGGAGCAGCTTGGTCATCCAACCCTAGAGGTCCGGAGGGGGCGACGTTGCATGGCTTGGGCTGTTGGATGGCCATCGCGAGGCGCCATCCAATGAAGCCTATACTTCTTCCACCGCTAGGAAGCGACGGCGTATTGGTAGCTCCGATGATGCAGCCAGAGTTCCTCTAAGCTCCCCCATCATCGTCGAAGCTCCATGGACCTTCGTAGCCACCTAGTGAGGATGGCCGGTGGTTGGAGAAGCGCCCAGGGTAGCTGTAGGTGTCTTCCAACATCACGTCGTCGGAGAGGAAGCTGGAGATCAGAGTGGCAGTGCAGACTTCGATCATTGAAGGTTCCTGCAATGATGATAGCGAGGGGAGGATAACCGAAGCATGGTGAATGGATGACATGCATCGAAGGCAGAGAAGGTGGTTGCCTGGAGTGGGGTCTCCACCACCGGGGGCAGAGGAGACGACATGGGATGGGAGGAGGTTGTGGAAGAGGAAGAAGGAAAGTAAATGATATCGTGATGGGTTGCGGAGGTGAGGCGAAGCTCAGAGGATGATCTATCGTAGGCGGAGGAAAATTTAGAGAAAAATCGAGAAAGTAAGGAAGCAGAGTACCTCGTCAGAAGGGAAAATTGGCAGAGGAGGCGTACTGGGTTGAGATCCATAGTGAATCTCCGTTTGTCGCACTACCCACGCGGCTACGATGGGGTGCTCAGCGGGACAAGGGCACCGCGACATGACCTAGAGGTCATGGGTCATCACCGGAGGCGAACTGTAATCATTGCCTCTACGATCCACCCCTCTGCTATCACTGGAGGGGGGGTGGAAGCTGGGCCAAGCCAGGGAATTGGTGGAAAGTGATGAACGGAGGCGGAGGGTAGGTATTTGTAGGTGGAGGAGGTGGCAGTTATGGATGGTGGCAAAGGGTTTTCGAACGGATGGAGTGAAGGCAGGGAGTGAAGGCGGGGGACATTAGAGGTTACACGAGGATGAGGGATGTACAGGCAACGCGGGGCGACTGTTAGGGGGCAGAGAGAGGTGGTAGTTACAGAGATAAAATGGGAAGGGGGAGAGGCATTGACGAGGTGTAATGGCCCGGGGGAGTGCATTCTGGAGGTGTAAGATGAGGCAGAGCCGTTGGATCTTGTGATCTAACGGCTCTGGTTTGGGTGTGGGAGGATGTTTCAGATCAGATCCTTAGGATCTGATCCAACAATGAGGGTAGAGGCAGGAGCGTGCGACTTGGATTGGTTCTGAGAATATCTTCCAACGGCCAGGAGGGAAGGGACTATGTGGAAGATTGACAACCGTTAGATGCAACTTGATCGAGTGGCTGGGGTGAAGGCGGAAGTGGGTGGCTGTGATTGAATACTGGCCTGAAGTTCAACGGTAGAGACGTGAGGGAAGATATACGTCCAGGATGAAGGCGACCAGAGGCGGGTTCAATGACCAAGGAAGGTGGCGGGTGGCACAAGGAGAGCGGGCCTCGTGGGTGGCCCTGAGGGTGCCACGAGGCCCAATAGAAAAATTAGAAAATAGGAAAAATGAAGGAAAATCAAAAGGAAATAAAAGGAGGCTGATTTAGAAAAAAGTAAAAATATGAAATTTGTAGATCTCAATGAGATCTACAAGTTTCATGTTGGACAAAAAGTCAAACAAGGTCATTTATACAAAGATGAATTTTTGGGAGTATTTTTAATAAACAAAAACACTGAGTTTCGAGGTTTTGATATTTTTTGTATTTTTAATTTCTTTTAAAAGTCAAGATAAATATATACAATATTCAATCTAATTTTTAGTGGGTTTTAATAAAATAGAAAATAAACATGGTTAGTGATTAAATACAATAATATTAGGGGTTAGAAAATAGGTTAATTATATACAATTTATTCACAACATAATACAAGTTATGATTAGTGATTTAATTGTGATTTTTATTGAATCGTTTAAGGAAGGAGATTAATAACTAGATTTTAACATGATGTATCTGAGAGTCATCATACCCCTATACTTAAACTATGCTCGTCCTCGAGCATCTAAAGAATGAAGGAGTCAGATTAATTCCTGATAGTGCATGTGAAAATTTCAAGGCTCAATTCGTCGAAGTCCCTTAATTTAAGTGATCTTAAAATTCTAGGCTCAACCATGCTCTAGTCAATAGGAATCCAACTTCTCTTATTATCAGACTCTCTTTTTGTACATAAAATATATAGATATGAAAATTAGTGTACTGCAATCATGAGAGTAGAGAGAGACATCACCCAATGTTCCAGTCCAGGAGACTCTTCTCTAAACCTAATCCTCAACACTAGGGAATAAGTCATTTCTTTCTTCAGTCAACTATCTCATTAGTTTGTCAGACTTAAACATGCAGATGGAAGGTCAGATGATGGAGGGCATAGGATTCTGTATATTTTTCTATCCCTCACATTGGAACAAGGGGCCTCTCAAGTGCCTTATTACTCAACACTTTTATTTTTGGTTTGTTGATCAATGTGCCCGTCAAGACAATTCGGAGTCGTCTGCACTTGTTTTTATGGGAGTACACCGGGATGTGTCTCTTTGAATATCTAAGATACCTTCGACACCCAGACTTGTATCACTATATGAAACAGAGCCCTTTTATGGTGCTAGCTCGACTCCTTGGTTCTAATAGAATTTGGTCCAAGTGGAAACTTTTAAATGGTTGGGAGTGCTCGACTTTGGTGGAAGCTCTTTTGAATTTGACTTTATGATATATATTTTCTTTCAATATTTCTTTCTTTTCTTTTTATTTTGGCTAGCTTCACTACTTTTATCAAAAGTTGGCGCACACTGATCAACAATTATTTAGTTTCATCATACTATGGCACATAGGTAGATATCGAACGATAGCATGCGAACTTGTTCACATACTGGCTAGGGTTTTGCTAACACTCAGGTTTCTTGAAGCTTTCATTAACTTTATCCCATCCTCAAGCATAATTAGATCGGGTCTATACTTAAATCACTAATCTAGTTCCTCAAGTGATAACTCAATTAATCTCATCAATCATGCAGATGTGCTGATCATATTCTTCAGAAGGTAGAGATCAAGAATGCAATATAGCGCTCAAATCTTTCAAACTAGGGAAGTGTGGATATTTAAGTCTTAAAAATCCTAATGATTAACGCTGTCTAACTCAGACTCTTAAGATCTCTGAAATCAAGTGTCCTTAAAATCCTAAAGTCTTGAGTGCTAGTGAATGTGTCAGGAATACACCAACTCTTTGGTTAGTGATTTTTGTGATTTTTTTATCTTTTGCAAATTTTTATGGATTTCAATTTTTCATTTTTTTATTTCTTTAGAAAGATACTGACTGGACCAAGCTCATATGAATTGTTGCATCTACTTCTAGCCAGTATGGGTGTAAGTATGGACCGTTGGATGGACTCGTGTTACTTGATGACAGACCCGTGTCCTCTAAACCACCCACTCTTCTAAGGGAGACTGAAGTTCCCTCACTGAAGAGTAGCTACTCATTTTTAAGCCTAGTAGTCAGATCGTCTACAAAAGAAGAGTTTTAATTTTTCCGATTATTATGGAGTTTTTTTAAAAAGGTTATTTTTATTTATAAAAAGTTAATCCCTCAATTTTAAAAAGGTTTTTACAATAATTTTTACAACAATCAGTTCACTAGTCAACTTAAACCAAGCCCAAAAATTTTAAAAATTTTTAAAACACGAGCTATAACTAATATATATATATACAATAATATACAATATGCCCTCTATACTTAACTTTTGTTATGTCTTCATAACACAAGTGATATGAAGCCAAAACCCGGTTAAATACAAGGTGATATAGCGGAACTTATCGGAGAGTCCCCCTATACTTAGGTCAAAAATGACCTAAGTATAAGAAGACAGAGGGAAGGTTGATTGATTCGGGTCCCCCTACTTAGGCTGAAAATAGCCTAAGTATCAGATGTGAAATTTGGGTTGGGGGACCCGTGGCTATTAGGGTTAGAGGATGAATTGACATAGAAGAATTGAAAAGAGATGGGGGGAGGGGAGGGGGGAGTATTCATAGCTGAAGATGTGGATGCGGCAGGGGAGTGTGTGTGCGTTTATGTGAATATACAGAAATGGTGGTGGTGGTAGGGGGGGGGGGTGAGTGGATGTACAGATATGGATGCATGCATGTGTGTGTAGGGGGGGCGGTAGATCATCTAGTGATCTATTTTTTCTTTTCTTTTTCTATTTTTTGATACACATGCGATCCCTCAAACGAGGACTCCTAGAAATGCACATGATACAATTTTTTTGCAACATGATGCATGGATGATATGTTGAAGACTCGTTTTTGAATTCTTCTTGTTTTAATTTACAGTTCCTCCCCGTGGGAGCTCCCAACACCACACCTCCATGTAGATCAAGCATCCTCGATCTCCATGAGCCCTACCACAAAAGAAATAGTCAGAGAAAATATTAAGAAAAATAATCAACAAATGATGCAAAAATAACAAGATGAAAAGACCTAAAATTATTGAAAACAATAACAACAAAAATATTTCAACAAAATTCGATAAATAAATAAAGGTGACCCGTGTCCTTGGCAACAATGACATTTGAGGAACCACAAATTTGCCTCTTTAATAATAAGGAATTGTCATTGTATAGGAGGTAAATTTGGATTAAGAAAAATCCACACCTTCAAATATGTGGAAGTTATTTTACTTGGTATACCAAGGTCGAACATAGGGACATGGGCCTCTTCCTCTATTCATCAAATTTTATTGTTCCATTAAGGCGTGACAATTTTCTAACTTTAAGTCTCCATGCAGATGCAATATGCAATGCAGATAAAATAATACACAGATAAGTGCTGCATGTACTTTTTATTTGCATTTTAAAAAAGATGAATTGCATGCACAAAATGGGATGCAAGAAAAAACTATACAAATATGACCTAAATTAATCACATCCATGGGCAACAGATTATAGTTTAATTTCAGAGTCAAAAAGTGCAACAATGATGAGTAATGGTATTTAGCATAAAAGGTACGAGACACAGAGCACATAAAAATAAAGCATATTTAATACATTGTCAGGATATGAAATTAAGAATGCATTAGATAGAGGTTAAAACCAACATCAAAATGTAACTGAAACAACTCAATTTTGACTTAATATGCTCAAGATATGCTAAAAACAATACATAAGCATTATAGTAGTAAAAATGCAAGGAAAATAAGGATACATATTCACATAGGTCCCTGAAGGGATCTATCTACAAATAACTAAACTCAGAGGGGCCCAAATGCAAATTCTCATGCGAGGGGCCAGGCTCGGGAGGGCAGGAGCTTCGGGCCATGTGGCAAGTGCTAGGTGCTTCGGGGAGCGTCTTGGTCATCCGATCCTGGAGGTTCGGAGGGGGGCGACGTGGCATGACCTGGGTCGTTTGATGGCCGCTGCGAGGTGCCATCCAATGATGCCTATACTTCTTCCTCCGTAGGGAAGCGACGATGTATTGGGAACTCCGACGACACAACCAGAGCTCCTTCGTGCTCCCTCGTCATCGTCGAAGGTCCGTGGGCCTTTGTGGCCTCCTAGTGAGGATGGCTGGTGGTCGGAGAAGCAGCCAGGGTAGCTGTAAGTGCCTTCCAACATCACGTCACCGGAGAGGAAGCTGGAGATCATAGTGGCAGTGCAAACTCCGTTCATTGAAGGTTCCTGCAACAATGTTAGCAAGGAGGATAGCCGAAACGTGGTGAATGGATGGCAGGCGTCGACGACAGAGAAGGTGGTTGCATGGAGTGGGGTCCAGTGGTGGGGATGACTTGGGATGGGAGGAGGTTGTGGAAGAGGAAGAAGGCAAGGGAAGGGTATCACAAGGGTTGCGGAGGTGAGGCAAAGCTCGGAGGATGGTTTATAGTCAGTGAGGTTGGTCGTAGGCAGAGGAAAAATTCAGAGAAAAATCATGAAAGTAAGGAAGCAGAGTACCTCGTCAGAAGGGAAAATTGGCGAAGGATGCAACCTGGGCTGAGATCCATAGTGAATATCCGATCGTCGCTCGACCTGCTTGGCCACAACGGGGTTCTTAGCTGGCCAAGGGTGTCGTTACATGACTTGGAGGTCATGGGTCATCACCAGAGGTGAACGACCGTCATCGCCTCTACGATCCACCCCTCCGTTGTCAATGGAGGGGCGGTGGAAGCTGGTCCAAGCCTGGGAATTTGTGGACGGTGATGAACGGAGGCAGAGCGGGGGCATTTCTAGATGGAGGAGTTGGTAGTTATAGATGGCATGAGGGGGGTATTTCGAACGGGTGAAGTGAATGCAGGGAGTGAAGACGGGGGACGTTGGGGTTACGTAATGTTTAGGGATGTGCGGGCTACATAGGGAGGCTGTTATTTAATGGAGAGAGGTGGTGGTTGATGAACCCACATTTCATCATCTTTATTCTATCATTTTGGCCTCAAAAACCCTGGCAAATGCTTGTAAATACCCTTAATTCCCGCATTTTAGCATTCATGCATGTATGCGTAAAAAGTGTATAAAATACAATTTTTAAAGCCAAAATAAAAGAATAAAGAAAAGATAAGAAAAAAATAAAATATTGTAAATATTTTATGACCTGAAACCCCGAGACCTAGGCATCGCGATGACTAGGTTGACAAGGAATAAAGTAGGGGGAGATAAGGGCCAGAATACAATAAAATTTCCTTTATTCTTTATTCATTTTGGGACCTATTTTAGTTCCAATTTTTATACTTCAAATAAAGAAACTTTGTACATAAAAGTTGTAGATAATTAAATAAAGAAAAATATAAAATTGATTTCACATAAAAATAATGTACAGATAAAAAGTTATGATCTGAATAAGATTCCAGAATTCCAACTTCCGAGACCTATATCTCTCAAATAAAAACTCGAAACGCATCAAAATCACTTTAATTGTATATAATTTTTAATAATCTATCTAATGAAGGTGGATTCGTATTTTACGGAGCTACAGTTTGAAAGTTAGGTTTTGGACCCCCATTGTATACTTGTACAGATTAAAATATTCATTTTATTTATCATTCATTATTTTTATAATTTTATATTTTTATAATTTTGTAAATATTATTTATAATATATGTGTACAATAAAATCAGAATAAAACACTAAAGAAAACACAAAAATTAAATACCTGTATATAATACATATGTATAATACCTGTAAAGATACCTATATAATTAATTCTCCTATTTTATTAAGTGTATAAAATACATCAGAATAATTAAATAAATATATATTTAAATATATAAAAATAAGTTATAAATTTATAAAATATTAAATAAAATTAATAAAATTAAATACTTAAAATAGAAATAAAATATTAAAATATATAGATATGTATACCTATATAAGCTATAATAGGTAACTTGTATTTTTATACCTTAGAAAAATAAATAAAAATCATGATAAAATACTTTACAAAATAATAAATATTTTTCATTTTATACTCCAAAAATAATAATTTCATTTGCTATTTTAAATATTTTTGCTACGGAATTTTCTGGTTGGTCCACGTGGACCAACCAGGAGCTTCCGCTGGTTGACCTCGGTCAACTCTCTGACCTTTGTCTGTACGTGTCAGACGTGGTTTTTGACTTGGTTTCTTGGATTTTTCGAGGAGCCATCTTTCGCCATTTCGAGATACACCCTGCATGACTTTTGTGCCTCATTCATCCCTCTTTCATGCCCTTGTCTTTTGTAGGGCCGAGGATCATCGATTTCGTCGATCTCCCTCGATCTTTGGAGCTCCTCGTCAACCCTTCAGATACAACCTCCAACTTTCGAGCCAAGTTTGAACCCTGTTTTCACCGACTTCGCTCCCCCTTTCATGCTCCATAGTGAGAGGAAGGTGACAGCTTCCTCCCCCGTGCGTCAGGTCGGCTGAGCGAGCTTCGAGGCGGCTCCACCACCTCCGGCGAACACCCCTCACCGTTGAGGTTCTTCCTCAGGTGTTCTTCACTTTTGAGGATTGTTTTATCTTCTTTTTCTTGCATTTTTACATTCGTCGTAGTCTTAGGATCAAGAGCCCATTCCCCGTTCCGCGTTTCACCCATCGATTCGTCCAGCCGACCCCCTCGCCGGAGCGAGCTCCGGCCGGGTTCCCTTGTCGTCGTCCTACGCCTCCATTTTGCCACTGCGGGGTCGAGGCACTTTTCCCTCGACCCTCTCACCATTTTTTACAGGTCCAGAAGCAACGAGAGAGCCAGGGGGCTCGTTTTGCGTTCTCGCCGGAGTACCTGGAGTCGCCGAGCTCCGCTGCTCCCGCGTGAGAACTTCGGCCGTCACCAGAGTGTTTTGGACCTCCCAATCGATAGAGGAAAGCCTGCAGGAGTCGACCCTACCATTTTTGAGCTCGAGAGGATGCTGGAGGACCGAGATCTAGAGTAGGGAAGGTTGCCTTCGCCGAACTTCTTCCCTGTTCTTCATCCGCGGTTCCCTGCCGTTGGATCAAGGCCGGAGCCCAAAATCGTACAACTGCCGTTAGATCTTCATGCGCCTCCACCATCGTATCTTTCTGAGAAGATCTAATCTCATCCCTCCCCACGCAAACCGTCATTGGCTGTCCGTTGATCGCCACGTGTCAAGTGACTCACTTCCGCCATCGGATCGCCAGTGCTTGGGTATTTTGCATCTTTTAGCTGAGCGTTTTTTGTATTTACTATTTATCCCTGAAACTTTCATGTGTAGTTAAATATTTTGTGTAATATTTGCAGACACCCCCACACCTTTTCATATTTGCATCAGGGTCCTCGTCCACGTCACCTCACGTGCCTATGAGCGTGAGGGGGGTGGACAATTTACAGGAGACCCCTTGTGGGTTTTGTTATTTTGTTCTAGTCTAGGAAATATTTTATTAAGTGTAATATTTTTGTTGAAATTGTATAGTATCCCCTCAGGTTTTTGATATTTGTGTTTAAGTCCCTACTAGGCGCGTGAGTACCACGTGCGTTGGTGGGAATTTTGCACTGTATCCCCTGGGTATTGGCTATTGATGATTGGTACTAGAATTTTGTTAATCAGTTATAAATTTCTGGAAAAATTGCACTTGGGCCCTTGATGTTCTAGATATTTACACATATGCCCCTACTAGTGTTGATTTTTCTCTTTGTTGTTTGCATTAATTTCATGCATCTATAAAATCCCAAAATTTCTTAAAAAATTAGCATAGCTTCCTGTTTTCTTGCTCTTTCACGGTAATTTTTATTTTACATTTTTATTGCATTTTCATATTTATAACAATTCAAAAACAAGTATTTTCGTTATTGTTAGCATTAGAAAATGCCAAAAAAATATAAAAACCCCTTGAAAAATTCCAAAAAAATATTTTGTTTGTTTCTGTGTGTTTTAACTTCAATCCAAAAATCATAAAAAATACAAAATAAAACTCCGAAAAATAGCAAACCCCTTAAATCTTCATAAAAATCATAAAAATTCCACAAAAATCCTAAAAATATAATTTTTGTCTCTGAATTTTCTTTGTTTTATTGTCTTTACTTTAAAATTAGTTTGAGGAATTTTGGACTCTGTTTGATATTTTTCATCCTCATTTTAGCTTCAGCCTTATATTTTGCTCATTGATTTCAATATTTTTAACTTTAAAAATACCAAAAAAAATTAAGAAAAATCTAGAAAAATCTCAAAAACATTTTAAAAAGATAAAAAGCCAAAAATATTTTATTTCCTGGATTTTTCTTATTTTTACTTATTTTTATAAATATCTTATCTCTCTCTTTTCTTATTTTGCATATATATATATATATTTTATTTTATAAATTTTAAAAAATATAAAAATATAAAAAAACAAAAAGAAAATACAAAATCAGAAATATAAAAAAAACAAAATATAAAAATAAAAAAATAAAATAAAAAACCCATAAAAATATTAGCACACTTGTAGACATTTGATCACATTCATTCTTGTGCATTGATTGCCCGATCTATCATGCATGTTCCCTGTGTTCGACACTCTACACATACTTTCACCTATACACACTTTTATTGTAGAGTTATAATAAATTTTAACTCCGCACATTTACTTTCATTGCTTGATTTACTTGTTGTGGGTTAATTATTGTTTGAATTTGGATTTCTTGCAGGTTACCACAACGACCGCGTCTCCGCCTTGTGTGAGACGTATTTAGACCCATGAAAAATCCATGTTCAACAAATGGCGCCGCTGCCGGGGAGCAACAACGAATAGATCGGTTCTTCCTTGATTGATT
The DNA here is from genome assembly GCA_037367405.1 of Ottelia alismoides. NCBI lineage: Eukaryota > Viridiplantae > Streptophyta > Magnoliopsida > Alismatales > Hydrocharitaceae > Ottelia > Ottelia alismoides. The sequence goes on from JAZKJV010000935.1 coordinate 223,699, forward strand.
GTGATTATTTGTCTCCATTTTTGCTTTCTTTATTTCCTTTATTTTTGATATTATTTGTTTGAACTGTCTAATCCCTTCTCTAGTTGACTTTGTGCGAGGTACTGTGGATCGAGGGTGGCGCATTTCCCTAGGCATCTACGGACCCACGTGAAGCCAGCTTCAGCCTTCTCTCCCTACACGAAGAAGATTTCGAGAAATTTTGTAGATCAGCTCCATTTATTTTCTTTTCTATACTTGTGTAATTTAAGTGAGAGAGAGTGACCATTTAGTGTAACTTAAACAAGACTCTTGGACACTTCTACACTTCACGAGGTCTAGTGCCCGAGGGATTGTTCCATTGGGGGCCTCATCGGCTTTCGCGGTTTTATCGCCGGTTTTGTTTTATTCGACTTTTATTTTATTTTCATTCACGTGGATTTAGCCCCTAGATTTAGGAGTTTTTTATTGATAGTGACATACTTAGCTAAGGCCCTACACTTAATATTTTGCCCGTGCCTATAGACCGTAATTGGACTTAGCTAAAATTCAATTAAAAAGCTATTTGACTTGGATTAGAGACCATGTGCCGAGAGAAGTCGTATACAACGCTGGCAGGATCCAATGTGGTGGACACCGATCAGCTTCCTAGACCGGACTCCGGTTTCTCTTCCTAGTCGATAGCTACTTGTGCTTAACGATTAATAAAAATCGCTCATCTAGGGACATTTTTCTCGTGCATTATATATGTAGTTTACTTTTCTGTCTTTAGTTTTATGCGCGGATCACCCTACATGTAGAGTGATGGAACAAGGTACACATTTGTATCTCTGCATGCATCATTGTGTTTGATCGCGCATCGGCTTTTCCGACTTCCTTCCTCGTTTTATTGGACTTAAAATAACCCAGGAAATCAGAAAGTTTGTTAGGCGTTATTTTTATTCAGAAAAAGACTAAAAAAAGAGAAAACCATAAAATTGGGACTGCTAATGCAAACTTAACTTTAAAACTCACCTCATCAAAAAATTTTGTCTTGGGGAGAGTAACCCCCTCCTTGGTTGATTTATCTGCAGCGAGAGAGTGACCCGCACACTAGGATGGAGCCATACCTGAACTCCTCTCAGACTACTGTTCCAGGGTTAGTCGTTCTCCAGTGAGGATCTCTCTGGTAACCGGTAAAGCGGACCGTGATGTCCTTTGAAAAGTGAATTGATTGAGTAGCCGGTAAACTGTCTGCAATTCATACTGGCTAGGAAAGATCTAGCTTTGGATCGGGACGGTCTCCTAGGAGCATCGGGTTCCTACCAGCTCGCTTAATCACTCTGATAAATTGATTGATCACCATAATAAGATTGAAAAGATAATTGACCGAGCCTTTACGGTCATCAGCTCCAGTGTTGTGTAGGTGAATTGGGGGTTTGTTTTCTCATCTTGTTTGCATTCCAGATCTCATCCGCCCTTTTTCTTCTAGATCACGATGATGGGAAGGAGATCCCTTAGGCCACGAATGGTGGCACCGCTATCGAACACTCCTTCTTATTCATCTAGGTCAACTTTAGGGAGTCCAGACCCACTCTCCGAGCCTGAGTTCACGTCCGCCCTATTCCCCCTCGATCACCCTTCTTCTTCAGTCAGTCCTGTGGTGTCAGAGTTTAGTGTAACATAGAGTTCTGGACACTTGACGGCACCTGAGATGGGTTCCTTTGCCTTTGCAGAGACCCAAGATATGGTCAGCAGAGAGGAACACCCAAATGAGCAGGGACCACCTCCATACATATATGATCAGCCTGCCATCAACAATTCACTGTTAGCTTCCCTGGAGACCATGTAGAGACAGATCAGAGACCAGGGAGCCTTCATGGGTGACATCATGAGAGAGCTGGCGTAGATGCGAGAGGACAGAAGAGAAAGACCTGAGGGCAGTGGAGATATACCAGAAGCAGACGAAGGAGGAGGAGAACCTAACCAGGAGAGGCCACCACCGATGACCATGAGGCAGTTGCACAACCCAGTCACGACCCTCACTCACCGTTGGATCTAGCTCTCACCCATTGTCGGGAACTTCGAGCTTTGCCTGCAGACCATTCAGTTGTTGCCCAAGTTTCATGGGCTAGCCACTGAGGAGGCTCATCTCCATCTGCAGGAGTTTAAGATGATTTGCAGCACTGTCCACGATAGACTGGTGGACAAGGACACAATTAAGATGATTGCCTTCCCGTTCTCATTAGCTGACAGAGAAGCCTATTAGCTGAAGCACCTTGGGAGGTATACCACTTCATGGGCGCAGCTCTGGATCAAGTACTTGAACAAGTACTATCCACTCGGCCGGACCAACGCAACATGAGCTATGACCATCAACTTCACTATGATCCGAATGAACAGTTCCATGAAGCTTGGGATCGATTTAGAGAGCTCATCGACCGGTGTCCGCATCACGATATATCAAAGCCCAACCTAGTTCAGAGTTTCTTTTGTGGGCTGACACCGGAGCTGCAGGGGCTCGTGAATGCCTCTTGTGGTGGATCCTATTTTTCCAAGGGTGAAGATGAGGTTTGGGAGATCTTTGAAGGAATGGCAGAGAACTCGACAGTCATGGACCAAGCCCGAGTCTACACACAACTGAAGATCCCACCACATGCAGTTTCATATCAGAGGATAGCACGCATCGATACCAGTATCCACACTCCGTCAGCAGCAGCAACTCAGGCTGAATCCGCCGCATCCAACATGGGAATCATCATCGAGAAGTTGGACCGCATCGAGATCCTTGAGAAGAAGCAGAGTCAAGGTCTTGCACAGATGGACCAATTGATGAAGACCATGAGTGACCTGAAGACACAGATCTTATGCATTCAGGAGGCACATATGTCTACTCAGTAGCCTCCCTGGTCACGTGCTCATCCCAGCAGTAGCAGCTCCACCCAGCCCTCTACCACATACTGCCAGGTTCATCACATCCATGCAGAGCCGGTGTCGCAGCTACAGCGCTACCCAGCGCCGCCACCATCTCATGACACTCATATGGTGGTTTACCAGCTGGATCAGCCACTGGCAGTTCTCCCTCCACCACCCGTTGAGCAGGAGCCATTGATGGAAGTCAATGGGATTTGGTATTGATAGGTACCCACAATAGGTCGGGATTTGGTGCGATCACCCCGGATTTCGTTGGACCATCGGAGGCACCTCATCCCAATAGCAGCCTTCTGCTCAGGACACGCAGAACAGCCAGCACCAACAATAGCCCCATCATTCCCAACAGTTGTACCAGCAGGGTCCTCGTCCCTTTTATCAAGGACAGCAGTGGAGGCAGCGTCAACAACCTCACTAGACATACTCCCAGCCTCCCCTCACTATTCTCGGCAGCAGCAGCCTTATTTCCAACAGGCGAACACTTCCAGTTCTCAGGCACCTGCCTTCGAGAACCCAGCTCTAGATGACCTCGCCCGCTTGCTCTCTGAACAACAGGCATCCTTCCGGCGGGAAATGGATGAGTTCCTGCAGGAGATGAGGGATATCATCAAGGGCAAGGACGTCATACCTGCACAAACTGAGCCTAATCTTAACAATTTGAAGAGGAAATTTGAGCAGGTACAGTTTACAGAGGATACCACTCCTAGTGACTTTTTGAATAACATGTCTTCTTTTATGTGTGATGCTGATTTCGTGACTACTAGGAGCGGTAGGATGCCAGCCGGCGGTGCCTCATCTGAGCGACAACCACACGAGGAACCAAGAGCGCTAGATGAGGAGAGTAGCGGTGCTGATGCCGCAGATGATGTTGGTGACGGTGGTGCTAAGGACACCAAGGATAGAGATCGAGATGACGGTGCTAAGGCCGTCGTAACACCAGATGCAGGCGGTGGTGCTGATGCCACCATTTTATTTGATGTTGAGCCAGAGTGCGATGCTGATGCCATGAAGTCAAATGCCATGGGTGGTACTAAGGCCACCACTTCTACTTTTGTTGAGCTTTCACCTATTGTGTTGCCACTTTTTGTATCTCAGGAATGTGGTAACAAGAAAAAGAACAAAAAATGAATAAAGGAAAGGTTCTCCATCCACTTCGAGTCTATATGTGTTGCATGATGATATTTGTATGGATTCCATTCCTTCACAGGCACAGGAACCTCTTCCTAGTCCTCTATCTAAGGAGGCCCCTACCATCCCCTTCCCTCAAGCACTCTGCTTGGCGAAGGGAAATAAAAAAGAAAATCCAAAAAAAGACTCACCAGTTAGAATTAAGCAACCAGATGATTGATAGATTTCAGATTCAGCTGACTCTACAGGAGGCACTTGAGCACATCCCCCTCTTACAAAAGAACTTGAGAGAGAAGACTACAGTCCGCAGGAAGAGGAGGAACCGCAAAGACGAGATCCATTTGCTCACCCGTTCCACATGCATTGCCATTTAGAACAGACTGCCAGCCAAGAGACCTGATGTAGGAGCTCCCTATGTCAGATGCGAGATTTAGGAGCAGCGGTTCGATCGTACTCTATTAGACAACGAGTCTTCTATCAACCTCCTTCCGATAGCCTTACTCGACCGATTCGAGTTTGTCCCTCTCCATCAGAGTCGGACTGTCCTTCATTTTGCTGATAGGTCGACTAAGAGGCCGAAGGGTTGTTGAGAGATGTGGTCGTTACCATTCAGGGGCTGAAATTCCCCGTGGACTTTGTTGTATTGGACATCGAGATCCTTGAGTCGGTAACAGATACCCCCATCATACTTGGACGCCCATTCTTGGCCACTGCCAAGGTGGTATCCGGCCATGATAGTGGGAGGGTGTACTTTCACGTAAAGGGAGAAAGTATACAAATAGAGACGATCGACGAGACTAGAGAGAGAGAATCAGCATGCTCAAAGCAGTCTAGTGATATCGAGCAGATGACAGAGGCTGAGCAAGACGTCCACCAGGCATGTGACTTTGTGATGACCGGTGATGAAGCCATTTGGACAGATCCAGTAGCACAAGCCCTCGCCTTGCCCTCACATTTAGCGTACTTACAGCTTATGGCAGTCGAGAGTTTGGATAGCACACCCCTAGAAGAGGACACATTAGAGGCTGACAGTTGTGGGATGAGTGGTGAAGCATAATTTCATTCATGTTCTTCTAGTTCAGATCCCTCGAATTCAGACATTGATTGGGATGACTTTGATGATTACTTGCCATGTCTGATTCCTTTTGAGCTTACAACTAGGACGAAGAGTGAGCCAGTATAGTTTATAGACATTCCAGTAGGGTTCCCTTCGTCAGATTTTCACATTCAGCGAGAGTTCTCCCATGCAGATGTGGTAGCCTTCACTCAGACATATCAGAAGCCAGATTTGCTAGCTCCCAGTTGTCCAGAATTGAAGCCCTTGCCACAGTCGCTGAAGTATAGATTCCTTGCGAGTGAGCCAGATATGCACCCAGTCATTATCTCAGCGGATTTGAATAGAGAGCAAGAATCTCATTTGATGGAGGTTATTGAAATAAACCGCAAGGCAATAGGATGGAGTATAGCTAATCTCCAGGGGATTAGTCCGGCTCTGTGCTCCCACCATATCTACCTCGAAGAGGACGCTAAGCCCTCGCATGAGTTATAGCGACGGCTGAACCCGAATCTTCGAGATGTGGTCATGAAGGAGATATCAAGTTGGTGGAGTGTTGATTTTATCTACATCATCTCCGACTCCAAGTGGGTTAGTCCATTACATGTGGTACCCAAGAAGATGGGTATCACTACAGTTGTGAGTGAGTCTGAAGAGGAGATAGCTACTCGGGTATCCACTTCTTGGAGGGTCTATGTGGACTACAGACGATTGAATCAAGCCACCAAGAAGGATCATTTCCTACTGCCATTCATTGATCAGATTATCGAGAGGCAAGCAGGGAAGAGTACTGTTTCCTTGATGGGTACTCTGGCTATAATCAAGTGGCCATTGCGCCCAAAGACCAGGAGAAAACGACATTCACCTGTCCATTTGGGACTTATGCTTTCAGACGGATGCCCTTTGGTTTGTGTAACGCCCCGGCAACATTCCAAAGGTGCATGTTTTCCATCTTTTCAGACATGGTGGGTGACTGTTTAGAGGTCTTCATGGATGACTTCTCGGTCTATGGCGATGGGTTTGATGCTTGTCTTGACTGCCTAGACCATGTGTTTCAGCGCTGCATAGAGGTCAATCTTGTCTTATCTGGGAGAAAAGTCACTTCATGGTGACTCAAGGGACGGTCCTTGGTCATATCATCTCCAACAGGGGCATGGAGGTTGATCCGACCAAGGTGGATATGATTAGGAAACTCAATCCACTGTCCAATCTACGTCAATTGCAGTCTTTTCCGGGGCATGTCAGTTTCTACCAATGGTTTATTAAGGACTTCAGTCATATTGCCCGACCGCTCACTGATTTGCTGACAAAGGACACTGAGTTCATTGTAGATGATAAGTGTCTTGCATCATTCGAGACTCTCAAGAATCTAGTTGTCGAAGCTCCTGTCCTTCAGCCACCCGATTGGTCTCTCCCATTTGAGATCTTGACAGATGCTTCTAATTTTGCCATAGGGGCTATGCTTGGACATAGGAGGGATGGATTGCCGTATGCCATTCACTACGCTAGCTGGACTTTGGATGCCGCTCAGCGGAATTACATTGATTGAGAAGGAGATACGAGCTGTAGTCTTTGCTTTGGATAAGTACATATCATATATTCTGGGATCTAGAGTGACTATCTTCACAGATCACACCGCCATCCGGTACCTCATGGCAAAGAAGGATGCCAAAGCTCACCTTACCAGATGGATCCTTCTGCTCCAGGAGTTTGACATTAAGATTAAGGATAAGTCTGGAGTTAAGAATGTGGTGGTGGATCAACTCTCCCGATTAGAGAACCTTGAGGAATCTGAGCCCAGTGCACCTATCACAGAGACATTTCCAGATGAGGCAATCCTTGCTATTGCCTTGCTTCCATGGTACGCCGACATTGTGAACTATCTTGTTGCCAAGATGGTTCCACAAGGTTGGACCAGGCAGCGACTTGAGACATTCCTTGCGAAGGCCAAGTCGTACCATTGGGAGGATCCCGTCCTTTATCATGAAGGAGGGGATAGCATTTGGAGGAGGTGTATTCCTCAAGAAGAGCAGCATAGCGTCCTCACCTACTTCCACAAGCTTGAGAAAGGAGGACATCATTCTGGGAGACGGACAATGCATAAGGTGCTCCAATCTAGCCTTTGGTGGCCTACTCTCTTCAAGGATTCAGATGAATTTGTGAAGAGATGTACTGACTGTCAGAAGATGGGGTGCTTGCGGACAGAGAGATATGATGCGACGCATGGGGCATTGATTTCATGGGCCCATTTTCTAAGAGTCAGGGGTTTGAGTACATTCTGCTTGCTGTGGATTATGTGAGTCGTTGGGTCGAGGCCATCCCCACCCGAGCCGCAGATGCTAAGACTGTGTGTCGGATTTTGAGGAAGAATATCATTTCACAGTTTGGGGTACCTAGAGTTTATATTTCAGACGGGGGGTCTCATTTTATCAACGACAAGGTAAGAGCCCTTGTAGATGAGTTCAACATTGACCATCGTGTTGCCACTCCATATCACCCTCAGACCAATGGTCTTGCTGAAGTATCTAACATGGAGATCAAGACTATTTTACAGAAGGTAGTCCGCCCAGACCAAAAGGATTGGTCACAGCTTTTGGACTCGGTCTTGTGGGCCTATCGGACTTCCTTCAAGACATCATTAGGGACATCTCCATTTCGTCTCGTCTATGGCAAGCCGTGCCACTTACTAGTGGAAATCAAGAACAAGTCATTATGGGCAGTTACAGAGTTATTGTTGGATCCCGAGAGTATAGGAGAACAGAGGAAAGCAGAGTTGGCAGCCCTGGAGGAACTGAGAGATACAACCTTTTCTAGCAGCCTACAATATAATGAAAAAGTGAAGATATGGCACGATTCTCATATCAGCCATAAACAATTTGATCCTGATCATCGTGTATGGTTGTTTGATTCTAGGCTGAAATTATTTCCAGAGAAATTACAGAGTAAGTGGAAAGGTCCTTATGTGGTCAGAAAGGTACATGACAATGGTAGTATTGATATGTCCGAATTGTCATCTTCCTCTACCTTTCGTGTTAATGATCAGAGCCTGAAGCTATATCTAGATCGATATCTGCCGACTGTTGACGTTGCCCCCATTCATCTAGTATGAGATGTGCCCTTTGACTCATATCACTTGCACCTCATAAATGATTATCACTTCCATCTTCCAATGTATAGATCCATCTGTCCATATCCATCATTCATTCTCCCATTATGTCTGCTTCCCCATTGTCATCTTATGATTTTGCTATACTTAGGACACGCCTTGTCCTAAGTATAGGGGGTACACACACTGAGCTGTGATCTGTTTTCTTTTCTTCTTTTCCTTTTCTATCATCTTTATCTATCAAAAATGTGTCGCCTCTTGTTGACAGTCTTCTGTACTTAGGACGTACTTTGTCCTAAGTATAGGGGGGTGTGCACCATGAGTTTCTCTATTCTTTGATCCTCTCTATTGTCTCCTCTTCTTGTCTATACTTAGGGATATTTTACCTTAAGTATAGGGGGAGACAGTCTGAGTACGATCTGTTCATTCCCACCCTTGACCCTCCCTGCTTTGTGTACAGTCTGCTATACTTAGGATTATTTTATCCTAAGTATAGGGGGGACAGTCGACTTCTCATTCGTTCATTCATCTCGTATTCGTTTATTTATTAGACTTGTCTATACTCAGTAAGAGTTATGTCTTCTCTTTTCTCTCCGATCTATGAGGGCATTGCTCAAGCTAAGTATAAGGGGGTCGTATATACTGCATATATACTTTAGCCATAACTCGCTCGTATTTTCTTAATAAATATGACTAATAATTCTTTAAAATTCATTAAACACCTTAATAAAAGGATATGATCATTCCTTAAATTCTTTTTGTATTTACTGATTAATAAATCAGGTGAAAATATTTTTTGCAAAATGTTTGAAAAATAGTTTGAAAATCTTTGTGAAAAATCTTTTGAAAACTATTTGGAAAATGTTTTGTTGCTTGTTTTCAACATTTGTAAAATTGTTTTGTTTGTAAAAATTTATTTTCTTTGTGTGAAATAAAATGATTGAAAAATGATTTGCAAATGGTTTGAAAATGGTTGCAAAAATATTTTGAAAATCTATATATACTGTTTGAAAAACCTTTGCATAATGATTTTCAAATGTGTGTACACATTTGTAAAAATTATTTTGGACTATAGTTTTCAAAAATTGTTTGCAAAACCTTTTTCAAATAAGTTTGAGGAATATATACATCATACCAAAATTCATCATTTATATACCTATAAAATTGAACACTTACCCTTGTAAATTCTTAAAATCCACTTCTTGTGAATATAAGATGCATGCTCATGTACATATTTTAACCTTGTTTTTAGGCAAAATCTCTGTGATTTCAAAAATCCCAAAAACATTTGCAAAACTAAAATCCAAAAACATCTGAAAAATCTTTTTGAAAAATACAAAAAAATGCATATGCATCATCCTTTCAAAAATCCATTTAAAGTTCAAAACCTTTGAAAATTGCATCACAAAAATATTTTATGCATTCTGCATAGCATGAACATTTTTTGGATTGAGTTTGATAGTTGAACAAGTCTAAATAAAATCCGGAGATTGGAGCTTGATTGGACCTTAAAATATACCTAATAACAGGAACCTTGTAGGAATTGGAATTGAGGTACTTCAGGTCTAGTTGTTTTAATTCTTTGAGGATCATGAGACTCGATTCAATGGATTCTTGACTACCTAAGTAGAGTATTTCGGAGCACACACATGACTCTTGTTGATAATGACCTAACTTGGACACCTGCACCTTTCACTTTGCTCAACTCAGTTGGAGTGGTGAGGGGATTGGATTTGCCGGTATGAGATGCACACAAGTGGAAACACTTGTCCTCCTCTAGGGAGGGAAGTGCACCCCAACCCGTCCAGTGATCAGGAATTCTAAAGACAGGAGAGTGTGGGTTGCAATAAAGCTTCAAAAGAGGATAGTCTACTGGCTCGAGAGGAAAAACTCCTTATGTAAATGCTGCTGTAAATAGTATTTCAAAAAAAAGCCAGGCCTAAACAAAAATAAAATGCCTGTCGGAGTATGTGAATATGTTGTATAGCCTATAATAAAGCTTGAGTTCCAAAGTCATATCATGTGAGCCAACAGCTGGATGACTTGACTACACTGGTCTTGCATTCTAGGATAGGTAGCTACATTGGCTACCGTCCATTCTTCTCTTCACCCCCTCCTCTTGAGCTGGTTGCCACTTGAACTTAGAAGGGAATACCCCGTTCCTCGGGGAAGGAGTTATTGGATTGGAGAATCATTGGGTTGTCATGTTGGAGAAGTCAGTCTCTTTGTCATTTTAGTTGGGGAGAGCCACTACCACTTACACTGTACGAGTCGGATTCATAGTCGTAAGGGTTTGCGTATGAATTGAAGTATTCTGTCCTGGCTATTGAGGAGACTTGAGCAAAGTTTTGGGATTCTCGAAGGCTGTTGGATTTCAAATCCGGTTATCACTAAGGTTCCGCCCGCACTAAAATTCCAAACGTCTGACTTAAGCTCCAAACTTTGATTTTATGAAGATAAGTTTGATAATTAAACTTAATCCATCTTTCTTCTTTTTCTTTTCTTTGTTTTTCTTTTCTGCACTTATTGCATAAGTGTTTGCTAGGGACTAGCAAAGGCAAGTATATGTGTATGATGAACCCACATTTCGTCATCTTTATTCTATCATTTTGGCCTCAAAACCTTGGCAAATGCTTGTAAATACCCTTAATTCCCGCATTTTAGCATTTTTGCATGTGTGTGTGTAAATATTGTATAAAATACAGTTTTAAAGCCAAAATAAAAGAATAAAGAAAAGAAAAAGAATAAAATATTGTAAATATTTTATGACCCGAAATCCTGAGATCTAGGCATCGCGATGACTAGGTCGACAAGGAATAAAGTAGGGGAAGATAAGGGCCATAATAAAATAAAATTTCCTTTATTCTTTATTCATTTAAGACCTATTTTTAGTTCCACTTTTTATACTTCAAATAAAGAAATTTTGTACATAAAAGTTGTAGATAATTAAATAAAGAAAAATACAAAATTGATTTCACATAAAAATAATGTACAGATAAAAAGATATGATATGAATAAGATTCCAGAATTCCAACTTCCCAGACCTGTATCTCCCAAATAAAAACTCGAAACACATCAAATCACCTTTAATTTATATAATTTTTAATAAGCTATCTAATGGGTGTGGTTTGGTATTTTGCGGAGCTAAGATTTGAAAGTTAGGTTTTGGACCCCTGATGTATACTTTTACCGATTAAAATATTCATTTCATTTATATCTCACAATTTTTTGTATAATTTTATATTTTATAATTTTGTAAATATTATTTAAAATATATGTGTATGTTAAAATCAGAATAAAATGCTAAAGAAAATACAAAAAATAAATACTTGTATATAATACATAGGTATACTACCTGTAAAGATACCTATGTAATTAATACTCCTATTTTATTAAGTATACAAAATACATCAGAAAAATTAAATAAAAATATTTGAAGCATATAAAAATAAGTTATAAATTTATAAAATATTAAATAAAATTAATAAAATTAAATACACAAAAAATATTAAAATATATAGATTTGTATACCTATATAATTTATAAAAGGTAACTTGTATTTTTATACCTCAACAAATTAAATAAACATCATGATAAAATCCTTTACAAAATAACAAATATTTTTCATTTTATACACAAAAAATAATAAATTCATTGCTATTTTAAAATGATTTTTGAAATATTTTTGCCACAGAATTTTCTGGTTGGTCCATGTGGACCAACCAGGAGCTTCCGCTGGTTGACCTCGGTTAACTCTTTGATCGAGGTCTGTACCCGTGTCAGACGTGGTTTTTGACTTGGTTTCTCAGATTTTTCGAGGAGCCATCTTTTGCCATTTCGTGATACACCCTTCATGACTTTTGTGCCTCGTTCATCCCTCTTTCACGCCCTCGTCTTTCCTAGGGCCGAGGATCATCGATTTCGTCGATCTCCCTCGATCTTTGGAGCGCCTCGTCAACCCTTCAAATACAACATCCGACTTTTGAGTCATGTTTGAACCCCGTTCGCACCAGTTTCCCTCCCCCTTTCGTGCTCCATAGTGAGAGGAAGGTGACAGCTTCCTCCCCCGTATGCTAGGTCGGCCGAGCGAGCTTCGAGGCGGCTCCACCACCTCTGGCAAACACCCTCGCCGTTGAGGTTCTTCCTCAGGTGTTCTTCACCTTTGAGGTTTGTTTTATCTTATTTTTCTTGCATTTTTACATTCGTCGTAGTCTTAGGATCAAGAGCCCATTCCCCATTCCGTATTTCACCCATCCATTCGTCCAGTCGACCCCCTCGCCGGAGCGAGCTCCGGGCAGGTTCCCTTATCACCGTCCTACGCCTCCATTTCACCACCGCGGGGTCGAGGCACTTTGCCTTCGACCCTCTCACCATTTTTTGCAGGTCTAGAAGCAACGAGAGAGGATGGGGGATCGTTTTGCGTTCTCGCCGGACTACTTGGAGCCGCCGAGCTCCGCTGCTCACACGTGAGAACTCCGACTGTCGCCGGAGTGTTTTGGAGCTCCCAATCGATAGAGGAAGCCTTCAGGAGTTGTCCCAGCTATTTTTGAGCTCGAGAGGACACCAGAGGATCGAGATCTGGAGCAGGGAAGGTCTCCTTCACCGGGCTTCTTCCCTGTTCTTCGTCCGCGGTTCCCTGCCGTTGGATCAAGGCCAGAGCCCATATCGTACAGCTTCCGTTAGATCTTCACGTGCCTCCACTATCGGATCTTCTTGGGAAGATCTAATCTCAGCTGTCCTTGCGCAAACCGTCATCGGCCGTCCGTTGATCGCCACGTGTCAATGACTCACTCCTGCCGTCGGATCACTAATACTTGGGTATTTTGCATCTTTTACCCAAGCATTTTTTTATTTACTATTTAGCCCTGAAACTTTCATGTGTAGTTAAATATTTGTGTAATATTTGCATAGACACCCCCACACCTTTTCATATTTGCATCGGGGTCCTCGTCCACGTCACCTCACGTGCCTGTGTACGTGAGGGGGGTGGACATTTTGCAGGAGACCCCTTGTGGATTCTGTTATTTCGTTTTTGTCCAGGAAACATTTTATTAAGTGTAATATTTTTAGTGAAATTGCAAAGTAGCCCCTCAGGTTTTTGATATTTACGTTTAAGTCCCTACTAGGCGCGTGAGTACCACGTGCGTTAGTGGGAATTTTGTACTGTATTCCTTGGGTTTTTGGCTATTAGTGATTTGTCCTAGAATTTTATCAATCAATTATAAATTTCTAGAAAAATTGCACTTGGGCCCTTGATGTTCTGGATATTTACACATATGCCCAACCAGTGTTGATTTTTCACTTTGTTGTTTGCATTTATTTCAAGCATCTGAAACATCCCAAAAATTCCCAAAAAATTAGCATGGCTTCCTATTTTGTTGCTCTTTTACGACATATTTTTATTTTGCATTTTTATTGCATTTCATATTTATAAAAATTCAAAAACATGCATTTTCGTTACTGTTAGAATTAGAAAATACAAAAAATTTAAAAACCACTTGAAAATTCCAAAGAAATTATATTTTATTTATTTCTTTGTGTTTTATCTTCAGTCCAAAAATCATAAAAAATACAAAATAAAACTCCTAAAAATAGCAAAACTCCTTAGATTTTCATAAAAATCTTAAAAATTCTACAAAAATCCTAAAAATATAATTTTTGTCTCTGAATTTTCTTTGTTTTATTGTCTTTACTTTAAAATTAGTTTGTGGATCTTTGGACTCTGTTTGATATTTTTCATCCTCAATTTAGCTTCAACCTTGTATTTTTTTCATAGTTTTCAGTATTGTTTTACTTTTAAAATACCAAAAAATTTAAGAAAAATCTTAAAATCACAAAAACATTATAAAAAGATAAAATGCCCAAAAGTATTTTATTTCCTGGATTTTTCTTATTTTTACATATTTTTATAAATACCTTATCTCTCTCTTTTCTTATTTTGCTTATATATTTTATTTTATAAATTTTAAAAAAAGTATAAAAATATAAAATACAAAAAGAAAATACAAAAAATAAAAAACAAAAAATAAAAATATTATAAAATTAGAAACCCACAAAATAATTAGCACACTTGTAGACATTTGATCACATTCATCTTGTGCATTGATTGCTCGATCTATCCTGTTTGTTCCCTGTGTTTGACACTCTACACATACTTGCACCTATACACACTTTTATTGTAGAGTTATAATAAATTTTAACTCTACACATTTACTTTTATTGCTTGATTTACTTGTTGTGGGTTAATTGTTGTTTGAATTTGGATTTCTTGCGGGTTGCCACTGCGACTGCGTCTCCACCTTGTGTGAGACGTATTTAGAGCCGTGAAAAATCAGTGTTCAATAGTGGTTACAGAGCTAAAATCGGTAGGGGGAGAGGTATTGATGAGGTCTAACGACTGGGAGAGTGCATTCTGGAGGTGGAAGACGAGGCAGAGCCGTTGGATCTTGTGATCCAACGGCTCTGGTCTGGGCGTGAGCGGATGATCCAGGTCAGATCCTTGGGATCTGATCCAATAGTGAGAGTAGAGGCAGGAGCGGGCGACTTGGATTGGTTCTGGGAATCTCATCCAATGACCAGGAGGGAAGGGGTGACGCGGAAGATTGACAACCATTAGTTGCAACTAGATCGGGTAGCTGGGGTGAAGGTAGAAGCGGGTGGTTGTGATTGAATCCAGGCGTGAAGATCAACAATGGAGTCATGAGGGGAGATGAACGACCAGGATGGAGGCGAACAGAGGTGGATCCAACAACCAAGGAAGGTGGCAGCTAGCGCAAGGAGAGCGGGCCGCGTGGGCATCCTAGAGGGTGCCATGTGGCCCAATAGAAAAATTAGAAAATAGGAAAAACAAAAAAAGTAATAAAAGTTGGCTGATTTAGAAAAAATCAAAAACATGAAAGTTGTATTTCTCAATGAGATCTACAAGTTTCATGTTGGACAAAAAGTCGAACGAGGTCATTTGTACAATGATGAATTTTCAGGAGCATTTTTAATATACAAAAACATTACGTTTTGGGGTTTTGATATTTTTTGTATTTTTAATTTCTATTAAAAGCTAAGATAAATATATGCAATATTTAATCTAATTTTTATTGTCTTTAATATAGTAGAAAATAAAGAAACCAGGTTAGTGATTAAATACAATAATATTAGGGTTAGAAAATAGGTTAATTATACATAGTTTATTCACAGTATAATACAAGTTAAGATTAGTGATTTAATTGCGATTTTTATTGATTGTTTAAGCATGGAGATTAATAATTAGATTTAAACATGATGTATCTGAGATTCATCAGCTTATTATTCAGAATGATATAGAGACTAGACAGAATAGTATTTCCATAAGCTTTTCATTAGGGAAGAAAATAGAGAATTCACTTTGGATGATCTAGCAAGTAGTGAATACTTCAATCGGTCAAGCTATAGACGAATATAAAGAAATGAAGTAGAGGAGGCTTTGAAGGTTATGAGACATGGGAAAGGTGTAGGACCTGATGACATTCCTATAAAAATATGGAGAGTTTTATGTGAGCATGTTTTGACTTGGCTTACAAATTTATTCAATGTTATTTGACGAAGCAAGAAAATGCAGGAAGATTAGAGGAGAAATATCGTGGTGCCTCTTTATAAGGGGATATTCAAAATTGTTCAAATTACAGAGGTATCAAGCTGATGACTCACACTAAGAAAATCTAGGAGCGTGTGATCAAAAGAAGGTTGAGGCAAGTTTCCAAAGTAAAAGAAAACCAATTCAGATTCATGACAGATCGCTCAACCATTGAAGCCATCCATATATTGAGGAGAATAATGAGGATTTATAGAGCTAAAAGGAAAAAGCTCCATATGATTTTTATTGATTTGGAGAATGCTTATGATTCTGTCCCACGTAAGATATTGTGGAGAGCTTTGGAGAAGAGATAAGTACCTATCCTATACGTTAACCTCATAAAAGATATTTATGACATGACTTTATCTTGTGTAAGGATCCAATCTAGGAAGATTGACTATTTTGACATCGACATTGGTTTGCATCAAGGTTCAACTTTGAGTCCATTTCTTTTTACTTTGATAGTGGATGAGTTGACATGTCACATTTAGAATGAGATACCTTAGTGTATGTTATTTGTTGATATTATGTTGATTGATGACCGAAGAACCCTTGAATGCCCTTGTTAATTATGTGGAATTAACATTAAATTTTCGTTGTAGACAGATAAATTCGAAATAATAAAAAACCACTTAATTAATGTGTCAGTTAAAAGCAAACAGTTAATTTATTTTTTACTTGATATGTCCAAGGTCGAACTCAGGGATGCCACCATCTCCTTAGGTTGATTGATAGTCGATCTAGAATCAAGTTTTCATAGAGTGTTTTTTTAATTTTCTATGCAATTAAAATGCCAGTGCACAAATGCATTTGAATTAGGTTATTAAGAAATCAAGCAACTTAGCCAAATTAATTTTAATAAGAAACTAATCCAATTTAGCTAAATTATATTTTTCTTAAAAACCTAATCCAGTGATGAATGTAAATGTATTATTTTTGGAATTTTAGGGGTTAAAATGCGACATTAAAAATGCAAACTTTTTAAGGTTTTTATGTAAATTTTCACACAAACAGAATGCAAAATTAACGAAAATTTTACCGGAAGTGAAACATGATGAAATGATGCTATATTAATATTTTGGAATTTTTTGAGAATATATGATTTTTTTATGAGTTTTTGAAGTAAACATGGTGACTAAGCATTTAGTTTCTAATAAATCCACAAAGTCTATTTATCCAGAGAACACTTTTTCTCAAAAAAATATTTTAATAAGAAATAAGGGAGACTTAGAATTTTGCAAAAATAATGTTCGTGGATTTAATTAAAAATAATTTACTGAAATCACTCAAGAATTTATTGAGGCACAAGACATCTCCATTTGCAATGAAAATTGGATAGAAATTAAATCACACTTAGAAGCATCATGTCTGTTTTTTTGGAAAATTTTAAGGGAACTTAATTAATGCGTGCAGAGTTTAGAGCATAAATGGGTAAAATATCATTAAATTTCACAATCTGATTTTAATAAATTCATAAAATCTCTTAAAAAAATATAAAATAACTAGCATAGGTAGCATTAATTGAGAGTCCAGAATGAGAGTCCAGAACGAGTCCAGAATACAACTTAAAGGCATGGGTGTCTGTACAAAATAGAATAAAGAAATGAAATAAAAAGTGAAGAAGAGGACTGAAATGAAATTACCAAAACTCTGGGGGATTTTCGTGCAAATTTTACACGAAAGCACGTGCCTCACACGTGCGGTGGGTCGATGGGGGCACTAGCATAATTCTCTAGAAGCTTTGGGACATGTGCGTAATTATCCCCCGTCTCACGTGACTCGCACGTGAGAGGGAAGCTGGTTGGTTATTGATGGAGGTTAAGAGCGGGCTTTGCAAATGATCTAATGGGCATGCGCATTATTTGCTGAACTAAAGGGGCTTTGGTGCAATTCTCCTGGGGATATCCTTGAAATTAACTCAAAAGAGGGCTTGCCCTTCACGTGAGGCAGCTGCAAGGTTTTAAAGACCGGACCAGACATTGAACCGGTCAGTCTTCGATTTGGTCCAACAAGGTCGAAACGTCGGTCAAAACCGATCGGACCGGTGATGACATCAGCATGACATCATCATTCTTATCGACTCAGAAAAAATCAGACAGGGCTTAATTTACTGGTCCGACCGGTCGAACCGATTTTTTGAACCAATAAAACCGGATACATATATGTAAGTATGTATTTATAAATCAATGAAATAATCGTTAGAAATTTCAAATCTTTAAATTGAATAACATAATTGCCTATTTCGAGTAAAACTCTATCAAGTTAGTCACATTTTCTAGTATTATATATGAATATAATATTGCAATCATTTATTTATAGTTGTTTCAATAAAATTACTCCAAGAAAGTATTAACATAACATATATTCTAAAAAAGAGAGGGACATACCTTATATCGAAGAAATTAAGGACATACATGGTAAAAATTCCATTATTTCATTATTTAAACCTTTATTTTTTGAAAATTATCAAACCATCAAAACTGGGTAAATCCGGATCAACCCGGTCCAACCATCCGGGTCAACCCGGTCTGACCACTGGTCGGACCATTTTTTATTTTTTATTTTTTTTGAAATTAATTACAAAGAACCGGCCGAATCGACTGGGTTGGGGACGGTTCCCGGTCTGACCGACTGGTCCGGTCCGATTTTTTAACCCCTGGGCAGCTGGACACTTTTGTCCTTCCTTGTGATTCCTACAGAGGCGGCGATGTCAATGGAGGCTTTTGTCCTCTGCTACAGCAGGGTGGCCCTACTGCTCCACATGACAGAGAGGGTCGACGCATGGAGGTGGAGGTACGACTAGCTTCTGGGCCGATGTCTAGGGCTGACGGAGGCCGACGTGATCAGCCGAGGGCGGCGGCTGCTGGAGGCACGTCGGGCGATGCGTTCGAAGCATCACACAGTGCGGAGAAATACCGTGCGAAGGGACAGAGGAGCATGTATGTACAGTTGTACAATGAAGAGGACAGAGTACGAGTCCGCATACAAGGGTGATCCTGAAACATGAGCAACAACAGTTGATGGCATGTTGCTGTCGTGAATTGTTATTCTGTCTCGGCACGACCTGCAAGAAAGCTGGAAACGACGAGAAGAGACTTGCATTGTGGTTCAGCCTTAGTGTGAGGGGTGCGAAAAGGAACGGGGTGAAGGTCGTGAGGCATCGATGATGTTGATGGTGTTGATTATCTTGAGTACGAAGCAAGATGAGCGAGCTCCAATGACTTGAGGGGTCAAAGTTATATCGATGGAAGGTTGTGTTGGGGTAGAAGAAGATATGGGGAGGGCAGAGTTGAAGATATGTATCGGTTTTAATTCACAAGTTAAAGAGAAGGACAAGGTTTGAAGGATACCGAATGTAGAAGAATAAGGGAATAAAAAATGAAGAAGAAATAACAAAACAACCTGGAACTAGGTGGACGGGCGCTTGGGCAAGGAACTCGTGGTCGAGCTCCATTCGTCGCCTCAAGCTGCCGACGTGCAACGAAGCTAAGTAGCAAGGTAGTCTACTGCAACAACATAAAGAGGACTCCGCCTTCTATCAGACCAATGAGGGTCTTTGGTCGTCGTCGCATCAAAAGAACATCTCTCACGTCTGTCACAGGCGAGAGCTCTGATGCTGGTGGAACTCGACCTTGTCACGAATGGCAGATGAGGGACAATGGAGGAGGATGGGGGGGTGGCGAAGCTTTTATGGGTGGTTGGATGTTGCAGCCAAGGCGGAGGTGAGGCGATCAAGGAAAATGAGATCTAATGCGGGTCATGCGCGTGATGCGAGGAGGAAGTGGCTGGTGGTTGCGTGTAATGTGCGGGGTCGCACGTGGTGCGTGCATTGTCGCACGAGGCGAGCGACAATTGCAGGCGCAAGGGAGACTGGCGAATATGGGTGGACACAATAGGAGAGAGAGAGAAAATAAAAAAAGAAGAAAAGAAAAAAAAATGCAAAAAGATCCATGCCATTGATGAGATACCCCTTCATCAACGACCCAGAATGAAAGAGGCAAGAGGGTTTAAGTGGGGGACACGTGGCGGCTCCAGGAGCTACCACATGTCAGCCCCACAAAATTTAGAATTAAAATGCAACAAAAATAAAAATAGTGAACCACCTCAAATCGAAAAAGTTTCTTCACAAAAGTTGTTTATCTTGACGAGATCTATATCTTTCATGAAGGGACCAAGACCAAAATACGTCATACATACAGAAAGTATTTTGAGGGCATCCTAAAAGTATAAAATACCGCATTTTTGTCTTTTGCAAATTTTTTTGATATTCTTAAATAAGATAAAAATCAAAATAAAACCAGATAAAATATGAAATAAATATTTACAACTTAATCTATTTTTTGGATTTTCAACAATTAAGAAAATAAACAAATAAAATAAAGGGACATATGTACAATATACAACTGGGTCCCAAAACTCGTATTTTGCAAATGAGCTCCGATTTTAATGATACTAGATTATTTTCTAACTTGAACTTTAAAAGTGAGTTTGGTAAATTTAGAGCTCATACGGAGCAGGAATGTGGCCGGAAAGTTGGACTTTGCGGCTTTTATCTTTGAGATCTAGGAGTATTTATTGACGGTGGAATTTATTTTATATTTTTTTTATTTTTATATATAATTTTATATACAAGTTAGAGAAAGAAATAACAAAAAATGAGTTGATATGGAGTTATCAAAAATAGAAGAAGTTTGGGATATTTACAGGTGAATGACTCCTTTATTTTATGGCTTTCTTTATTAATAATTTTTTGTATTTTTTAATTTCTTTATGAGACCAAAATATCTACACTATATACACTCAATTGGGGTTAATTAATTACAACGAGTTAGGAGTTAATTTTAGGTAATTATGTACAAATTCTATTGAATAGTTTAAATAAAGGATAATAAACGATCATTAATATGATGAATCATAGATTCACTATCCCCCTATACTTAAACTATGCTCGTCCTCGAGCAAAGAATAGAAAATAAGTTGGACATGCCCCTGACTGTGGAAATGAAGAACAAGACTCGATTTATACAAGGACTCTTGGTTTCTTTTGAACTAAAATTCTAAGCTGAACCCATCCCTAGTCACAAGGTATCCAACTTCCTCAATCTTCAGGCTCTCTGATATACATATATAATAAGAGTATGAAATTAAAGTGTGGACTGTAGTTATAAGAGCAGAGTCAAAGCGTCACCTAAGGTCTTGGTACAAGAGACTCTCCTAAGGACCCAACCCTGAACACCAGTGAATAAACCAGTTTGGTCAATCAATCCACCGTCTCTTTAGTTTTCCAGACTCAAAAGTGAATGTAACGATCGATAGATGGAAGGGAATAGGATTGTGTTAATTCTTCTCTCCTTCTCATTGAAACAAGGAATCACTCGAGTGCCTTATTAACTCAACGCTTATGTATTTTTAGTGTTGATCAGTATGTCTATCAAGGAATCGTCTGCACTTGTTTTCCTGGGAGTACATCGGAGTTTGCCTTTTTTGAGTATCTAATATACTTTCTACGCCCAGACTTCTAGCATTTACGATGCAGAGCCCTTTGTGGGTTAGCCCGACTCCTGGTCCTAATATCGGTGGTCCAAGTGGACACTTTGCAATGGTTGGGAGCGCTCGCCTTTGATGGAAGCTTTTTGATAATTGTCTTTGTATGGTGAGAGCTTTTATATTAGTATATATATACTGTAATTTTGGCTAGCTCCACCTCTTTTACCAAGTTGGCACACACTGATCAACAAAATTTTTTGATTTCATCACACCCTGGCACTTAGGTAGATCAAGAGATTGGTACAAGAAACCTTATTCTCATACTGGCTAATGGTTGCTGATACTCAGGTTTCATGGAGGCTTCATCAGTTTTATCCCATCCTCGAGCATCATAAAATTGGATCCACACTCAAATCCCTCATCCCATTCCCTTAGGTAAAACCACAACTCCCCTTGTCATAACTGCAGTCATGCATATGAAGTGCGAGTCATATTCTTAAGGAGGAGATTAAGTACACGACATAGCATACAAATATTTAAGATCTAGGAAGTGTGAATAATTAAATCAAAGAACCTAATGACTAGCGTTGGTTAACTTTGAATCTGAAGTCCTCAAAAACCAATTATCCTTGTACATCACAAGTCTTGTATGAAAGTGCAAGTGTCAGAGACCAAACCGACTTAACTTATTAGTTAGTTTTTTTAATATGCCTCCTATTTTACAATAATTTTACAAAAAGCAACAATTTTACAAAGAGTATTATTTTACAAAACTTCTACAACATTATATAAGATTATACACATTTTATGAAGTTTACATCTTGTATATAACTTTACACATTTTACAAGTTTTTCCTAGTTTTTACCCATCCTGTAATTATTAGAAAATATATAAAAAATACACGAAAATATGAGCTATGGGTAAAGTATATATGTAATATATACACATCCTATACTTAGCATGTGCTATGTCCTCAGAGCACAAGAAGCGAGGAAAGACATAGCTCGTGCTAAGAGTAGGATAGTTAAAATAACAAAAAGTATAGAAGTTTATCTGCTCCCTATACTTAGGCTCTCTTAGGCTCTGATCAGCCTATGTGTAGAAGAAGAGAAAAAATGAGGCGGTCAAGGTCAAGAGGAGAAATGGATGAGTATATATACATGGCGGGCTCGGTCCCCCCCCCCATACTTAGGCCCTGGTCAGCCTAAGTCTAGGACTTGAGTAAGTGTAAGAACCAATGAGATCTGGAGAATATACAGAGAAAAAAAGGGGGAAAGAAGAAGAAGACTATACAAGATGGATCGAGAATGTACAAGGATCATGAAGGTTTGTGACGAACCTTCTTGCGGGAGTGAGGAGGTGGGTAATATACATGTGTGTCGCTATCAGAATCATCCTCATATGAATAATAGTTAAGTAAATGGATCGTCCAATGAGAGTCGACACACAGTTGCTTGCTCAAATAGGACTTAAGAATAATAGAATTGAGCTCACTCATATAAATCACCTCATTTGTACCCGATGAGAACTCTTTAGAAAATTCCTTCTCCAATATGTTGAAGGAAACTTTCTTAGTCAGTTTTCTAGAACTTGAAGCATTAAGAGGGAGAGCAGAGTGATGCAACTTAAGGGTGTCGGGGGAACATCTCGAGGAATCAATTCTCGACTTCCTCTCACTGGTTAACTGAGTAGAGGATGGAGTAACCGTGTTTTTGGGATTGGTCAATTTGGTCCCGATTGTCTCCTTTGGTGAAGGTATTGGAGGTAGTGTGTGAGGTGTTGGTGATCTTAGTTGGCTTGGCATTATGATTGATGCAAGCAGTGGGAGTCAATGATGTTTGGGGAGTCTTGGACACAATAGTCAGCTCGACAACCTTTATCTCATGTGTAACATAGTGGTGGGACTCATCTACCTCTTGATGGTTGCGATTGTCATCAACTTTGTGGGTTACCTTAGAGTAGAGCGTGTCAGAGAATGGGTGCGGTTGGAGATCTCCCAATGCTGAAAAATCGATTTCCAGAGTCTCACAATCTATAGTTGCCTTAGACAAGGTTAAGAACAACTTCCTGAGAATAATCAGAGACTGGGTAAACTCTCCTCGGTGCTAAATTTCAATGACCATGAAGGCTACCTGGAGTAGAGCACCTTGGAAAGTAGTGATGGCTGAAATGGTTCCTCTCAGCCATTTTATAGATCGATCATCCGGTTGAAAGATCTCTCTTGACTTTCTGATTGGTCGGGTTTGGTCTTGTCAAACACGAAGGTCGGGAGGATATTTATTGATGAATCATCATCGATTCTAGCATGGGTGAAGGTAGTGTCTTTGATTTCACATTCAACCCTAGGCAACCACTTCACTTTATGGCTTTTGATCTTTCTCCCCATCACCAAGGAGGCGGCAATATACACTAGATGTTTCTCAGTCCTTGTCCTCTTTTTGACCGACCTCTTAGGCATTAATTTACTTCTCATAAATCATTCGAGGATGGGGAAGTGATCTATGTCCTTTATTAAGGGAAGCTTATAAATAAATTCCTCATCGAGTGCTTCCCTTAGGGTAGGATCCAAATTTTTAGGTCATTTTCATTTTTTGATTTTATGTGTTTTTCTGATTTTTCAATGTTTTTGGTCTTTTAGGGATTTTCAAATTTTTTGTTGTTTAAAATAGGTGGACGAGGAGCGGGAGGATGTACAGACTATACAATGGAAGGTAAGTGGTTAGTAGAAGAGGGAGGTAGAATGGACTCCAGCTGTACAAAGTGTGTGTTTCCTTGTGTCCTCTAGATTATTTTCAACAGTGAATCCACTTGTTTCATTCACCACTTTCATACCTAAGTTGGAATAAAATGCAATTAGTTGGTTGATGACATTTTTATATTTATCTTCAATTAATTCATATCTCTTCATAATCCTAGAAATGCTATTCTCCAAAGATTCCTCAAAGCAAATCATGGAAGCAGTCTGTGTGCTCGAAGAATATTACTGAGATCTTGAAGTCTCATACTCAACATACCTAGACTTTGGCATGTAATGCTGGGTCGAGTATGGACCATTCGAATGTCATATATTGGTCGGAGCCTTGAATAATGGAGTTAATGAGGGGGGCTTGTAAGCCTAGCTCATGAGTCCGAGCCATGCATGTGTAGGCTCTCCAAATGTGTGATATGAAGGTTGGTCAGTGTGGGCTTGATCACTAGGGTCAATCAAGTCATGATGGTCATATGGTGCATGCTTCTCAATTTGGTTTGTTCGACTGACCGTGTTATACCCTAAGGTCAAGTCAGGTTGTGTATATGTGAATTGTTGTCCGGTCCCAACTTGAGGCGAGAAAGAGGTATGTGGGGTATGTAATTCTGCCAATTATTCATCTCAGTAGTAGCCTGCTCTTCAGATGATTCTTGTATTCCAGCAATTATTCGACTATAAGGTGAACCAACCCAGGGTGGAAGTGGATTTGGGGTGTAAGGAGGTAGGGTAGGTGAGAAATACGAAGAAGTGGAAAAGTCAGTCGAAGGTTTGACTTCATAATCGGATTGAGGTGGAACAGACCATGGGTAAGGTTCTCCCATGGATGGTGGTGGATACATGGACGATGGATAAGGTGAAGATAAACGGTATATGGTCGATGAGGGGTGACCAGACGGGTCAGGGTATGGGGACCAATATCCCGACATCTTGTAGAGGAATGGATGAATGTAAGCGGATTGAGGTAGAAAACGTGCAAGTACACAGAATAACACAAGCAGATAGACACAAAACAAATGCAAGAGCAAACCCCAAATTCACCAACTCTATATGTGAGGGCCATAAAGGTTCAATTGAATTATCTTGTCAGTTTTAGTTGGTGATAAACGCAAACTTTGAAAGAGTTAACAAGTTGTGAGGTGTCTGTATTTCCCTACAGTTTGGACCGATTCTTACGGCTAGTTGCACCCACTTTCAGCCAGTATGGGAGTAAGTACAGATGTAAAAATACTTCTATCCATTACGGAGCCTTACACAATGTCCTCAAAACCACCCACTCTGTTAAGGAAATCCAGACCATTTATCGGCTACCCATATTTCCTCACTGAGAAGTAGCTAATCATTTTTGTAGAACCAGTAGTCTATATGAAAATCATGGCTTGGCTCTATCCAAGTGTCATCTCTCTATCTCACTTGCAAGTAAATTCAAACAATGACAGGGTTGCTTTCCCACAAACAAGGGTTAATTTTAGTCATTTTTTGTCCAATTCAATTAGCAGTCCTGATTTTAGAGATTAGTTATCATTGTAATTAATCCACACAAGCAATCACGTCTACCGTGCAATCCCAATTTCTTTATCCAAGATTAGAAAAACTGAGAGAGGGAATCAGAAAAAGCTGATATGATCGAGAAAATGAAGATGAATGCTTGAGTAAGAATACTTACAGTGCCTCCATCACTCTACAATGAAAGATGTACAACTAAATTGAAAAAATATACTATATGAAATGCAAGCGAGAAAATCATTCCTAAATATGTAGTTCTATTAGCGAGTAATGAACAATTTAATTTTGACTAATAGCTATGCGATCTAAGTGCGCCTCATTAAGTGTGATGTGTGGTCCTATAGAGTACAAGCACAAGCAATATATTATTCTAAAAAATGCTCTGAGAGCCGCAATTGCAGGTCCTAGTCTACATCAAGCAAACCACACATCTACGAAGGGTCCAATGCCCAGTCCTGATATACGAGCGAGATTCAAAACGGGATCCGCTAGAAATCAAACAATTATTAATGAGAAACAAATACAGGAAATAAAATTCTAAACTCAACACTTTCTCACAACTCGACTCAATCTTAAATTTATGTGTTCCTTCAGTCAGCTTATCTCTAGAAAAGCCGACCTCCGAAGCTCCTGAGTTGCTTGACCACCTAAGCGGTCGCTCCGTCGTGTCAGGTCCCTCACACAAACAAAAGATGGCAGTCATAGAAATAAAGATAAAATAAAGTAAGTAAGTAAGTAAATAAATAAATAATGCTGGAAAATAGAGAAATATTCACAAGAAAAATCAGGGGTCAGACTACCTGGGGTAGAAAACTTAAACTCTAGATTTTCTAAAAATTAACCTAAGTCGTGCCTCCCGACAATGATGCCATTTGAAGAACCCTCAAATGCCCTTGTTAATTATGTGGAATCAATGTTAAATTTCATTGTAGGCATGCAAATTCGGATTAATCAAAAACTACTTTATTAATATGTCAATTAAAAGCAAGCGGTTTATTTATTTATTTTACTTGGTAAGTCCAAGGTCGAACTCAGGGAGGTCGTTATCTCCTTAGGTTGATTTATAGTCGATCTACAATCGGGTTTTCAAAGAGTGTTTTTTTAAAATTTTCTATGCAATAGAAATGCCAATGCACATATGCGTTTAAATTAGTATTAAGAAATCGAGCAACTTCGCCAAATTAATTTTAATAAGAAATTAAATCAATGTAGCCAAATTATATTTTCCCTAAAAATCTAACCAGTGATGAATGCAAAATACATTTTTTTCCGGAATTTTAGGGGTTAAAATGCAACAATGAAAATTGCATAATTTTTGATGTTTTTATGCAATTTTCACACAAACAAAATGAAAATTTAATGAAATTTTAGTGGAAGTGAAGCATGATGAAATGAAGCTACATTTATATTTTTGGAATTTTTCGAGAGTATATGATTTTTTATGAGTTTTAACACTAAACAAGGTGACTGTAAATATTTAATTTCTGATAAATCCATAAAATCAATTTATCCAGGGAACTATTTATCTCAAAAAATATTTTAGTAAGAAATCCAGGACACTTAAAATTTTACGAAAATAAAGTTCGTGGATTTAATAAAAAATCATTTACAAAAATCACTCAAGATATTATTTTAGGCACAAGATATCTCCATTTATAATGAATTTTGGATAATAATTAGAGCACACTTAGAAGCATCATGTTTGATTTTTTTGGGAATTTTAAGGGGCAATGAATTAATGTTTGTGAATTTTAGAGCATAAGTGGGCAAACTATCATTGAATTTCACAATCTGATTTTTAATAAATTCATAAAATCTCCCAAAAAATTATAAAATAACTAGCATAAGTAGCATTAATTGAATAACATCATGAAATATTTAGAATCAGAAAATGATACTAATGAGGGTCCAGAATACAACTTAAAGGCAGAGGTGTCTGCACAAAATAGAATAAAGAAATGAAGTAAAAAGTGAAGAAGAGGGCTCAAATTACCAAAACTCTTGGGTATTTTCACGTAAATTGACACCAAAGCATGTACCTCGCACATGCATAGAGTCGGTGGGGGCAGTGACACGATCCTCCAGAAGCTTTGGGGCACGGGCGCAATTATACCTCGTCTCACGTGACTCGCACGTGAGGGGGAAGCTAGTTGGTTATTGATGGAGGTTGAGAGCGGGCTTTGCAAATGATCCAATGGGCATGTACGCTATTTACTGAACTCGTGGGGCTTTGGTGCAATTCTCCTGGGGATATCTTTAAATTGACTCAAAATAGGGTGTACGCTTCACATGAGGCAGCTGACCACTTTTCTCCTTCCTTGTGATTCCCAGCGAGGCGGCAATGTCGATGCATGTTGTTGTCCTCCACTGCAACAGGGTGGTCCTACTGCTTTGCACAACAAAGTGGGTCGGCTCACGGAGATGGAGGTATGACTAGCTTTCGAGGGCTATTTCAAGGGCTGGCAGAGGCCGTCGTGATCAACCATGGGTGGAGGCTGCTGGAGACACGTCGGGTGATGCACGTAAAGCCTCACACGATGCAGAGTGCCGTAGCAGTCAATGTTGTGCGAAGGGTCGGATGAATGTGGCTGTGTGGTTGTACAATGAAGAGGACAGAGCATGAGTCCGCACACAGGGGTGATCCTAAAACACGAGCTGCAACTGTTTAAGGCACGTTGCTGCTGCGAATGGTTGTTTTATCTCGACACGACATGCAGGAAAGATAGAAACGATGAGAAGAGACATGCACTGTGGTTCGGTCTTAACGCGAGGGGGAACGAAAAGGAATAGGGTGAAGGCCACGAGGCAACGATGATGTCGATGGTGTTGATGATCTTGAGTACGAAGTAGGATGAGCGAGCTCCGATGACGTGAGGGATCAGAGTTTTATCGGTGGAAGGTTCCGTTCAGGTAGAAGAAGAGATGGGTAGCATGAGGTGAAGATGTATGTCGGTTTGCATTCACAAGTTGCAGAGAAGGAGAATGTTTGAAGGAGACCAAATGCAGTAGAATAAGGGAATCAAAAACAAGAAGAAGGAACAAAAGAACCTGGATCTAGGTGGACGAGCGCCCAGGGAAGGAACTCATAGTAGAGCTCCGTTCGTCGCCTCAAGGTGCCAGCGTGCAACAAAGCTAAGTAGCAATGTGATCTGTTGTAACAAAATGAAGAGGACTCCGCCTTGGATCTCACTAGGGAGGGTCTTTGGTCGTCGTCGCCTCAAAAGAACATCTCTCACATCTGTCACAGGCGAGAGCTCCAAAGATGGTGGCACTCGACCTTGTCATGAATGGCAGATGAGGGACAATGGGGGCGGGGGCAGTGAAGATTTTATAGGTGGTTGGATGTTGCGACCAAGGCAGAGGTGAGGCGATCATAGAGGATGACAGGGAGTACAGGTCATGCGTGAGATGCGAGGAGGAAGTGGATGGCAGTTGCGCGCTAGGTGCAGGGTCACAGGTGGTGCGCGCATTGCCGTGTGAGGCGAGCAACAGTTGTGTGCGTAGGGGAGACGGACGAATGTGGGTGGACTCGAAAGGAGAGAGAGATTGGAGGGAGAGAGAAAATAAAAAGAAGAAAAGAAAAAAATAAAAATGGAAAAAGATCCAGGCCCTTGATGAGATACCCCTTCATCAACGACCCATAACAAAAGAGGCAAAAGGGTTTAAGTGGGGGGAACATGGCGGCTACAAGAGCGGCCATGTGTCAACCCCACAAAATTTGGAATTAAAATGCAAACAAAAATCAAAATAAAATAGTAAACATCCTCAAATTGAAAAAGTTTCTTCAAAAAGATGTTTATCTTGATGAGATCTACAACTTTCATGAAGGGACCAAGACCAGAATACATCATATGTAAAAAAGGTATTTTTGGGGCCATCCTATAGGTATAAAATACCACATTTTTACTATTGCAATATTTTTTGATATTTTTAAATAAGATGAAAAAATAAAATCAGATAAAATAGGAACTAAATATTTACAACTTAATCTATTTTTGGATTTTTATCAATTAAGAAAATAAATATATAAAATAAAGGGGCATATGTACAATATATAACTATGTCCTAAAACTCATATTTCGCAAATGAGCTTCTATTTTAATGAAACCACTTTCTTTGGATAGATAAATTTCTAACTTGAACTTGAGTTTGGTAAATTTGAAGCTCATACGGAGCAGGAATGTGGCCAGAAATTTGGACTTTGCAGCTTTTTCTCTTTGAGATCTAAGAGTATTTATTGACGGTGAAACTTATTTCATATTTTTGTATTTTTATATACATTTTTATATACAAGTTAGAGAATGAAATAACCGAAAAGGAGTTGATATGGAATTATTAAAAATACAAGAAGTTTGGGCTATTTACGGGTGAATGACTCCATTATTTTACAGCTTTCTTTATTAATAAATTTCTTGTATTTTTTAATTTCTTTTTTAAAACCAGAATATATACAATATATACACACAATTGGGGTTTATTAATTACACAGAGTTAAGATTTAATTTTAGGTAATTACGTACAATTTTATTTAATAGTTTATATAAAGAGGATAATGAGCAATATTTAATATGATGAATCACAGATTTATCAATGAGACCAGAAATGGATAAATGAGAAGCTTGAGGTCGGGAGACATGTATTGGGGACTAAAGGATTTCGTATAAGTAGGGCTAAGACTGAATATATGGAGTGCACTTTTGATGGAAGCAATGATGAAGGAATCGAGGTGAAGATTGGCGATAATAACATTCAGAAGAGGATTCTTTTAGATACATGAGATCTATTTTGCAACATGATGGGGAAATTGATGGATATGTTACTAACAGAATAAATGCATGCTAGATAAAGTGGAGAGGAGCCTCTTATGCTCTTTGTGATAAGAAAATTCCTTTGAAAATCAAAAGAAAGTTTTACAAAGGAGTCGTAAGACCTGCTATGATCTACGGATCTGAATGTTGGCCTGTGAACCATAGACATGTGTAGAGAATGACAATAGCATAAATGGAAATGCTACGGTGGTTTTGTGGACACAGACACACACACACACACACGTAAAGATCGGATTTGAAATGATGTAATTTGAATGAAAGTTGGTGTAGCTCCGATCAAGGATAAGATGCGAGAAAACCACTTAAATTGGTTTGGACATTTGCAAAGGGGGTTAGCTGATGTACCGGTTAGGAGATGAGAGTTTTGGGATGTTGAGCCAGTTGAGAAAGGGTGAGGAATGCCCAAGAATTGTTGGAATGAGACTATACGATGGGATCTTAGTTTTTTGGATCTAAGCCTGAGAATGACCCTAGATAGATCTGAATGGAGGTAAAGAATCCATGTAGCTGACCTAGGGTTGAGCATTGGGCCGGCCAACTCGATCCGACCCAAAATCCAGCCCTCTTAGCACGACCCGAGCCCGAGCCCACACTAGAAATGGGCCGGGCTCGGGCCCTTTTTTAGGCCCAATTGCAATTTCGGGACGGGCTCGGGCCCTATAGGGCCCGAACCCGTAAAGCCCGATAGCCCGAACCCTATATATATAGTAAGATTGGTAGCGTGCAACACTAACAAAGATAAATTATATACTAATTAAAATTATGAAATATACAAGTTTCATATTGCATTTATTTGTTACCTTTGTATTGATATCATCTGCTAAGACTAGAAGGTTATTGTTGCTTATATTTGCTACAAGGTTCTAATCAAGAAGAACATTCGTCGTCTTAATCTTATTTCCAAACAATCTGGGAACTATTCCAATATGCATTTGCTATGAAACTAGATGTTGTGCTTCATTAACATAGGTTTTACAAACTCGTATCAAATACATATATTGCTATTTCAGATGCAAAATATGCATCTATTTTTAAATGCATTTGAGATAAATGTTGGGGCATCTAAATGGGTCGGCCCGACCCAAGCCCGACCCAATAATCTTCGGGCCGGGTTCGGGTTTGGGCTTATATTTTAAAAATAAACGGGCCTAGGGCCCGGCCCGTTAGCCCATATACCAAAATGGGTTTGGGCCGGGCCAAGGCAAACCCGGCCCGAACCCGGCCCATGCTCAACCCTAAGCTGACCCAACTTTATGCAGGAAAAGGCTTTGTTGTTGTTGTCTGCTTTTTTATTTTTTATGGAATTTTAATTATAGTTAATTTTAATTATTCAATATATATTTTTTAAATTTTTTATATTTTATTTTATTTTTAATTTTATATTTTTAGTTTCTTTTTTATTTTTAAAATAATATATATATATATATATATATATTTATATAGATAATAATGATATTATAGATATTATAAATCAAGGTTGTAGAAGTCGGCAATCGGTACTTGGTCGATCGGGTCACTGACTACGGATTAGTTGGTAGTCAGGTGACTAATCGAATTTAGTCGACCTAGTCGGTTTTGATTTATTATTATTATTATAAATATATAAATTATTTTTTAATATACTCTCATAAAAATGCTTAAATTTAGTACTTTTCAATTTTTAAGAGCTAAAAAAAGAAGCAATTAAAGGAAAAGAAGAAAGAAAGAAGCAAGTTAAGAACAAATGTTAGGTAAATAACATGAGCTAATTTTTACAAATGGATACAACATGTCAAAAAATTCAAGTGGCAAGTAAAAAGTCATTCATCATCATCAATGTCATCATCCAAATCAAGCTCTTCTACTTCATCATCTTCATCATCATCATCATTGTAAGAAACTCATAAGTTAAAACTTGACACAACAAGTTATTAAAGCAACTAATTACTATTCTATTAGTAAGTAGTAAAACTTATACTAAAAATATGAAAAACAAGACCAAGCTACAACTTCACATAAGAACAAGAAATTGCATTTAAATAGGAACAAACATTAAGAGAAATATTTATCTTTATTTCATGTTAAAAGAATTAAATGAAGGGATTAGTTAAGAATACATGAATACATGAAGTATTTGAACAAAACACTAAAAATATAGATCTTTTAATTTCAAAATGGGCATAATCTATATGAAGCATAAATTTAGGAATGGACAGAAGCTGAAGAATTTGAATCCATAAATTTCAGATGCTACATGATCTACAATTCAGAAGCTGAATAAAGATATTTTAATTTACAAAATGGACAGAAGCTGAATGAAGCATGGGTAGAAGCTGAATGAAGAGATTATGAGATTTTGATCCTATGAAATTCGATCTTAATATTGTGGAGAGATACTACATTTTAGAAGCATGTAGTAATTTTAAAAAAATTATGACTATCAAGATATCCTCCATGATATTATAAAAACATGAAAAAATGGAAACTCTAACCTTTTAGGCCGATGGCGTTGGCTAGAATGGGAGGAGAGAAAGGTCGAGCTGGATGGAATGTGAGGAGAGGATCACGATGCTAGTTGGAGCGATTGGAGGAGGTTTGGCAACCAGAGGAGGTAGCGATCAGAGAAGGAGCGATGATCTCCTACCACTTAAAGAGAGTTTCGAAGTGAGTATCGGGTTTTGGATAGAGAGAGAGAGTGATAGTTTTGAAGAGTCAGACATTAACATAAATCCTAAACAATTGGGTATCCAGATCCTATTACAAAAATTGCCCGCTTAGTCGTCAACTAAGCCGACTAGTCAGCCCAACTAGTCGCTCTACCCGACTAAGGGACGACTATCGATAGTTAAGTGGCATGCCACTAAGTCAATTAATTGGGTCGACTAGTCGACCTAGTTGACCTATATTTACATGCTTGTTATAAATAGTATATAGGGTATATAGTAAACATATAGATATAAAGGAATAATCCTTTTTTTGAAAGTTTAAAATATAATATGTATTTATAAGTAATAATAATATGTAGCATGCAAGTATTATACATTATATATAGTATATACATGGTTTATATATGTGTACTAAAAGTTTTGAAAAAAAAGTTTTTTTTGTTTTAAATATTTTCTCTATTTTTGGAACTTTTATAGATTTTTTTGCTAATTTTAATGTATTTTTTATGTATTAAAATGTACAAAAATAGTGAATTGAATAAATAGGTTGAATGTTTTAGGGTTCGAAAAATAAGTAGTAGTTTCAAAATTTCTCAAAACTATGTTTAATATATACTATATATATTAAAGAAAAAATATTGAACAGAAATCAATATTTTTGGATTTTAATTGAAATTTTTCTGATTTTTATAGTATTTTTAGGATTTTGTAATTTTTAAGGTTTTTCTTTTATATTTTTAGTGATTATTGGTATGAAGGTAGAATATATAATAATAATATAAATATACTAATGTTTTGGAATTTTGAAAGGTGTTTTGATTATTTTTAGAATTTTAGTGTGCAAAGTAGAAAATTACATGTTTTTATATTTTTAATAAATAGGAAAATAACTTAAATTGCCATGCACAAATTATATGTGATAAATATAACTAGTAGGCACCTTAGGTGATTTTCTTATGAGTTTTAGGAATAAAATGCTATTTGTAATAATTAATAAACAAGAAATAAAAATTAGTGATTGGTAAGTACCTATACGCAATTTAAATAAAGTTTAAATGTAATAGATAACATGCATAACAAAGTCTAGGGGCACCTAAGCAATTTAATCAATTATATTCAAATTTAATATGCTCCTAGTAAGGGTATAATTATACACTATTTATACACTATTTATACCAAGTCCAGGGTAATTTAACCAAACCCCATGTACTTGCATGCAAATTATCCCAAAGTTTAACACTATTTTTATGATTTATAGTACTAAACAGAAATACCTAAACCCATGAGGGTTTAGGTGCAAAATGTCCCCCTCACATGTGGACACACGTGAGGAGAGTCAGCACTGGACTATAATGTAAATACAATGAAGATTGGGGGGTCTTTTGCGAATATTACATAATATTCAACACTATCTAATATATTTACAAGGTTAAATAGAAGATGCAAAAAACACGGCTGGGGGTCTATGTAATTTACCCCTTAAAGGGCACCATCCGACAACTGGGGTGGTGCCACGTGTCTTCACTAACGATCTGATGATGACAAAGGGTGATGCTTCGCCTCGTGATTAGACAACCCAGATTAGATCTGGGTCGTATCTTTATCGGACAAATCTCGAGTGCTCACAAAGAACACCCAAGAACAACTCCTTGGACGAGCTTTGATCAAAGTTGTCTCCACGTGCCGACCATCTCCATCTTCTCCGACGAGCTCAACACCTTCGTGGAAGTTCATCGCATTTGTAGAAGGTCTTAAATGGATCCAGGCCCCATCGATAGGAGCATGGAGCTCACGGGCACCTGAAGGTATAAGATGAGCTTTGAGTCCTCACTCTAGGAAGCCGCCAAGCTGCTTCTCCTGCACAAAAAATAGAGAGGCATGAGAGGGTCACTCTTGAACCTCTGTTGAAACTAGAAGCACAATCGAATGGGTAGGCAAGTGTGATCCAGTGATGGGCGGTGGAGGGAGCTCTGATCGATCTTGATCCATGTGAGATCAAAGGGAGATAGAGGGCTTTGATGGATACCGTGTCAAGATGGAAGATGGGGTGATTTGGCAGGTCAAAGACACGGGTTTCACGATGAATCAGAGCTGGAGCTCTAAGCTCCAACAAACTAAAATTTCCAAATTATGCTAACCTACTAGCTAATTGATCAAACTAAGACCTAAAATTTAATGTAGGATTAAAGTGTGAAAATAAAACCTAAAACTAACAACTCGTACCTTACAAACTAGGAGCAGATGAAGGCCTCGCTGGAGCAGAGCTCAAAAGCACCTGGATCACCATCCTCCACCTTTTATCCTCATCGACAAGGGAAAAGAACTCAAAGTTGTCACTAGGGAGTTCTATTCTGGGATCCTATTGGGGTTACGAGGGCAAGAAGGGATCAAGAAGGAAAAATGGTGACCTGGGGCTTATTAATGCACAGAACGAAGGGGCTCCCTAGGTCACGAGATTTTGATCAATTGTGTGGATGCACAAGGGATATAGGGGCTTAACGAGATGGAGGAGAGTGAGATGGAGCGGTTTGCTGAAGCACTCGAGGAGCCTCGAGCAGTGGATCTTCGCCAAGAAAATTGAGAAGGCACGGGGATGGTGAGCTATGACAGAAGTTTGAGCTATGACAGAAGTTAGAATGGGGGATGTACAATCGATTTGAGATCAACAAAAGGAGGCTTCTCGTTGGTCCACGTGGACCAACCGGAAAATTCTAGGGAATAAATCCCTTATTTAATCGATTAAAATTAATAGATGAATTTATTAATTAAAAGTCAAAACATAAAAAATGTTTATTATTTTATGTACTATTTTATTATGGTATATATTTTTTCAAGCTTATTTATTAGGTACTAATTTTTACATGTATATACATAGGTATATTTACATTTATTTCAAGTTTTTTATTTTTATTTTGTATTCGATATTTTATTATTATATACACGTATTTTAGATATTTATAATATATTTAAAAAAATATTAATCATTTTATTTAATTTTTCTGATTTCATTTATACGTTTAAATAAATAAGGGTATATATATATATTATATGTATAATATACCTATATATTTTAATGTATTATTTATTTTAATGTATTTTTAATGCTTTTATTTTATATTTCTATTTTATATGTATTTAAGAATACAAGAGTATTGAAAATATAAAGAAAACATAATGAATAAAATATATAGGTATACGGGTCAATGGGGGCCCAAAAAAACGAAGTTCACATCTATGCTCCATTTTTAATGAAACACCTTCATTAGATAGATAATTTAATTTTATGAACAATAACGGTGAACTTGGTGAATTTAGAGTTTGTATGGAGGAGTTATTAGTCTGTGAAGTTTTGTTTGCAACTTTTTCCTATGTGTGTCCCAAGTGCATTGTGCATTATTTTTACGTGCAATTAATTTTATATTTTTCTATGTATTTTTATGTACAAATTTCATGTTGAGGGTTTTATTATTTAAGGTATATAAAATGCAAAATAAAATAGGTGATTATTATTTTTTTTGTTGAATTATATTAGGGTTTGGGTGTATTTTCTATACAATTAAATGGTGCTATCTCCCCCTACGTTATTCCTGGTCGGCCAAGTCAATATTGACCTGGTGTCAGGGTTTAGGGTCATTCGGTATTTTCAATACTTTTTCCTTTTTCCTTTATTATTTTATTTTGGAACTAAATACATGTTTGTATATAGTATTTTTAGGGCAATTATTAAATATTATTTTGTACAAATTAATGATATTTACATGCATTTATCTAGGGATTTAAGGCCAAAATGAAAGAATAAAGGTGATTAAATAGAGATTTATCACCCCATACTTGCCTTTGCTAGTTCTTTGTATTATGACAATGAGTGCATAAAAAGAAAATAAAGAAAAGAAAAAGAAGTAAGTTGGGGTAATTTTAATTTTTAAATTTATCTTCATAAAATCAAAGTTTGAAGCTCAGTCGAGCCCTTCCGAATTTATGTTTGGTCGATACCTTATTGGGAATCAGACTTGAAATTCAACAGCCTTCAAAAACCACAAAACTCTATCCAAATCTGCTTAAAAGCCATGTTAGAAGAAGTCTACATCATACACAGACCCTTATAACTATGGGTATATCTTGTACAGTGTAAGTGATATGTAGCTCCTCTCTGCTGATGTGGTAAAGAGATAGTCTTCTCCAACATGGTGACCCTAATTCCCCAATCCAACAACTCTTTCCTCGAGTAGCATGGTATTTCCTTCTAATATCAAATGCAACGGACTTAAGAAGAGGAGGTGGAAAAGAGAATGGATGGTAGTCAGTGTAGCTACCTATCCTAAGATGCTTGACCAGTGTAGCCAAGTCATCCAGCTGCAGACACCATAAAATCTTTGACTTTGAATTATAAGCCTTACTTATTGAATACATAACTCCGACGGGACTTTGATTTTTACATGTCTAACTTTTTTGGAGTCCTTATTGCATACTTTTTTGAAGGTATATGTACGACATCATTTACATAAGGACTTTTTCCTCTTGAGCCAGTAGACTATCCCTCTTTTGAAGCTTTATCGCAACCCACAACATCATATCTTTGGACTTCATCGCTACTCGATCAGATAGGGGTACAATGGCCATAGATTATGACTTCTATGTTTCCATTCGCTTGTGTCTCATGTCAGCAAATCCATCCCTCTACCACTTCAACTAATGAGTTAAGTGTAAGGTGCATGTGTCCAAGTTAGGTAACTGTTGACAAGAGTCATGCATGTGTTTCAAAATATTCTACTTAGGTAGTCAAGATGACATATGAATCTAGTCTTGTGGTCTCAAAAAATTTAATCTAGCATACATGAAGTGCCTCAATTCTTGTTCCTATATGGTTTCTATGATTAGGTGGATTAAGGTCCAACCAAGCTCTGATCTTCAGATTTTATTCTAAACCAGTAAATGTCATTATCAATCCAAAAAATGCAAATGCAATGCGAGAATTTTTTTGTGGAGTACATTTTCTGTTTTGAACTTTTTATGGATTTTTTTGAAAAGTTTTTGCAAATTTCACGCAACTTTGAAAACATTTTACACCTTTTTATAGGTTTTGAAACTTTTGATATTTTTAGGGATTGTTTTGATAAAGGTTAGTGGAAGGTGTATGTACAGATATTTACACCAGAGTGAGTGCATATTTACAGGAATTGGGAGTGGATTTTACACTAGAAATTTGTCCATAGGATAATTATTAGTTGTTATTCACATGTTTTATATCAAGGCTTGTATATATATATGAATATTTTATTTGCCACAATTATGTACAAGTTTCTCAAAATAGTTTTAAACATTTTTATAATTTAGAAAATTTTATTTTGCAAATACTTTACAAACATTTACAAAGTTTGAAAATCATTTTGAAAAGATTTTCTCAAAGGTATAGATAAAATTTTCAAAGTACTTTTGCAACCATTTTCCAAATTATTTATAAATTGAATTTCCAAAACATTTTATTCAAAGAAATAAAACAAAATTTTGCAAATATTTATAAAAGATTTGACAAAGGTTTGAAAACATTTTACAAAATATTTTTTCAAATAGTTTTCAAAAGATTTTTTCAAGACATTATACAACTATTTTTCAAATAATTTTGCAAATTATTCTTGAACCATTTTATTAATAACATTTAAAAATAAATATGAAAAAATGTTATATATTGTTAGGGTGTATTTTTATGGTTGATTTATTGCATACCCTTACCCATTATAGTATATTAGCTATATTATTGAAAATATGGAAGTATGAATTATGGATAAATTATATACAATGTATATATGACCCCTTATACTTAAGCACGGACTATGTCCTCATAGTGTTTAAAGAGAAAAATGAAGATATAACTCTTGTGGAGTATATGAAAAATCTATACTACAAGGACTAAATAAAAGAATGAGAAGTAAATCCTCACCCTATCCTTATGATTAGCTAATCCTAAGTATTGCAAACTGTACATAATGTAGAGATGATCGAGGATCAGAAATTACGAAATCAAGTGGCTCGGCTTGTCCCCTTATAGTTAGGGTGATATATTTTAAGTATATACAAAATATCAATAGCGAATAACTTGAATACACGCATCCCCCTTATACTTAGTATGTAGCTTATCCTAAGTATAACACATATGAATAGGATGAATGAAATATAGAAGAATGGAAAAAATGAAAAATGAAATAAAAAGAAGAAAAGAAGAAAAAACATCAAAAATATTTTTGGTCACATTGTCTGGATCCATTGTAATTGCTAAGAGATCTTCATCGAACACAACTTGAATATAATCGACCACGGTCTGGAATGTATCATGCTCTAGATACGGCTTCAGCAACTGACCGTTGATAACAAATGGTTGTGCGTCAGGTGATAACTCTTATATTAGGATACATCCATTGTCACGTACAACTCTAACGATGAATGGCCATGTCCATTTACAATTTAATTTACCTAAGAACATCTTTAACTTCACATCAAACAACCACACTTTTTGTCCGGGCTCAAAGGTCTTCCGTCTGATGTGCCAGTCGTGCCAACATTTGACCTTCTCCTTGTACACTAAGTTGTAATAGTATGCGTAGTCTCGAAATTCCAGGAGCTTGTTCAGATCTATCTTTCTATTCCGACCACCCTTCTATGAGTCGAGGTTGCATATGTTCACTGCTCAAAGGATTTGTGAATTAATTCCACCAATAGACGGCGTGTCTTCCCATATACAAGATGATAGGGCGACATGCCCAAGGGAGACTTGTAGGCGGTCTGATAAGCACATAGAATTGAGTTCATAAGTTGTAACTAATTCTTCCTATCTGGACTAACAAGTTTCTGCAGAATCATCTGATTTCTCTATTTGATAATTTGACCACAACATTAGATTGAGGATGATAAGGAGATGCTACCCGATGATTCATGTTGTACTCCTTGACAAGTTTCTTCACCTCTTTATCTATGAAATGGCTACCCCTGTATGAAATGAGAAGTTTTGGACTCTCAAACTGTGAAATGATATCATCTTTCATAAACCGACAGACTATTCGGCTATCAGCGACTCGAATGGGAATAGATTTTACCTAACGACTCACGTAATCTATGACAAGCAGGATGTATTCATAACCTTGACTGTATAAATGGGTCCATGAAATCAATGCTCCAAGCATTGAACACATCAGAAATCTGAATGGACTTGAGGGACATGGAATCTTTAGCACATAAGGTTCCTTCATTTTCAGATAGTATGTGCATCGTTTGACATATGTTGCTGCATCCTTGAATAGTGGACACTAGAGGCCAATTGTAGTATTTTTGTTATCGTTATACTTCTGGTGTCCTCCTGATTTTAGATTATGACAATGCTCGAGGACACTAGTGTACTCTTGAGGGATTCACCGACGCCAAATGCAACCCCCTCCTTCCATAAACAAGTATAGATCTTCCCATTGGTAAAAATGAATACCAGACAGAAATTTGTCCTTCTTGACTCTCTTCCAACCTTGTAGGACCACCTCATATACAAGGTAGTTTACAATATCATCATACCAGGGGAGAGATGCCATACTGGAAACTCATTCATCAGGAAAGGTCTCTGTAATCGGTGCACGACTCAGCTGAGTATCTGTGCTTTCTATTATGGACAAATGGCCTACTACCACATTCTAAACTCTAGGCTTGTATCTGATTTCCAAGTCGAATTCCTAGAGGAGAATGATCCATCTGAGTAAGCGTGATTTGGCATCCTTCTTATATTGTAAGCATCTGATAGTAGAGTGGTCAGTATAAACAATGACTTTAGATCCAAGTAAATATGATTTGAACTTTTCTAGGGTGAAAACCACTACTAATATTTTTTTCTCTGTAACTGAATAATTTCTATGTACATCATCTAATGTTTTGCTGGCATAGTGAATAACATGGGGCAACTTTTCTCTTCTTTATCCTAACACAACCCCAACAGCAAAATCTGATGCGCCTGTCATGATCTCGAGTGGGAGAGACCAATCATGTGACTGTAGGATGGGAGCCTGAATGACTAGTTCTTTCAATTGATAAGATGAATGGAGAACCTTCTAATCAACATTGAACTCAGTATCCTTACATAAAAGCTCAATGAGAGGTCAGGCAATCTCATTGAAGTCCTTGATAAATCTTCTATAGAAGCCAACATGCCCAAGGAATGACCTCACATTTTGACTATTCGAGGTGGCTCAAGTTTAGTAATCACGTCTACCTTCGTCGGGTTGACTTCCATGCGCACTTAGAAATGACGTGACCCAACACAATCCCTTCAGTGACCAAGAAGTGGCTCTTTTCCCATGATAGTACTAGATTGATTTCACAATAATTTTGAAGCACTTGATCTATAGGTGCATTAAACAAGAAGCAAAGTTATCACCGTAGACTGAGAAATCATACATGAACACCTCAAGAAAACTACCGACCATATTAACAAAGACAACTAACATGTACCTTTTGAATGTAGCTGGGACATTGCACAATCCAAAGGGCATTCTCCTGAAGGAATATGTGCCGAATAGAAAAGTGAATGTAGTCTTATCTTGATCCTCAAAGGCGGTCACCACCTAGTTGTACCTGGAGTACCCATCTTAAAAGCAGAAGAATTCTATCCCGGCCAATCTTTCAAGTACTTGAACAATAACTCGTAGCGGAAAGTGGTCCTTCTTAGTCGTTGCATTCAAGTGCCGACAATCAAGACAAACATGCCATGATGTTGGTACTCGAGTAGAAATCACCTCTCCTTGGTCATTTATAACCACGATGATCCCTAATTTCTTTGGCTCTACATGCAAGGGGCTCACTCATTTTGAGTTAGAGATAAGGTAAATGAAGCTAGCTTCACACCACTTCATGATTTCTTTCATGAACACGTCCTATAGGTTAGGGTTCAACCTTATGTGAAATTCACGTAATGGTTTGCAATCATCTTCAAAATAGATGTGGTAAGCACACAAGGCTAGATTTATCCCTCAAAGATCTGAAACTTTCCGACCAAATGCTTTTCAGTTTTTGTCTAGAACCTCAAGCAAACGA
Source organism: Ottelia alismoides (assembly GCA_037367405.1). Taxonomy (NCBI): domain Eukaryota; kingdom Viridiplantae; phylum Streptophyta; class Magnoliopsida; order Alismatales; family Hydrocharitaceae; genus Ottelia; species Ottelia alismoides. The sequence continues at coordinate 265,756 of JAZKJV010000935.1, forward strand.
GATTCATGATCCTTTGTCAGCCTGTTGATGCTGATGATCAGATACATGTTCAGTTCACTTGCAAGGAAATCATACTTTAGACCTGTCAGGAGCTGTTTTAATTCAGGCAATTGTTGTGTTTGCACCACGAGCACTTCTGAGACTGTGCTGGTAGGTGAATGTTTTGTTGAAATTAATGAGGTGATGTCCACCTCTGACACTCTTGGCTTTGATAAAAATGTACCGAACATATCTGCAATGAATTCTTCTTACTTGACGATATCCTCCCGGCCTCTGTATTTGACAAGCTCAAACTCGGACCTATTAAGAAGATAAGAGAGATTGTTCAACTGGCTAATCGATCGATAAAGCGGCCGAGAGGAATAATTTCAGTCATAGTTACATTCCAAGGTGCTCCGCTCAAAATAGACTTCACGAACATTGATATTGAGCATCAAGGAGAATTCACTCAGTGTCCAATCATTCTTAAAAAGCCATTCTTGGCATTGGCTAAGGCAATTATTGATTGTGAGACTCAGGAAATCAATTTTACAGCATTGGGAGCACTTCGATCTCAACAAGTCTTTGAGGAACCACGATTTTCTGAGGCAACCCACGAAGCTCTCGACAACTGTAACCATCAAGCGGTAGATGAGCCCTAGCCACACCTGAGATAGCAGTTCTTGATGAGACTATTGGTTTAGAGACTCTCCCCACTATTCCATTTCCCGCTTCTCCAACCATGGGAAATAACTCCTCATATGATCCTGAGACATATGCATGAGCGCATCCTGAATCGACCGAAATCTTCTGTGACCTTTTTGATCAAATCAATCCAACTCAGGAGTGTACCAATATCAGGTCAATTGAGAATGAATATACAGAGACTCTCCTCAATGTTCTATTTCCTTCCGCTCTCACCATGGAAAAGTGTTTCTTATATGATCCTGAGACATATGCATGGGCTCACCCTGAGTCAGCCAAAACCTTCTATGAATACCTTGACCAATTCTTTCCAACTCAGGAGTGCACCAACATTAAGAAAACTAAGAACAAATATGTGAGACGTATACTGACCAAGGAGAAAAATTTCAATGGTTATTAATCTGGAGACTCGATTGTCAACACCTCACTCCCAGGACCATCATCTTCACAAACAACACAAAGCAAAATGGCTGCTCCTTCATCAAATAAGAAAGTCGCCTTCGACCTTCCGGAAGAGGAATCGTCTGATGATCCCTCATCAGGTCCGGAAAGGGTAATTTACATGAGTGAGGTCTGTTCGACAATCCTAAAACCCTATCTTCGCAAGGATCCAAATTTCGACTCCCATTGGACGGCTCCTTTTCTTCACTATTTTTTATCCAAAGCCAATTCTCCTGGTCTCATTAAATATACCGGAATAATTTCTTATGAGTTGACTGAGATTGGTGCTTCAAAGTATTCATCATCCAAGGGCAAATCGCTTGATCCCAAGAAGGAAAGAATTCCGAGAAAACAACTGAAGCAACTAAAGAACAAGAATATCTGGAGTGTCTCCACTTTCAATACTATTCCTCTGAGGATAACCCCGATGATGGTTATCTTTCATCTGATTCATACGCTTCATCTACTATCCAGCATGATTTCTCTGAAGATAACACTGATAATGGTTGGGAATCATATGCTTCATCGGCTTCTTTGTTGGACATATGAGCCCATGGTGAGCCACTATGCAGTAAATGTTATTGCACATACCATTCTCTGATCTAAAATGAAGAATGAATAATTTACATAATAGGTTTCTTAGTACAATTAAGGTTATGTACCATGGCCATCTTGATGATCATACAGTTGTTGATTCAATTATTGAATCATACAGGCTGGTGCTTGGATTAATATCTAAAGAGTTAGATTGAGGACTTGTCAAGTACCATCAAATGATTGTTAAGAGATGATCTCCAGCCTAGGTAGGAGATGGAAATCCTTTCTCACTTGGCTTATATCTGACCGACCTCTTGATGCAAGTCCTCCGCATGGGAATAGAGATTCGGAGGTATCAAATTAGTTAGGTCAAAGTGTTGACTTAACGAGATCGAGATAGCCCAAGTCCTATGTCGTATGCTATCATGCTATAGGCACGCATCCTCTAATCGAAGACAGATGTGTTACTATATATCTGAGTATGTACATTTGGTAGACCAAAAGGTTGATGACCTAACTAAGATCTATACACCGACGCGCTGGTGTGGATGCAAGGGCATATAAGTAATACGATTTCTCAAAGGGATCATACATATTCATTTACTGAACCATAAGACATGAGCTCACTCATGAGATATTGGGAAGAATCAAATTCCATGCACGGTCATCTCGGTTTGGAAGCTTGACTGAATTTATAGGTTTGATATATACTTTTGGAAAGTATATGATCAACACCTAGGTATGATATATGTTTTTGAAAGTATATGATCGATACCAACTCCCAATAGTCAAATGAGAAACTTAATGATAAAACCTGAAGGAGACAATCTAAAAGAGATCTAAAACTTCGGGTTTATTCTGGGTCTTCCAGTATGTAGGATGTACATGTATTAGGAATGCCCGAGGGTGATGTGATCATAAACGATTGTATAACCATGATGCTTCCATTCCGATGGAGTGATGAAACAAGTTTAGATTTTAGTGACTCCTCTCATAGAGAAGTAATAGGATCTTAGTCCAAATGTTGGAAATTGATCTGAATGTGATTCAGATGTAATGAGAAGATTAGATTTGCAGTCTTGATTTAATCAAGCATCTATGGGAGGTCCGCAAGATCTGGATTTGAGATGTGATCTCAATATCCAAGTCACTATACGTGGAACAATACAATCGCCCTGTCCTTATCTCCAAGTATCCGCGGAGAAAGCCATTATCCTTGAAAGAGTTCATGGATAATTTCATTGTTGATATATGTATCCGAGCATTGAGAAAGTGGATAATTAAATGTGATTTAATTATCATGAATAATATGAATTTGATTCATATTATTAGGAGAGTTATCTGGGATAATTAAATGTGATTTAATTATCAAAGATGTGAATAATGTGAATGTGATTCATGTTATTTGGGCACATGAGAATAGAGATCCAAGATGATTAAATGTGATTTAATTATCATGGATATGAATAATGTGGATAACACTATCCATATTAATCAAATATATTATAAATGTGATTTATAATATATTAGAGAGAGCATATTATGATTTATATTTGTTGATTAATTGTTAATGTGAATTGGATTCACATTGAATGATTAATTGAAAATATAATTACATTTTGTTTTGGGTTGTGAATGAGATTCACATAATTTCAATGGCTTGATTGAAGTTTTTCACAAGATAATTGTGATTTTTTTTGTGAAAAATATTTACAACAAAAGTTGATGTAAATTAAAGAGATATCATGAGACAATGAGATCTCATGGTAATTAGATGATATTGTCCCATTCCACTCAAGAGGAGTGGATGACCACTCTCCATGTGGAGAAGAGTAGCCGTCCCCCCTTTTTAGTGAAAGAGGTTAAGTCTCCTCATTATCTCTTCTCTAGTTAAAGTGCTTCAAATTGGGATTAATTATGTTGATTTATCAATATAAATTAATTCAAATTAAATAAATTGTTGTTGTGTTTTTACAACAACATCTTAGCCATTGAAAGAAACACAAATCAATCTCAGCCATTGATTGTGTGTTGTCCATGGGTTGAGATCCATGGACTCTTAAAACCCTATATAAGAAGAGGCATTCCTTGCTCTTCGAGACACACGTTTACAGCATAAACTAATGCACTCTCCCCCTCTTTCTCTATACACGCCAAGACACTCTTCCTCTCTCTCTTCTGGTCGTCCATCACGGAGCCTTAGAGAGAGTCGCCATCGCCGCAACATAGTCGTTATGTTGCCATAGTATTTGCTTGTGGATCTCTGTCTCCTTCTATGTGCATCACTCATGAAGAAGACATTGGATCTCATGTGATGAGATCAAGAGATTCGCCTCTTGGATCATCAACTTGGATTGCGAGAAGGATGCGTCTCATCAACGTGTTCGCAAGCATCTCCTCCGTCGATTCGGACTTGAGACAGGAGGTCTCTTAGTTTAGAGACTCGATCGCAACCACTCTTCAAGAGGTAAACCTTATACCTATTGTGGTTTAGATGAAACAATCCGAGAAAGGTTCTTGGATAATGTGGTTTCATCACATTTAAAAATTTTTAATATCTGATGCATCGAGCAACTAGTGCGACTAGTCGCTCCCGATCGCATTCGATGCGATCCACACACTTTCATGATGTTCTTGAGGATCATTCCATATCCTTTAAGTTGTATCAGAGCCAGGTTGGAGGTTTTGGATGCGATCCATAAACCTAGGAAGACTTGGGTTCATAAGGATTGTGAAAATTTTATCGCATTTCAATTTTTGTAGTCCTGTTTCATGATTAATTTAGGCCCTATTTAAAATGTTTAAATACAAAGCTATCACTTGGATAATGTTCCCCATTAGTTAAGAAAACTATCGGATGACTCTAGTTATGTTCTTTTTAAATACCATATATCCACTGTTTCAGGGGTAGAGAATCATGACGTAATTAATGAGTTAATTACTGTTTTGAAAAGCCTGGAAATGCATGATAATCACTTGGTTTCTATTTTAAATCAAATTAATGAACTTTAAAAATTGATTTTGCATGATTTGGATTTAAAATGAAAGAGATATGCTAATTTTAGTTAGTGAGGGTCACTGCTGGAAATTGCAATCTTTATCAACAACCTTGTGATTATCATTAAAGAAACTAGTGAAATTAATGGTTAATTTCCTAGAATAGTTATGTATAATATTTGGGAAATATTAGATGATAATTGTTCCCTTAAATGACATTGCCTTAACCAATAATTGATTAGATATGATCTAGATCACAACTTGGTTATATCATACACTTTCTAACAAACATGTTCCTTGAATAGGTTTGGGGATTTGTTTAGAAAATCTCCTTATAATCTTAATAAAAAATGTTTTGATTATTACTATATGGTATAACTTCGATTGAAAAATCGATTATTATCTCAAGTACAAAGTGATCTATTTTGCATTATCCTTTCTCGAGGCAGATATGGTGTCTAGTCAAGGAGCGTTGGGGTAGCAGGTTGCACTGTGTGCGGTTTGTCCCGCTCCCATCAGCACTGGACATGACAATGGGTAGGGTTGGTATACTGCTTGAGAAATCATGATGTATTTCTAACTATTAAAATTCGAAATAACATGTATTTGAGATAATAGTATATTTTAAGTAATAATTAAGAATGTTTGTTGGATACTAATTGGATCATTAATTTAATATGATTAGATTAATTGGAATCCAATTAAAACTAAAACACTTTATTATAAATAGAGTTGTAATTTTCCTTGGAAGAATTAATTATGTGAATATGATTCATAATAATTAATTAAAAATTTGAACATGAAATGGTGGATCACATAAGTGACATCTATGTTCTCCCATCATGGCAAAGGGTTACATCGCCAGAGATTGTATGTAGGAGATGCATGTACGAAGTGATATCTCCTACATACACACCATTTGGATCGGGATCTTTGCTTCTCGAAAGAGTAAGGACGTATGCGTAGTGACCCCAATATGGAGTCCTCATCTTATTGGGGCCATATTGGATTGCGCATAGTGAGTTGTTTTCCTGTTGACGATTGGTTCTATTAATGACGGGTCAACATCACCTTAGAGGTGGTGGGCCCGGGTGTTAAAGACCGAATTGGAAGATGCAAGTTGGATTTTCAAGGCAGAATGAGTTCCCGCTTATTTTTATCCGAGTTGCAAGTTCTCATATTATTGGGATGTGACAAAGATAAGAAAGGAGATCCCAGATCTTGCTAGAGATATAATGGTAAGTATATCTCTTACATTGAAAGTGATTAAGGGAATGAACTTTCAGAGTTGGCAAGGCAAGACAACTTTTATATAAAATTCCTAAATCAAAGTAAAATATGTATATATATTTATATATTTATATATTTATGCGAATTTCTTATTTCAGATAATCCTTATTAAACCCACTCAGTATTATACTCAATAATAACCAGTAAAATATCATGGATTGGATCCATGATTAAGATATTGTACTTGCAGTTGGACACATAATGTATGTGGTTGCAATGTGCAAGTTTCCTCATAATAATGAGGAATGACAACTAAATAGATAATAAGACAACAGCTAGGGTTTGTATGTCTCTATAGCCTTGATCTCTCAGCGAATGTACTTTAGAAGTGACATGTCGATGATGATCGTAATTGTCAAACTATCCTTATAAAATCTAAGAAAGATGTTCTGGCATACATATGTGCTCTCGACATTTAATCATGAATGACATGGTTCATTGCATCATGCAGAATGGTGGCTTTATAAGAGATGATGTATTCAAATATTTGAGTACCTACCTGAATCTAAGTCTTTAAGAGTTAAGATGTATGTAGATATGATGAGTGTCATCATTCTACTATCTATACTCTAGCCATTCATGAAGTTTCATAATATTCACATTATATGAATTGAAAGAAGCATGTATAAATGTCGAATTTCTCTTATATTGAAATCTTTTGACTTCAACATAAGAGAACATTTGTCTTAAGCAATGGTTGTCTATAGATCAAAGGAGCATAGTGGAAGCATAGGTCGGACCCAAGTTAGAAGGAAAGTCAAAGAGTTGACTGTACTTCTATGGTTTCCACACATATGACATCCAAAGAGTTGGATAAATGTCAATACTGCAATAAGCCGATGTATTGATAGTATGACTATCAAGTCTATCTTAGATCCTTAGAGAAGGACCCAGATAGTGCAACGGAAAAATCTACATCTACATATAATCATTTAAATTGACTTTCTTATTGGATAAGATAAAAGTCTAATAATTGTATCTCATTCTTCTAATAACATTTGCAATTGGTTGCATATGTTTTATAAGATTAGAAAATTTGATCTTAAGGTTTAATAGTCATCCATGGATATTGATGCAATGTTTGCAACAACCTCTATTGGATAATAAGACATCATATTTTCAGTGGGAGAGCCCTTAGTCCTAGAGAATGTCTCTATGACCTGGATATTAGAATACACTCATTGTTTATTTCTAAATGTTGGAAATAAACATGAATTCTTGAATAGACCTATCATAAAGAGTTATGATGGATATATTTTAGATAGTATTTTTATATCTGGAGGACTCTACTAAATTAGAAAGTCAATGAATGGTTCATCCACATTTCTAATACTGAAACTAAACCTTAACAAGATCAATTGGAGGACGGAGATCATTTGGCAATGATTTGGCATCAAATCTTGGACAAATGTTTATTGATGAAATGAATAGACTAGTAAGATATTGAACTTTAGATTTTGTAAAGGTTCAAAACTTACATACATATGAATAGAGACTCAAACTAAAATGTCTGATACACCCTTCTCTGGGAATGGTGTTAGATGACAAGGTATTCAAGATCCCATACATATTGATGTATGTGGATCATCTGTATCATAATAAACATTGATGGTTTGTGATATGATTTGATGATTAACTGTGATATGAGTTTTCTTCCTTTCACTTTAAAAACCTTTGAAATGTTCAAATATTTCATAATTTTTGTTTAGAGCCAAAGTCCGAAGGAAGATGAAGTGAATTTGATCTAACCTAGGTAGCATGTACCTATTAGACGAATTCAAGGAATACCTTATGGAGAAAGGAATATCATTCCTATCACACTCCTCATGATATACCTAAACTCAATAGAGTTGTAGGGAGATATAATTGGTTATGTGTGACATGATTTGATCAATGATGAATATTAGCATAATTACCTCTTAGTTTCCGTGTATATATGTAGTAGAGACTACGATATATATCATTAATAAGTTTCCCTGTAAGTAAAATGGAATCTAGCACAAGAGAGTGCCACTTCATTAGGAAAATAAAAGATGCTATTAGATACCTATTTTATGACCTTGAGATTCTTAAAAGATCTCATCTCTAAGGATACGATTCTTAAAAGATGACTCTCTTGAGAATCAAGATGAAAATGAAGTAAGGAACTCGTTTAATCTTGAAAAGATAATGGAGCTCTTGAAATTGGAAACTAAAATGACAATTAAAGGTAAAACATTAATACCTCTTCAAATGAGTTTGAGGATGAATTCCATGTGTTAGAGAAATATGACAATGATCGAACTTCATGTGATGAATCTTATGAAGATCGTATCATGGAAAGATGGAAGTTAGCAATTAAGTCTAAAGTAGACTTCATATACAAGTGTTGTATATGGACCCTCATGGATCCACCTATATGGGTAAGACCCGTTAAGGTGTAAATGGATCTTCAAGAGAAAGAGGGAACCCTGATGAGAAGGTAGGGACCTTAAAAGCACGACCCGTAGCCATGAGCTACACACTGAATAGAAGACATCTCTTGCGATAAGACTTGCTCTCCAGTGACCATGCTTAAACTTATCATATTATTGCTAACTATAGCTACACAACTTGACTTCGACAACTTCAAGATGAGAGTCAAGATTGCATTCCTTCACGAATATCACTCTAAGGATATTCACATGAAGTAGCCCCAGGGCTTCATGGTTCAAGAAAGCAAGGTGTGCAAGTTAAAGAAACTCCATCTATCGACTCAAAATAAGCTTCTTGTAGTTGGAACATAAGATTTGATGAAATTATAAATGTTATGATTTCAGATAGAATCTTGATGAGCCATGTGAAGCTTAGTGGGAGTACCATTATGTTCATCGTGCTAAATGTAGATGGTATCCTAATCATTTGGAATGATATAAGGATAATAATAAGTGTTTTTATAGACTGGATATTCCATACCTTGAGATATATTCTCAAGGAAACCTCTTAAGTTCTTAGTTCTGAAAGTGTTCAGAAGCAAAGAAAAGAGGGTAATGGGACTGTCACATTAGTGGTACACCTTGGACATGTTTCATTTTCAGGAAAATTTCAAGAAAGGCTTCTTTACCTTAAGATATGATACTGACCTTTCTAAAGGGATAACACCTCAAAGAGTTGAGGAAGTGAATGCTAGAACTACTTGCCCTTGTGCATCAGTTACGGGAAGCCGAGTGTATGCTAGATGTGTACAAAAGTCAGATGTCTGCCATACAATGGGAGTAGTAAACTGTTACTAATCCTAGTATGGTGATAAAACACTTGATTGTAGTAATAAAAATATCCTCAAAGATGACAAGACTTTAGAGTTGGTGATCTCTAAGTCTTATCTTCAAGAAATTAAGACTTTATAGATTGTGATCGAAAGGTCTTAACTGTAGATAACTTAAGAGATGGAGATCTCCAAGAATAAGGGTATTCTGATAAGGATAATGAAAATTACATACTGGTTATAATACTTATGGAGCTGTAGTGTCAAGGACACTTTAATTGACAAAATTGAGTATTGGTTGCATAAGATGCAACATTCGCATTGGATGCGAGCACTATTACTGGGAATATGCAAGTGTTGTAAAAAGGATTTGGTGTAGTCTCTTGGGAACAGAGTGATTGATCAGCTTACCTAGCTATTTTTCTAAATAGCCTATGATTGTCACATGAGTGAGGGTTTAAATGATTAGCCCATTAATGGCTCATTGGGCTAGTGGGAGAGTGTTGGACACGCGAGCCCACGGCGAGCCATTATGCAATAAATGTTATTGCAAATATCATTCCCTGATCTGAAATGAAGAATAACTAATTTGCATAACAGGTCCCTTAGTACAATTAGGATTATGTACCATGACCATCTTTATGATCATACAACTGTTGATTCAATTACTGAATGATAGAGGCTGGTGCTTGGATGAATATCTAAAGAGTTAGATTGAGTACTCATTAAGTACTATCAAATGATTGTTAAGAGATGATCTCCAACCTAAGTAGGAGATGGCAATCCTTTCTCACTTGGCTGATATCTGACCGACCTCTTGATGCAGGTCCTCTGCATGGGAATAGAGATTTGGAGGTGTTAGATTAGTTAGGTCAAAGAGTTGACTTAATGAGATCGAGATAACCGAAGTCCTATGTCGTATGCCGTCATGATACATGCACACATCCTCTGACCGAAGATAGATGTGTTACTATATGTCTGATATGTACATTTGGAAGACCAATAGGTTGATGACCTAACCAAGGTCTATACACCGGCACGCTGGTGTGCATGCAAGGGCATATGAGGAATACGATCTCTCAAAGGGATTAACATGTTCATTTACTGAACCGGAAGACATGAGCTCACTCATGAGATATTGGGAAGAATCAAATTCCATGCACGGTCGTCTCGGTTTGGAAGCTTGACTGAATTTATAGGTTTGATATATACTTTTGGAAAGTATATGATCAACACCTAGGTATGATATATGTTTTTGGAAAGTATATGATCGATACCAACTCCCAATAGTCAAATGAGAAACTTAATGATAAAACCTGAAGGAGACAATCTAAAAGAGATCTAAAACTTCGGGTTTATTCTGGGTCTTCCAGTATGTAGGATGTACATGTATTAGGAATGCCCGAGGGTGATGTGATCATAAACGATTGTATAACCATGATGCTTCCATTCCGAGGGAGTGATGAAACAAGTCTGGATTTTAGTGACTCCTCTCATAGAGAAGTAATCTGATCTTAGTCCAAATGTTGACATTGATCTGAATGTGATTCAAATGTAATGAGAAGATTAGATTTGCGATCTTGATTTAATCAAACATCTATGGGAGGTCCGCAAGATCTGTATTTGAGATGTGATCTCAATATACAAGTCACTATACGTGGAACAATACAATCACCATGTCCTTATCTCCAAGATCCGCGGAGAAATCGCATTATCCTTGAAAGAGTTCATGGATAATTTCATTGTTGATATATGTATCCGAGCATTGAGAAAGTGGATAATTAAATATGATTTAATTATTTTGAATAATATGAATTTGATTCATATTATTACGAGAGTTATCAGAGATAATTAAATGTTATTTAATTTTCAAAGATGTGAATAATGTGAATGCGATTCATGTTATTTGGGCACATGAGAATAGAGATCCAAGATGATTAAATGTGATTTCATTATCATCGATATGAATAATGTGGATCACACTTTCCATATTAATCAGATATATTATACATATGATTTATAATATATTAGAGAGAGCATATTATGATTTATATTTGTTGATTAATTGTTAGTGTGAATTGGATTCACATTGAATGATTAGTTGAAAATATAATTACAATTTATTTTGGGTTGTGAATGAGATTCACTTGATTTCAATGGCTTGATTGAAGTTTCTCACAAGATAATTGTGAATTATTTTTGTGAAAAATATTACAACAAAAGTTTTTTGTAAATTAAAGTGATATCATGAGATAATGAGATCTCATGATAATTAGAGGAGACTGACCAATTCCACTCAAGAGGATTGAACGACCACTACTCTCCATGTGGAGAAGAGTAGTCGTCCCCCCTTTTAGAGAAAGAGGTTAAGTCTCCTCATTATCTCTTCTCTAGTCAAAGTGATTTAAGTTGGGATTAATTATGTCGATTTATCAATATAAATTAATTCAAATTAAATAAATTGTTGTTGTGTTTTTACAACAACATCTTAGCCATTGAAAGGAACACAAATCAATCTCAACCATTGATTGTGTGTTATCCATGGATTGAGATCCATGGACTCCCAAAACCCTATATAAGAAGAGGCATCCCTTACTCTTCGAGACACACATTTACAACGTAAACTAATGCTCTCTCCCTCTCTCTCTCTCTCTACACGCCAAGACTCTCTTCCTCTCTCTCTTGTGGTTGTCCATCATGGAGCCTTAGAGATAGTCGCCACCGCCACAGCATAGTCATTATGTTGCTAGAGTATTTGCTCGTGGATCTCCGTCTCCTTCTATGTGAATCACTCGTGAAGAAGACGTCAGATCTCATGCGATGAGATCAGGAGATTCGCCTCTTGGATCATCAACTTGGAGCAAGAAGGATGCGTCTCATCAACGTGCTTGTAAGTGTCTCCTCCATCGGATCGGACTTGAGACAGGAGGTCTCTTAGTTTAGAGATTCGATCGCAACCACTCTTCAAGAGGTAAACCTTATACCTATTGTTATTTAGATGAAACGATCTGAGAAAGGTTCTTGGATCATGTGGTTTCATCACATTTAAAAATTTCTAAATTCCGCTGCATCGAGCAACTAGTGTGACTAGTCGCTCCCAGTCGAATTCGATGCGATCCACACGCTTTCATGATGCACTTGAGGATCACTCCATATCCTTCATTATTATCATTACGATCTCCCACTACAGGCTCACAAAAAGATCGGTCGAAAATTGTCTTAATCATCGGCTACCCACCCTCCCTCCTGACCCCATCGGTCTCCTTGTACATCTTCTTCCTCGACTTAGGCCAAGGGCTAAGTATATGGGGGGACCAATGCCATTTGTACATACCATTCTCCCCAATTCACGATCGCCTCATTGCCACCCTTATCCTATAATTAGACTGACCAGAGCCTAAGTATAGGGGGAACCGATGCTCATCTGTGTATACTCTCCTCATTCACATCTCCTGACCACCTAAGTTTCGCTCTTCTTCTATATTTAGACTATTTACAGTCTAAGTATAGGGGGCGAGACGATCTATCTTTTTCTTTTTTCACTCTCTTACGGTTGCCCGAGCTATGTCTTCTCTATGCTTCTTGTGCTCTGAGGACACATCACTCGCTAAGTATAGGGGGGTGTGTATATTTACTATGTATATATTTTACCCATAGGTCGTACTTTCGCGTAAGTCTATATGTATTTACGAGGTGGGTAACTAACTTGAAAAAAAATAAAAAACAAACAAACAAGAAACAAAAAAAAGTTTTGCTACTAACTGTGTCCAACCAAAAATTGTGAAAAAATTGATTCTTATTCATTTCTACATAAAAAAATTTCCTTACATAAAAAAATTGTATCTACATTTCACACGCATGCACTTCATCCAATATTACATTCATTGCATTTGTGAAAAGCCTTAGGTTCTGAACCGAGTTATGAGCAGAAATCGAGAGTGGTCTGGACTTGACCTTAATCCACCTAATTTTCAGAGGAACTTCACTAAGAAATAGGATTTTAGAAACTTTAGGACTTCGGCTTAATTCTTCGAGTTCAACATGATAATGTGCAGCGTTTGACTCTTAGTATCTAACCTGGTCTCTTCATTCTGGGTACGACTCTGGAATAGGTAATTAATTTGTACTCTCATATGCACTTAGCTCAACTCAGACGGGATGTTGGAAGACTGTGTGAGTTTCTTTTCTGGTAGCGTGGACATCTAAAGAACGGAGTACATATTGAAATAAAGCTTCGAAAAAGGGATGGATGGCTAGGCACAGTTTTTTCTAAGACCCCAAAACATGTACAGAAAAAATGATTCCATATCCGTAGGGGCACAACAAGATCCATGCAGAGCTACCAAAAATCCTAATACAAAGAAGCTTACTACCAAATACACAATTGACCAAAAAAAGGTCCAAGCTTCAAGAAAACCCGCAAATCTTGGTGGAGACTTGGCTAAACTGTCCGACTTCACAAGGAGAGGTGTCTACACTGGTCATCCTCCAGTTCTTTTCTCCTTCTTCTAATTTCTCCCTCTATTCGATTGTGAACACAACACGATAGACCTTAGAAGGAAATACCTGACTCCCCAAGGACGAGTTACTAGAGAGGAGGTTTGCATGGTAGTCTGGCATTCTGGATGGGAAGAGCTAAAATATTTCACACACATGAGTCGATTATTCAATGTTCATGGGGTATGATTTGGGAAGAGGATTGATCTAAGATGGCTTCTGAGCCGAAACTGTGACAATGATGTGTAGAACTTGAAGGCTGTTGATGTCAAAATTCTAAGTCTTACAGAAGTTCCGCCACACTAATAATCCAAAAGATATCTCTAGTTCCATTTTCACCTTCAGCTCATGATCTTGGTATGGAACCCAATCTCATTTCACCTCATTGCATTGCTTTTGATGCTCAGGGATGAGCATGGTTTAAGTATAGGGGGATTATGAATCTCAGATTCATCACTCTAAAAGTCATGAATTAAGCTCAAATCCCTAAAATTCATTGGCATTTCTTCATTTATATTGCATAATTAGCATTCATGCATGTTTTGATAATAATTGCATTTTATCACTCATAATTGCACAAAATAAGAAGCCAAACATCCCAGCCAAAATGACATGTAAAATATCCAAACTTCCCTGATTTTTAAATAATTCATGCTAACTCCAAATGACCTAAAACTACCTCTACTATGTATATAAACAAGAATAAATGAAAAATACAAAAAAAATCACTAACCTAAATAAGTGGAACAAAAACCCAAACCCTTGTTCTAGGATTTTCAGAGTAAAACCTCTATATATTCCTCATCCAGTGTTCGATTTGATCCTACTCACTTTTGAACTAATGTACATTCAAATACCTTCAAAACAAGACCAAGTTCAAGTGAATCGGAGCTCATATGTAAAATTTGGGTTTTGGGCCTCTTTTGTATTTTGTATTTTAGTGGTTTTTAACCTATTATTCTATGTCCAAAATTGACTCATTTTGTTTTATTTCTTTTTCATTTGTCTTCTTTGATAAAAGTTTTATTAAAATGCGTAAAAATCCAAATTCATACCGAGCTTAAAACCAAAGAAACTAACTGAGTCCATGTCTTCACTAACTGTCTGTAGAAAAATTATCATTTTTGCATTTTAAATTATTTCTTCTTTTTCTTACTTAATAAAAATCCAAAAAATAGATTAATGTGTAAATATTTATCTTTCATTTTATCTTTTTTTTCAGATTTTTATCAAGTTAAAAAAGATAAAAAATCAGAAAACCCAAAAATCAAGGATTCTATGTATATGGGATAGACCAAAAATATCACTTTGTGCAAATGATTGATTTTGATTTTGATTCTTCATGAAAGCTGTAGATATCATCGAGATGAGCAACTTTTGTGAAGAAAATTTTTCAATCTGAGGTCGTTTTCTTTTTATTTTGGATTTTTCTTTGTATTTAATTTTCTGATTTTTCTAGGGCTGATACGTGGCAGCTCTTGGAGCCGCTATGTGTCACCCATTTTTGGAGGTTTTTAAATTCATTTTTATAAAAAAATTATTAAAACCTCGCACATGCAATGCACGTGCCTCCTGTGCGCGTGCCCTGCACGTGCTCTACCCATACATCCCACTTGCTGCCACGTGGTAGCATCTCGGCTGTCCGATCTCGATCGATCGGACAACCGATGCACCTTCTCCTCCATAATTTCCTCAGCGCCACCCCGGTCACCACATGATTCCTGGTCGTCCGTATCTTCATTAGATCTGGCTGCCGTCGCCAATCAATATCCACCTTCCATCTTGGCCTGCGCCGCCATCCTACTTCCCTGTTCGTCGTCACCAATTTCAACCTTTGATCAATCACGTGCCCCTCTGGCTATTTTGTAGAATCGCCCTCCCTGGATTAGGTAATTACCAATAAGTCCCTGCATTCAAGTTTTATTTTTTTTATTTATTGTAGTTGCAATTAGAACCCTGACTTATACCTACTGTTTAAGCAAAATTTTGTCATCATTTTATTATTCAAAAATAACATGATGTTCTACAATTAATTCTCTACGTCATGGCATGCTTGGAACATTTTTGTGGTTTGTGGTTAATTTAATAATTATTATTCTTGTGGAAATTTGTGTATTTTTCCCATCTTGCACCTCAAAATTCATAAGTAATTAACCATAGCTCTGAAAATTGCTAAAAAAATCACGGATTATAGAAGTATTTCTATTATGCCCAAAAAGAATTGCATTTGCATGCACGGTTTATTCTGTAAAAATCATTTTGCATATTTCAATCTTTAATTTTTAATAGGTATTAAATCTCATATTTTTAAGGTTTAGGAATTTTCTGAGATCGATCATCTAGTGATAGATCTTGGATAATTTTATTCTTTGCAAATAATTAGGTTTAATATTTATTATAATTAATTATTGAAATTCATTATGTTTGCATTCATAAATTCATATAATATTTATCTTGCATCCAAAAAATCCAAAAAAATTACAGTGCATTCATTTCATCATAATTGTCATCTTGGCCATGTTTTGAATTTTTCGGAAATCATTTGATTGATCTTTACTTTTTAGTCCCTAAAATTGGCCTAATTTGCATTTGCATCCCAAGTTGCATTAAAAATAACAAAAAAATACCATTTCGAAAACCATACACAAACTTTATAGACAAAACTCTAGGTTGTTCCTTTGACTCCTTGAGTTCGACCTTGGGACTTGTCCAAGTAAAATAAACATTAAAGCACTTCGAATAAAATTGAATAAAATTGTGGTTATTTCTTGATTGATTCTGAATTCTCGATGTAATTATAACGACAAATTTAAAACTTAATTCTCACAAATTAACATAGGCATTTTCGGACTCGTCAACTACACCTAAGGGGATGTTAGGTTATTGCGTTGTTCTGTAGATGCGCGGAATCTGTTGGAGATGGATATACAGTTGTTCATTTGTGGTCCCTTGGAAAAAGGACAGAAGCACCAAGAACTACAGCTTTAGCTCAAAATATCTATCTAACAGAGGAATCTGAATCTTCTCTGTCATCTGGCCAATGCCAAGATTGTAGATTTCTTCTAGTGTAGGTTTGTGGGCCTCTCTTCTTAGTTCATCTACCCCTCCATGGAGTTCATCTCCATGTTCATCATCATTTTCTATTCTTTCTCCTCGTTGGTTCTCTCTTTCTGTCCTCAGATCATTAAGCACATTAGTGAAGACGACCTGGGTGAGGGCCTGATCTGCAGATTGTTGCTGGATGGACTCAATTCGATGGTAGTAACTATGCATTCACGACATTCTGATTTGATTGAGGGCCCTTATTTGGTTGTTGTGATCCTTCCCTTTTCTTTGAGGAGTCATCTCTGAATCAGACTCAAAGGAACTGATCTAAACAGGGTCCATGTTTCGCTCTTGATCTGCACATTGAGATACATCCTTATCAGATTAGTAATGTTGGCCACCAGATGGAAAGATGAGTCTGGAATTAGGGTCAATACCAGACATATGTGAATTGAGTACTTGATATGAAGTGAAATTGATCTCCATCCACAAGGGGCTAATGTCCAGACAAGAGTGATCCCAGTTTATTGAAGAATGAGAAGACAAGGAGTCTAGAAAGTGGTTCACAAAATACAAACCATGCTCTCGAGAATCACGTCAAATTATGGGAGATTTCGGACTCATGGAATCGATGTGGGTGTCAGCGGGGTCCTGACTAAACCATCCATGAGTCGACATCTTGGTAAACAAGAGGAGTTAATGAGGAGTATAGGATTACAATGATAAACAGGAGGATGAAAAGAAGAGAGGATAAGAAAAAGACTCAGAATGAGAAATGCAAAAAGAAATGAAAGTAGAAGAAATGAAAAATGGTGCAAGTACACGAGAATGATCTTTGACCTTAAACTAATTCAAACAAACACAAAGCAATGGGTTCATCAACTCAACCTTGTGAAGCTATAAGAGTTTGACTATTTTTATCTTTTTAATTTTAATTGTTATTCATGCAAATCTTGTAACAAATCCTTAGGGGCTAGACCTATAGGAGAGTGAATACTGCTAGAAAAGTATCTCATACTTCCCACCTCCTTTGTAACCTGTATTATGCACTCCTTTAGGTCCTTGATATCAATCCTGGGTCGGCTACTCAGCAAAAGAATAAGAGAGAGGAAGCCGATAGTGGTGAATCAAGTACTTCCCCCTGACATAGTACTTGGACGCAGGACGATGAGACCAACACCCCTGTGAAGGGGTGACCTAAGCTCAATACTTTATACAAAGCTTGCAAGAAAACAAAGCCCTACTCACCCACGAACGATAGAAGCACTGGTACTTCACTGAGCCCAAGTGATAATCAAGGCAACCATATTCTGGGTTTTTGCTCTAGCCCTTATGGGTCATTCCTCGCTCTATCTGGAGTGTACATGAAAACAATTTTGACTTTATGAACCCAATACAATGAAGTCCGTTACAAATTTTATTTAGGTAAAAGTTTTATTAGTAGTCCCCTTGTTTTAATTTTTGAATTTTCACTTTTTGAGTAATTTCAGAATAATTGCCTAATGGTTTTTTTTGGATTTCTTTAAGTCCTATGTTAAATAAAATTAGGGGAGAGGAAAAAAAAGCAACACAAGTATCACTATGATGGAAAACTCATCATCGTGATGACTGATGGATGCTCAGATAGAAGACTTAGAGTGCTTCCCAGCTCTCTCCATGCAATATCAAGACATAAATTTAAATTACAATATTCGAGAATGCAAGTCGATGAAATTTCCCTAATTAAGAATTGCTATTATCGTGAAGAATAGATTTAATTTGATCTAGGACCAAGCATAGAGACTATAGGCACATGCAGATATTAGGGATGTGGACCTAAATTACTCGATCATGAAATCCTAAAAATTAAGGGCTCATTCACATAAAATAAAAAAATAAAGATGAAAAGCGCAAATCATGAAAAATAAAAAAAATGAGAAAAATAAGGAGCATAAAAGGTAGAAGTTGACAAAAACTACAAAAATCGAGCAGAACCCTAGGTGAACAAACACCTGGTAAAATAGTCCTGCAAGAGAGTTTAAATATCCAAGTATCTGTCCCTGGTAAAATCGAGCAGAACTCTCTCCTATCATCTCATGCATAAAGAACCGATCTCTACGTAACTAGGGTGCACTGATTCTCCTAAGAAAGTCACCCTCGCTCCACGATCCCTAACAAATAAATCAACAAAAGAGATTGTCAGAACAGATAAAAAATTGTTTATAGAGAAATAAAGCACATAAGTAAGAAATTAAACAAACAATGTATACTATATCATATGCTTTAATTCCCAGCAACGACACCATTTGATAATGAGGATTGAGCAGAGGTTCCTAACATCCGAACTTGGAGAAGCTTGAGATGTCAGGCAAGTCAGATCCAACGATAGAAGCACTGGTACTTCACCGAGCCCATGTGATAATCAAGGTAGGCATAGATTGGACTTTGTCTCTAGCCCTTATGGGTTGCGCCTTGCTCTGTCTGGAGTGTACCTGAAAATAATGTAGGCTTTATGAACCCGATATAATGAACTCTGTTACGAATTTTATTTAAGATCAAAGTGTTATTAGCAGTCCCCTTATTTTAAATTTTGAATTTACAATTTTTGAGTATTTTTCAGAATAATCGCCTAACAATTTTTTTGGATTTTCTTCATGTCCTTGGTTAATCAAAATTAGGGGAGAGGACGGAAAAGTAATGCAAGTAAAACTATGATGGAAAACTCATCATCATGATGAATGATGGATGCTCAGATAGAAGACTTATAATGCTTCCCTAGTTACAATGCTTCCTTAGCTTAAGAATCGTGATGAATCCTTGATGCTTAGATTGTTCATTTCTCAATAAACAAACAATGTTTTATAGATAAATAAAGCACATAAATAAGAAAATAAACAAATAATGTATACTATATCCTATGCATTTCTCCTTTGCAACGACACCATTTGATAATGAGGATCGAGCAGAGGTATCTAATGTCTGGTCTTGGAGGGGGTTGCAAAGTCCGACAAGTCGGATCTGACAATCGCTGTATTGGCCCTCTCTCGAGTCACGGCATGTATCTCAATCAACTAAAAGCAACAATCAACCCACGATATATAAAATAAATCCTAAGTGTGGTGAAATTTATTATACTCTACAAAGTGTGTGTATAGTCAACAAGTGTATGGGTCGAACCACTAAGAGAAAAAAGGTAGATAGCTACAATTATTGTTATTTAATAATAACTAATAATAATTGTATATTATCTATTTTTTTATTTTTTATGTTTTTAAGCATATTTAACTTTTTATGGATTTTTAATTATTTTTTATATTTTTTATATTTTTATTTATTTTTTTAATTTTATTTTCTTTTTAATTTTGCAAATTTTAAATTCTTTTTTATTTTAAAGATATAATATATATAATAATGAGATTATAGATAATATAAATAGTATATAAGGTATATAATAAATATATATAAAGTAATAATCCTTTTATTAAAGTTAAAATATAATATGTATTTATAAGTAGTAACAATAATATGTAGTTAAAAAATACACATGATCTAGAGAATAACAAGGTTGTCGTATCGACCAGGTGGATTTTAGCAGAAATTTTTAGTTTTGTTTTATTTATACTGCTAAACTTTGATGTATAATGAAAGTACATGAGTGTCGATCTCATGGAGGCAAACTATTTAAAACTAGGATAAACAATAGAAAATAATGGTAAAATGGGTTTTTTAATTTTGTATTTTTAGGTAATTTTCTGAATTTTTTATTTTTATATTATTTTTGTGATTTTAATATACCTGTGAAAGAGAATATGTATAGAATTTGTAATTTTATATTTTGGGTTTAGTTTTATAGTTTTTATGTGTTTTATTGATGTTATGATTTTTATTTAATTTTTATAAAATATCTATAATTTGGAATTGGTTTTAAAGTTGGAAACTATTTTTTATTGGAAAACTGATTTTTATTTTTGATATTGAAAATAGAAAATAACGAGAAAATATTTTTATTTTATTTTTTTATTAAAGAGTAGGTGAAAAAATCTTCAAAATGATATATCGTGCGTATTTTTAAGATTTTATTGAATTATTTATGATTTTTACAAGTTTTATGTATTTTATATTTTTTATTTATTTAATATTCAATTTTTATTTTATTATTTTTCTCTGTATAATATATTGAAATATGCTAAGGGTAATTTTTGTAGATTTTTAAGATGTTTTTATATTTTTATGATTTTTGAAGTTTGTTATATTTTTAGTATTTTTAAAAGATTTATTTAAAACAAAAAATCTTTTTATTTTTCCAAATTGATGTAATACGGCATATAGTATAGTCTAGGATATTTTTTATGTATTTTTATTATATTTTTATGTTTTTATATTTTATTTTATATGAATGATAAAATGTATTATATAGGTACATTGAATAAGGGTACATACGTAATTGTCTGGAAAATTGGGGGATGTGTGTAAATGGCTGAAGTTGCGGGGATCTTCGCGTAAGACAACCAGTTTTCATGTGCTTGGGTAGGTGATGGCTCCTGAAGTAGGACCTATTTGCAATTGCTCAGATTTCAGGGGTGTAACTCGCAAAATGTTTAAAAAGCACATGTTCTGCCACGTGAGAAATCATGTCCAGGAACTTAAACAGTGGGGCGACGTGACTGTTATGCAGCTGACGCGTGGCTGATTTTCACGCATCTGATCAAAGGTTCATTGAATGACCGTGGCTAAAAGCCCCAAATGAAGACGATCGATGAAGCTCTCCAGGCGAGGCGGCTTGGATCCACAGGAAGAGATTCCAACTGCTATGCCCGGAGCCGTTATGGAAAGTCCGATCAATCATATCCCGCGACAATTGTGCCTCCTGGCCTCCTCCAAATTGATTCGAGTCTCCAGACCAGAGAGTTCCTCTCAATTGAGGTTTGACTACCATGACACAGATCTGATTGCAGAGGGTGTTCTTTAGATGCAAAGATCTCCTCCCTAGATGTTCTTGCGTGCAGGTTATTTAGATCTCGATCGAAGGTTCAATGATGGTATTCCAGGTGCTGTGTACGGGTCATATTGGTGATCTAGAAAGAGGAGAAGAATCTCGATTGGGATGGAGGTGATTACCTATAGGAGATTCGTTGAAAAGGCATCCTTTGTGATTGAATCCTTGTGCTCCTGCAATTGATACAATGACTCAAGACTATTGCCTCAACCCAAAAACTCAAACAAATGGGGTGAATGCATGGGATGCAATGTGAATCGATTTGTTCAGTGATCAAAATTGATGGTGAATTTGATCTACATGAGTCAAAATGGCGATGGAGTATGATGAGAATTGAAAATGAAAACGATGTGGGAAGACGAGAACAAAGGAGGAGGAAATGAAATCAGAGGGAGAGAGAAGGAGATGGAGGGTCTCTAACCTTGAATAAGGGAGATGCGTTGTTGATGATCGTCTGTGGAGGACCAGCTCGGGCCATGCTCCAGGGGTCATGGCCTCAACACGGCATCGATGGACCACGGGGGCTCTTCACGCAGCGGAGATGTTCTGCGATGCTAGTGGATCTCACCAAATTCCACTAGCACTCACTCGACGGAGAGTGGAGGACCTATGTCACTGTACTCTGTCTCTCGGAGCTCTCGGCAGAAGAAAAAATGGTGCATACCTTGTCTATGGGGATGATGCCCTATTTATTGGAGAGGTTAAGGTGCCCACGCAGGCGGCTCCGATCACTGGCGGAGGGATCCAGTGATCGCGACGGTTGGAGGAACAGTCGGCCAACGACCAACCATTGGAGTAGTTGGCAGAGAGGAGAGGGGTGGTGTAGGAAGAAGAGGAGGTCGGGGAATAAGGAAGGGTGACAGAGGAGAAAGGGTAAAGAGAGGAGAGAGAGAGAGAAAGGAGAGAAATAAAAAATAAGTTAAATTAAATAATTAAATAATTTAGTTCTTATATTAATTTAAGAAATAATTAGAGGATTAATTACGTAATTAGTAGTTATATAATTAATTAAATATTATGAATGCAGTAATTTTAAAACTTAATGAATAATTAAATTGTAATTAATAACTAAAAAAATATAAATAAATAATTTTAATTTTATTATAAAAAATATTAATAAAGTATATAAATATAATAAATCATATATTAAATAATATAGTACATTGTACAATATATACCAATATGGTCCCAATACCCACTTTTTGCATATTAACTCCGATTTTAGCGAAATCAGTGTCATTTGATAGATAATTAAACAAAACAAACTTTAAAACTGGATTTGCTCAATTCAGAGTCCATATGGCCAAGGCATGAGATCCGGAAAATTTAGGTCACGGCTTCGTGGCTTCGAGATTTATTGGCATTTTGACTTAAGTTATATTTTATATTTTTCTATTGATTTTTTGAAATCTTTTAGAAAAGAAATTAAGTTAAACAGAGTTAAGGGTAATTAATTAGAAAATAGGGTAGTTTATATATATATACGTATGTATATAGAGTACATATAGACAACGTGGCCCAAACGTCAAAACTCACATGTTTTATTCTAATATATTTCGTAATATTTTTAATAATAGGTATTATTTATAAAATGAGTTTAAAAGTGAGTTTGGTCAATTTGGAGTTTTCTATAAATAGTTATGAACCTCGGAAGTCAACTTTTACGGTCTTTTCGATTCATTGTAATATTTTATTTTTATATTAAATAATTTTTCTGATATTTTTATAAAATAATTTGTATTTTTATGAACAACTTTTATAAAGAAAGTATTTTGGTTTGAAGTTTTCTTGGTGATAAATAAAATAGGTGAAATATTTACAATGTGAAAAATGTGTACATATATTTTTGTGATCTAGATTTTCTGATATTTTTATATATCAGGATCCTTATCTCCCCCTACTTATTTATTTTGTCAACCAAGCCAATATTGACCTGGTCTCAGGGTTAGGATCAATTTATATATTTTATATACATCCTTCCTTTTCTTTTATTTTTTCTTTTCTGTTTATTATTTTATTATGGATAAAATAAGTGTTAAACATATAATATTAATAAATGTGGTTAGATTATTGATTAGTGGGAATTAGTGGATATTTACATGCATTTTTCCAAGGTATTTTAGCCAAAATTAAAGAATAAATACGATGAATCATAGATTCATCATTCCCCTATACTTTACCTTTGATGTCCCTTAATAAACACTTATTCTATAAATAAGTGCAAGAAAAAGAAAAGGAAAAAGGAAAATAAAAGAACTTAGAACATGCTTATTTTTTTAAATCGAATCTCACTTCACCCAAAATTTAGAACTTGGAATATGCCTTTGGATTATTAGTGTGTCAGCACTCTATTAGAATTAGGACTTAAGCCTCGATAAAGCTCAAGTTCCACAAATCCTTATCCATGTTCACCTCAACAACCAGATCAGATCCACCCATTCATCATGCAAACTTTTCGGCTTTGAAAGTAATCTGTACTGTGTATGAAAGGTTTTAGCTCTTCCTTCTTAGAGAAGCGAGGAAACCGCCCATCCAGTTATACACTCCTATTGGGCCCTCATCCAGCTACTTGGTCCTCGAGGTGGGGGGGTATTTCCTTTTAAGGTCAGGTCGTGCTATGCCCATAATCGAATATAGAAAGAAGAAGAAGAATGGGAAGAGAAATGGAGTGTGATTAGTGTAATCACATCTCCTTGTGAAGCCTGGCCAGTTTAGCCAAGTCTCCACTAAGATAATGCATGCTTTTCTGAAGCTTGGGCCATTTGAAGAATTACGAAAATGCGCTCTTAATTCAATGGAATTAATGCTTAAAAAAAGTTTCGTTGTAGGCGAGCAATTTCATGATTAATCAAAAACCGCTATTTTAATTAGTGTCAAATTAAAGAAAGCAGTCGATTTATTTACATGGGTAAGTCCAAGGTCGAACTGAGGGAGGCAACTGTCTCCTTAAATTGGTTAAAAGACGATTAAGAAATTAGGTTTTCTGATAGGTTTGTTTTGGTATTTTTTATGCAAACAATAACCGAGATGTAATTTTGGCAAAGTTCAGGGATTAAAATATAAATTTTGATCAAACTACGTACAAAAATTCTCAAACATGGCTAGAATGTGAAATGCAATGAAATTAGACTCCTGTAATTTTTTGTAATTTTCGGATGCAAGATGAATTTTCTGTGAATAAAATAATGCAGACAATGGGATTCTCAATAATTAATTATAATAAATATTAAATCTAGTTATTTTTAGGAAATAAAATTATCTAAGATATGCCACTAAGTGATCTATCTCAGAAAATCCTAAACCCTAAAATATTGGATTCAAATTCTATTAAAAATAAATTAGTGAAGTACATGAAATGATTTTTAGAGAGAAAACTATGCATGAAAATGTAATTCTTTTTGGGCACAATGCTAAATAAAATTAATCCTACGATATGTCAATTTTTGGTAAATTTTGGGCTATGGTTAACTAAATATGAATTTTTAAGCACAAGATGGGAAAAATATTCAATTTTCTACAAGAATAAAAATTATTAATTAACCACAAAGCCTAAAAATATAAAGCACATGCCACAATGAAGAGAATTAATTGAAAAACAAAGTACAATTATTAGAATAATTAATCAATGTATGTAGAGATTAAAAATAAATGGATAACACATGGATCTCAATGCAATTATAAAAAATAAAAAATCTAGTACAGGAACTAAATCGTAATCACCAAAACTTATAGGGGAGATCTGCAAAAAGTCCACAGGTCTTGGATGGTGGGGCCCTTTGTGTAGTTTGGCAGACCTTCGAGGATTCGTTGGCAAATGACCCTCCCTCCCTATGTGCAAGTCAGGTGCTGGGGGTGAGTTCTGTCGTCTTCCCTGGCACGCGGACGAGGGCGTATAGCCACGAGGTAGAGGCCATGGGCAACCGACCCGCGGCGGCGTGCTGGAGGCTGCAGGCCGCTGACGGGCGGAGGTGTCAACTATGCAGATGCCCGTGTCGGCAATGGCTGGAGTCAGGGAAGGACACACGGAGGGGGTCGCATGCGGGTTTCTAGAGTGACATGTAGCTGCACGATGCCAGTGCATGACCGTTGGACGGTGGCTGGTGGAGGCGCGGGACGGCTGGAGGAGCTCACGAATGGTGGAGGTACGGAACTTGGCTCGCAGGCAGGCATCGGGAGAGTTTGAAGAGATGCTGCGGGTAGGCGCGGGCGACCTGGTTGTTTCTCTGGTGCATGTGCAAAGCGGGAGGGTGCCAGTGAAGGGTCGTGGAGGCTCCAGGCGGTCGAGTGGAGCGGGCGGTAGATTAATCGGTTGCGGGAGTGGTGTGTTGAGGTCACCGTTGGTGCTCCACGCAGGGGCGGAGGCTGCAAGCGATGTTGGCACGACGGAGGTGTTTTGAGCAACTAGAAATAAAGGAGAGGGAAGGTGGAATGTTGGGTGCAATGGAGGGAACATAGTTTTTGGTGGAGAACAGGGGAAATAGATAAAACAGAGGAATGGGAGAAGACAAACAGCGGAGAAGAAATGATAAGAAAGAAGGGAGACGGGATATCGCCTAGGGTAGGGGAGGATAGAGTCCTCTTCCTGGTTGTCGCTTCGATCGAGGTCAGCAAAAGGCCTAGAGAAGATTGAGTAGATCGCGCCTATGGAGATCGGATAGAGGAGGTATGTCACCCCTCCTTCTTGAGCTTTTTTTTCTTAAGCAACATTGGCGGATGAAGCAATGGGGATATGGGGAGATAGATTTTATAGGGAGGCAGAGGAGGAGATAATGGAGACAACGACCGTTGGAGGAGAAAAAGGAGGAGTCAACGACTAGTGGTTGCGCGGGAGGTTGAGTGCGAAGAAGATGAAAGGTTGGCAGAGAAGACTGGTGCGGGGGTTTGACCGAATAGGGAGGAGATGGAGAACGAGCACGTGTTGGGAATGTGCGAAGGGGGCACGTGACCAACACGTGTCTTTTTTTTATTTTTTATTTTTTTTGAAAATAAAAATGAAAATAAATGTCAAAATTGAGTGACACGTGGCGGCTCTAGGAACTGCCACGTGTCAGCTCCAGGAAATCTGAAAATTAAAAGTAAAATAAAAACATAGAGGAAATAGCAAACTGTCTCGGATCGAAAAATACTCAACACGAAAATTGCTTTTCTCGATGAGATCTACAACTTTCATGAAGAGACCAAGATCAAAAGAGGTCATCTGTGCAAAACGATATTTTTGGGGTACTCTATGTATATAGACGACCTTGATTTTTAGGTTTTGTAATTTTTTTAGTTATTTTTACTAAAGAGAAAAATCGAGAGATGTGTTGATAAAATCAAAGATAAATATCTACACTATAATATATTTTTTTAGATTTTTAGTAAATAAGAAAATATGGAAATAAAATAAATAAGAAAAAGTGAGTTATTGGTACAGACTCTCAAGGAACACTCAGACTTGGTTAGTTTCTTTGATTTCAGTCTTAATTTGAATTTGGATTTTTGTGGATTTTATTAAAACTTTCATCAAATAAAATAGAGAAAAATAAATAAGCAAAAAAGATTGAATTATGTATAACAAATATCAAGTCAAAATCAAGCAAACTCAAAACGCGCAAAAGAGGCCCAAAACCCAACTTTCACATACGAGATCCGATTTTCATGAAATCAGTCTTGTTTTGAAAGTCTTTGAATATGTATTACTTTAAAAGTGTGTAGACATAAATCGAACATTATATGTGGAAGATATGAGTGTTTTAGTCTGTCTGGTCTGAAATTGGAGTTTTATCTCATGCGCCAATTATTTGATTTAGTATTTTTTGTATTTTTCCTTTAATATTGTTAGTAATATGTACCAATGGAGATGGTTTGAGGTCAATTGGAGTTAGCATGAATTAGTTAAAAATGCATGAATTTGGGTGCAAATGTGAGGATGATTATGAATGCAATTATGAGTGTTAAAATGCAAATATTAATTTTACATGCATGAATGATAAAAATGCAGAATAAATGATGCAATGTAGATAATTACTCAGGAACGAAGCTTTATTTTCATCTTTAGTATGATAAATCATAGATTCATCAACCCCCAATGCTTCAACCTTGATCGTCCCCGAGCAACTAAAATGAAATGCAAAAGTGAAATGATTTTGGGTTCCATACCAAAGTCATGAAGAAAAGGTGAAAATGGAGCTAGACCCGACCTTTGTATTAATAGTGTGGTGGAACTTCTATGAGACTTATGGTTTTAAAATCAACAGCCCTAAAGTTCAACATATCATTGTGTCAGTTTCGGCTCAGAAGTCATCTTAGATCAATCCTTCTCCCAAAGCATTTCCTATGATCATTGAACACTTGTCTCATGTGTGTGAGTGGTTTTAGCTCTCCCCATCAAGAATGTTGGACTACCATGCAAACACCCCTCCCAGTAGCTCATCCTCGGAGAGTCAGGTATTCCCTTCTAATGTCTGTCACGCTATGTTTACAATCGAAAGGAGGAGAAATTAGAAGAAAGAGAAAAGAACTAGAGGGTGACCAGTGTAGTCACCTCTCCTTGTGAAGCTGGCCAGTTTAGCCTAGTCTCCACTAAGATCTGCAGGTTTTCTTGAAGCTTCGACCTTTTTGGTCAAATATTTATTTGGTAATTTGACTTCTTTTTGGTATGGATTTTGGTGACTTTGCATGGATCTTTTTTGTGCCCCTGCGGATATAGAATCTTTTTTCCCGTACATATTTTGGGGTCTTAGAAAAATTGTGCCCATTCATCCATCCCTTTTCCGAAGCTTTATTTCAACCCATACTCTGGTCTTTAGATGTCCACGCTATCAGAAAAGAGACCCGCGACCCGCACAGTCTTCCAATATTCCATCTGAGTTGAGTTAAGTGCATAGTGCAAGAGAACAAGTTTATTTCCTACTCAAAAGCTATACCCAGAATTAGGAGACCAGATTAGACACTGAGTCAAAGGTTGTACATTGTCAGGCGGAACTCGAAGAATTAAGTCAAAAGACCCAAAGCTTCTAAAATCCTCTTTCTCGGTGAAGTTCCTCTGGAAATTAAGTGGATTGAGGCCAAGTCAAGACCACTCTCCTCTTCTACTCATTACTCAATTTAGAACCCAATAATTTCCACTTTGCATATATACAAAATGAAATGCAGATGCGTATGAGGTGCAATATGATTTTTTTTGAAATGCAAGAATGATATGCAAGAGAGATTTTTTTTCATTTTTTTGTGTGTTTTTTTGTTTTGTTTGTGTTTTTTTACTTTTACCCATCCCATAATTATTTCATGTTATATACAAAAATACATGAAAGTACGAGCTATGGATAAAGTATATATGTAATATATATAAGTCCCCTATACTTAGTGGGTGCTGTGTCCTCAGAGCACAAGAAGCGTCAAGAAGACATAGCTCATGCTAAGCGTAGAGAGAGAGAGAGAGAGAGAGAAAGAAGTAAAGAAGTCGACCTCCCCCCTATACTTAGGCTATGCACAACCTAAGTATAGAAGAAGAAGAAGAAGAAGAAGAAATGGAGCGGTTGAGGTTAAGAGGAGAAATGAATGGATATATAGATGGTGGGAATCGGTCCCCCCTATACTTAGGCTCTGGTCAGCCTAAGTATAGGACAGGAGTGAGTATGAGAATGAATGAGATCAAAGAGAATATACAGATCGATGAGGAGTAGAATGATGAATAAATACAGTTGGTATTGGTCCCCCCCCATATACTTAGGTCTTGTCCTAAGTCTAGGAAGAAAATATACAAGGGAACCGATGGGGCGGGGGAAATGTTGGCCGATGATCAAGGCAGTTTACGACTAATCTTTTCAAGAAATATGGTGGAATGGAATATTGATTGGAAGGAGATGAATAAAACGATTCCCAGCCACCGTCAAAGCTGTCATCGGAATAATAATCAAAGGTCGCATCTCTCCAACTATTCTTATTTTTTAGCTTTTTTCTCAGAGCTCGCTCGATTTTGGATCAATCTTTTCTTCCTCTGAATATTCAGATGAACAAGTGTCCGCCTGGTCATAACATAATATTCCCGTATATTGAATGGGACAAGGGGCGTCAGCTTTAGACAAATAATAGAGATGGACAAGGAAAGTCCAACGTGGGTCGACATATGACTTCTTGTTCTGATCAGTCTGTAGATTCTCCGAACTGAGCTCTCTCATATTTCTCTTATCCTCCGAACTTGATGAGTAATCCTCAGGAGATGCTTTATCTTGAATATTGGAGGTGACATTTTTAGTTAGTTCAGGAGGTATTCTTTGTGAGGTTCTGCCCATGAATTCCCTATCAGATGAGTCTCCGTATAAATAGTAATATTCTTGTAAGGTTAGTACACGTCTTGAGTATTTACTCTCTGTTGGCTTTGCTTGTGTGGACTCAAGGAGACCCAATATAGCCTTTTCTGGTTGTGGTGAATTGGGTGTGTCTCAATTGATATCACTCACCTTTGTAGGCTCGTCAGCCGTTTCATAAGATGTCTCTCCTTCGTTTGAGTCTATGATAAGTGGAGAGGTCTGAACATATGAAGATTCTTATGGAGGTCTGAACATATGAAGATTCTTCTATGTAACGGCTAGTGGTTTTTGGTTCAGTTTTTTCAGGGTTTAGTGTGTCCTCGAGAATTTGATCAATTTGGTTTGTGTTCGAAAACATAATGTCTTGAGTCTCACAGTTAATAGTTGCTCTAGCGGAAGCTAGAAACGTCTTTACCAAAATAATGGGACACTTGGATAAATCTCCTCGGTGTTCAATACACAGGTCAATGAAGTCCACTATATGTGCGACACCTTGGAAATTAATGGCGACAGAAATGATTTCTCTCGGTCTTTTTGGGGATCGGTCAGGAAACTGAACGATCACTCGTATCTTTTTGAGCGGTCGGAGTTCGATTTGGTCAAACACAGACTTCGGGAGGATATTCAATGTAGAATCACCGTCAATACGAACATTATTAAAATCAATATTCTTAATTTCACATGTCACCTTGGTCAACCGTTTAACTTTTCGGACCTTATTTGTTGGGGTCGGTACCATTGAATAGGCCATAGTTATTAAATGATATTCTGTTCTAGATCTTTTCTTTCGCATCTTCTTAGGTGATAATCAACTCTTCACAAATCTCTGAAGATCGAGAACATACTCTATGGCCTTGATTAATGGAATCTCTAAGATCAAACTTTTGCAAAATGCTTTTGTATTGATGTTGTCTAATTTTTTGAATTTTCTGATTTTTTTTACTTTTTTTATAATTTTCACTAATGTCAGTAGGAGGGTCAGTGGTCTGTGGTGTTTGCGTATGTGTCAGACACATGATGATTTTCGGGTTCGCTCTGTGATTTTCTTGACTCCTCTTGGTTGATTGTCATAACTTTGACTATTTGGATGACATTATCCAATTGTTCTGTCAAAAGCTCGGTCCTCTTATTGATCCGAGCTATGTCATCTATTATCATCTCATGACTCGGAGATGAGTGACTATGCTCGGTATGCTACGACATTGGCATTTTCCCTTAAAGCGAGATAGTAAGTCTTAGTGATTAGGATTTGGTCATGAGTCATATTTCCTTGACTTTGGATGTCATCTATGTGGTCAAAGGAAAAGTGATCATACTCGGATTGTGGAGCGTCACTAGTAGAGGATGGTTCAAATAGTGAATTTTCATACGTAATCAGGAACCGTGTTTCTCTGACAAAGTCAGCTACGATAATATTCATCCTTGAGTCCACTCTCTCCATTGTGTCTTCAAATAACATGTTTGTCTCTATGAGTGACTCGTATCTCAATGTTTCATCCAAGGGTGGGTGGTTAGGTGAAGAGAATGGTGGCTAGAGAGAAACTACCTCAGAAAGAGGATTTCTCGGAAAAGGAACTGGAAACGAAGATTGGGAATTTGTCATGTGAACGCGACCCATGGAGTCTGGGTGTGAATGCCAATATTCCATCATCTTCGAAATGGAAGAAAGATTTTGAAACCAAGATCTGTGTGTGCAAGTGCACTATCACACAATTCAATACACAAATATAAACCCTGATTTCACCAACTCAACTCAGTGAAGGCCCCGAAGCTAGGTCCTATTAATCTGGTTGGTTTTAAGTGTGTTTTTCAAGCAAAGTTAGCAAGGATTACGTGATGGCCTATAGGGGAGTCGGCTCACTGCTGGTTATGTCTCCCCTATTTAACTTGTCGCCTAAGATATCAACCCCCTTCCTCTCTTAGCTCCTATCACCAACTTACTCGGTTAATACTGATAAAGTTCAAGGACCCACCCTTATCTACGTACCGAAGTAGGAAGAGGCTGACAAGGCTTGTCACTTCGTCCTGGGGGCTTACTAAGCAACTTGTCGTATCACACCGCTGGTTCACCCCTATCTACTTGCTAAAACAAGTGGAGGCTGCTTGGTGCTGGCCAGTTGAACTTCAAATACTTCAGCCTGTGATATTTGTGAAGAGCGGGGTATGTTGATATGGAAGGAGGGGATTTGGGCTCTATCTTAGTGTGTACACACACTCTCTGTACTCAGCCTGAAATCAAACAATGACGGGGTTGCTCTCCCAAAAACAATGGTTTTCAATAATGTTAGCAATCCCCTTGTTTTAATTTGGTTATCACTTGAATTTGAGTGGGGAACAATGCACGTCTACATAAGGATTCTAATTTCCTTTATTCCTATGTGAGTGAAAACTAAGGGAGAATCGAAAAAGTCGTGCAGCGGAAAACATGATGATGAATGCAGAGTTCGAAATACTTACAGTACCTCCTCGCAATCTTCGTGCAATATGCTAGATAGAATTGAAATTTCCCTAGAAAAATTAAATCTAATGCATGCACGGGAAATCACACCTATATCATGATTTTCTATTAGCAGGTGATAGAATAGTTTAATTTAGCTAAATGAGAGACGATCTGTGCATATAGTTTACTGAAAGTGTGGTCCTAAATTACGAAAGACACAAAAAAAATTGAACTTACACGACCGCATGCATATCCTAATTTCGCCACTCAAGTCGGACCCCACCGCCACCGGAGGGTGAAACAGGCTGATACACCATAGAAAAATGTTCAGTCTTTTTTACACATGCAAGAATCTGATCGGCAACTGTTGGAAATTAGCAGTTAAAAAAATCTCTCTCTTCAAAAATTAAATTCTTCAAGTGGTCGGTCACTTCAAGTTGCGCCGCCCTCCAAGAAAGTCACTCCAAGTTCATCCAGTACCTTGCACGAAAATAGAAGATCAAATATTAGAGCGACATTGTAAAAGAATGTAAAATGGATAAATAATTACAAGAAAAACCGGGGGTCAGACTACCGGGGATGGAAAACCTACAAACTTGATTTTCTTAAAAACAACCTAAGCCGTGCCTCCCCGACAACGGAGCCATTTGAGGAATCACGAAAATATGCTCCTGATTCGATGGAATTAATGCTTAAAAAATGTTTCATTGTAGGCGGTAATTTCACGATTAATCAAAAACCGCTATTTTAATTAGTGTCAAATTAAAGCAAGCGATCAATGTTTTACTTGGGTAAGTCCAAGGTCGAACTCAGGGAGGCAATTGTCTCCTTAGATTGGTTAAAAGTCGATCAAGAAATTGGGTTTTCAGAGAGGAATTTTTGGTATTTTTTATGCAAATAATAAATGAGATGCAATTTTGGCAAAGTTCAGGGGTTAAAATAGAAATTTCAATCAAACTACATCCAAAAGTCCTTAAACTTGGCCAGGATGTGAAATGCAATGAAATTAGACTACTGTAATTTTTTGTAATTTTCAGATGCAAGATGAATTTTCTGTGAATAAAATAATGCAGCTAATGGAATTCTCAATAATTAATTATAATAAATATTAAATCTAGTTATTTTTAGGAAATAAAAATTATCTGAGATATGCCACTAAGTGATCTATCTTAGAAAATTCCTAAACCCTAAAAAATGTTGAATTCAATACCTATTAACAATTAATTAGTGAAATGCACGAAATGATTTTTAGAGAGAAAACTATGCATGCAAATGCAATTCTTTTTGGATTGTGAATTTTTGGGAAATTTTAGGGCTATGATCAATTAAATATGAATTTCTAAGCGTAAGATGGGCAAAATATTCAATTTTCTGCAAGAATAATAATTATTAATTAACCACAAAGCAGAAAAATATAAAGCACATGCCACAATGTAGAGAAATAATTGAAGAACAAAGTGCAATTATTAGAATAATAAAATGATGTATGTAGAGGTTCAAAATAAATGGAGAACAAAGGGGTCAATGCAATTACAGAAAATAAAAAAATCTAGTGCATGGATAAAATCGTAATTACTAAAAGTTCTAGGGAAGATCTGCAAATGTCCACGAGTCACGTGTGAAGAATGTGACCTTGGACGGCAGGGCCCTTTGTGTAGTTTGGTAGACCTCCGGGGAATCTTTTGCAAATGTCCCTCCCTCCGCACATGCAAGTCACGTGCTGGGGGTGAGTTTTATCATCTTCCCTGTCGCGGAAGAGGGTGTATGGCCGCGAGGCAAAGGCCGTTGGTGACTGACCCGCGGTGGCGCGCTGGAGGCTGTAGGCCGCTGGCAGGCGGAGGCGTCGACTGTGCGGGTGCCATTGTCGGCGATGGCTGGAATCGGGGAAGGACACGCGGAGGGGGTCACGTGCGGGTTTCTGGAGTGATGCGCAGGTACGCGGCGCCGACACGCTACTGCTGGACGGTGGCTGGTGGAGGCGTTGGCCAGCTGAAAGAGCTCGCGAATGGCGGAGGCGGAGTGTGGCTATAGAAAAACAGAATGCGGAAGCGGAATCGGAAATAGAGATAGAACAATAAGAACAAAGATTTTAACGTGGAACCCTACTCCAAAAGGAGCGGGATGAAACCACGGGAGAAGCCCCTGAATTGGGCATTTCTTCTATTGAAGTTCTCAATGAGTACAGGGGGTGTGGGGCTCCTTATATAGCCCCACGGACAGACCCAACAGTGACCGCTCCCCCATGTGGTACTAAACACATGGGTGGGCTCTTTTATTTTCCAACACTCCCCCTCAAGTTGGTAGCTGGGACAGCTGCAACTTGCAATAATAAAGAAAAATATACATCATTACATCTTCACTTGAAATCACCACAATAAACGTATGTATCCGCAACTGGTAGACAAACCCGCTTGCTGACGGGTATATCAGGTCACCGGAACGTATCTCTGTCGTGCCTGGAAGGTCACCGGACTGTCTCTGTCGTGCCTGCATGGTCACCGGATCTCTGTCTCAGTCGTGCTTGCGGGTCACCAGACTTTGTCTCTGTCGTGCCTTGAAGAAAACAAATCCAGTGCGGAGTCGATGTCGAGGATAGAGATACCACGACGAAGATCGATGCACAGTGAAGATGGCTTGATATTCTGTGAAATCCGGAGTGTTTGGTCTGTCAATCAACGATGTAGGATGCATATGGCTTTTACTCCCCCTTTCTCCCAAACTTGTGAGAATATTGAAAATAATAGACAAGTTGGGAGAAGCAAACATGAATCACATTTTTTTATGCGTACGGCTTTTTCTTGTACGCGACTTCTTTTTTTTCGATTTTTTTTGTTACTATATGCGTACGGTTTTTTCTTGTGCGCGCCTCTTTTCTCTCTCTCTCTCTCTCTCTTTTAACTAACAAACCCCTTTTTTGTGTTGGGCTTCCAATAACAAAGTCTTTTTTCTGTGAAATAACATACGACCTAATTAAGCCCAAACTCTTCTCTCTCAAAATTTCTTTATTACCTCTCTCCCTCTCTCTCTTCTGTTTTTTTTTCTTTCCAGCCTCTTTTCTACTTTTTTTTAATAACACTCATTAGAGTTTACAGCAAATATCACCCCCTTCATTTTTTTCAACCATCAGCCCTTTTTTTTCTTTTGTGAACCGTCAGCCCCCATTAACGCTAATAAATTTTTTTAATGGAGGGGCCCGTCGTTTTGTGTTCCTCATCGTGAAACCCTTTTTTCTTCTCACGCCCGCCGCCTCTGGGACAAGCAGCAGCGCCGCCTTGGGGGGGCGGAGACCTGGGATCCGCCTTGATAGATGCTGAGTGCACTGCACGGCACCGCGCGTGGCACGGGAGGCCTCTGCCTGGAGGCTCTGCACATCGCCTGGAGCCGCCCTTTGCTAGGGCTGGAGGAGAGAGCATGTCGATGGGGCCGATGGGACGTATGCCGTCTGGGTGTTGCCGATGGGGCACCGCCGGGAGCGATGCGGAGCCCTAGAGGGTGTAGCGGGTGCGCCGCCTGGACGGTCTTGGTGTGATGGAGATACGGCTCTTCCTGAGATGCGCACCTGCGTGAAGTGCGCGCGTGGGGCTCGCGCGCGCTGGAGATTGCGCCGCCTTAGCGCTTGAGGATGGAGAGGGAGCCCTATCGCCTGGAGCAAAGTCCTGATGACAATTGTTGCCAATCCTCGGCAGTTCAAAATTCCAGATTGGTTTTTGAACAGGAAGAAGGATTATAAAGATGGAAGGTATTCCCAGGTTGTTTCCAATGCTTTGGGCATGGGGATGATCTGGAACGTCTGAAGAAGATCAGGAACCACCGTGGTCTGAGGTACTACTGGGGCCTGCGTGTTTGTGGACAGCACACGAAGACCACTGGACGTAGGGGAAAGACTGTCGGTGTGTCCAAGAAGCGATGGAGATGCACTTGTTGTTGGGGTGCGCGCCAGATGGATGCGAGCCTTGGAAGGGGGGTTCAGGGAGGCACCGCCTGGGCCCTGGCGATCGTATAAGGTGCCTGGATGTCGCTTTCCTGTACTTCGCGAGGCTGCGTGGAGTTTGAATGATACGGCCGCTCATGAAGATCTCCACGCTACAGAAGTAGAAACCGTAGATGCTCCTTTAGATTAGAACCCACAGACTGGAACATCTAAAAATACGATGAACTCAACACTGAATCTCGAATCTCGAACAACAAATAAAGGTCATAAAAAAATTCCTCGAGAATCGAACTCGCTCTGATACCATGTAGAAAAACAGAATGCGGAAGCGGAATCGGAAATAGAGATAGAACAATAAGAACAAAGATTTTAACGTGGAACCCTACTCCAGAAGGAGCGGGATGAAACCACGGGAGAAGCCCCTGAATTGGGCATTTCTTCTATTGAAGTTCTCAATGAGTACAGGGGGTGTGGGGCTCCTTATATAGCCCCACGGACAAACCCAACAGTGACCGCTCCCCCATGTGGTACTAAACACATGGGTGGGCTCTTTTATTTTCCAACAGTGGCTCACGGTCTGGTGTCAGGTGCGGATGAGGAGATGCAGCGGTAGGCGCGGGCGGCCTGGTTGCTGCTCTGGTGCACACGCGAAGCGGGCAGGTGCCGGTGAAGAGCCGTGGAGGCTCCTGGCGGTCGAGTGGAGTGGGCGATAGATAAAGAGGATGCGGGATTGGTGTATTGAGGTCGCCGGTGGTGCTCCATGCAGGGGCAGAGGCTGGAAGCAGCGTTGGCACGGAGGAGGTATTCCGAGCATCTGGAATTGATGGAGAGGGAAGGTGGAATGTTGGGTGTGATGGAGGGAACAGAGTTTTTGGTCGAGAACAGGGGAAGTAGGAAAAACAGAGGAATGGGAGAAAACCAACTACGAAGAAGAAATGAGAAGAAAGAAGGGAGACGGGATATTGCCCGAGGTAGGAGAGGACAGAGTCCTCTTCCTGGTTGTCTCTTCGATTGAGGCTGACGAAAGTCCTCGAGAAGCTTGAGTAGATCGCGCCTATGGAGCTCTCCGTAGAGAGCAGGTATGTCAACCCTCCTTCTCGACCTTTTTTTTCTCAAGCAGATATGGCGGATGAAGCAATGGGGATATGGGGAGATAGATTTTATAGGGAGGCAGAGGAGGAGATAATGGAGGTGAGGTCGTTGGAGGAGAAAAAGGAGGAGTCAAACGGTCGGTGGTTGCACAGGTGGTTGAGTGCGAAGAAGACGGAGGGTTGGCGGAGAAGACAGGTGTGGGGGTTTGGCCGAAGAGGGAGGAGATGGAGAACCATCACGTAATGGGCATGTGCGAAGGGGGCACGTGACTTGGACGTGCCTTTTTTTTTATTTTTGTAATTTTTTTTTGTAAATAAAAATGAAATAAATGTCAAAATTGAGTGACACGTGGTGGCTCTAGGAGCTGCCACATGTCAGCTCCAGAAAATCCGAAAATTAAAAGTAAAAGAAAAATGTAGAAGAAATAGCAAACGACCTCACACCGAAAAGTACTCAACACAAAAATTGCTTTTTTCGATGAGATCTACAACTTTTATGAAGGGACCATGATCAAAAGAGGTCATCTCTGCAAAACGATATTTTTGGGGTACTCTATGTATATAGACTACCTTGATTTTTGGATTTTGTAATTTCTTAATGATTTTTAATGAAGAGAAAAATAAAGAAAATAATGATAAAATCAAAGATAAATATTTACACAATAAAGTATTTTTTTTTAGATTTTTATTAAACAGGAAAATAGGGAAATAAAATAAAGAAGAAAAAGTGAGTTATTTGTACAGACTATCAGGGAACACTCAGACTTGGTCAGTTTCTTTGATTTTAGTCTTACTTTGAATTTGGATTTTTGTGGATTTTATTAAAACTTTCATCAACGAATATAGAGGAAAAAGAAATAAGCAAAAAAGAGCTAATTATATACAAGAAATATCAAGTCAAAATCAGGCAAAACTCAAAACGCACAAAAGAGGCCCAAAACCCAACTTTCACATACGAGCTCCGATTTTTATGAAATTGGTCTTGTTTTGAAGGTCTTTGAATATGTATTACTTTAAAAGTGAGTAGAACTAAATTGGACACTGTATGAGGAAGATATGCGCATTTTAGTCTATGTAGTCTGAAATTGGAGTTTTGTCTCACGGGCCAATTATTTGAGTTTGTAATTTTTTTGTATTTTCCTTTAATCTTGTTAGTGATATGTACACAATGGAGGTAGTTTGAGATCAATTGGAGTTAGCATGAATTAGTTAAAAATACACGAAGCTGGGTGCAAAATGTGAAGATGATTATGAATGCAATTATGAGTGTTGAAATGCAAATATTAATTTTACATGCATGAATGATAAAAATGCAGAATAAATGATGCAATGCAGCTAATTACTTAGGAATGAAGCTCTATTTTCATCTTTTAGTATGATGAATCACATATTCATCAGTGGTCAAATTTGTATTTGGTGTATTTGGATTCTTTTTGGTAGAAATGATTGTTGTACTGCATAGATCTTTTTGTGCTCTGATGGATATATCATATTTTCTTTCCGTCCAATTTTTGGGGTCTTGGAAAAAAATGTGCCAACAGATGCTTCCCTCATCCGAAGATTTATTTCAATCTCAATCTCTCATGTCTTTAGACGTCAGTGCCACTAGATAAGGATGGAAATGCGCCACCGAGATGGATTGCCTTTCGCAGCTGCATGTAAGTTGAGTTAAGTGTAGAGTGCATGAGTTCAAATGGAGAAGAGTTAAATAGATGACACCATGTGTAATACTTAGGCAAATTCAAGTTGAATTCTGAACATGGTCTCATAGAACCCAAAGAACTAAGTCTAAAAGACCTGAAGATTCTTAAGTCCAATTCCTAATAAAGTCCCTTTTAAATTAAGTGGATTAAGTCCTAAACCAAGCTCCATTTCTCAGACTTAGATCCATTCGGTTCAAGAATCAAACTTGTCCTGAAAAATACGAATGAATGCAACGTTTTTTATGAAGTGAATTTTTCGACTTAAACTTTTTAAGTGATTTTTAAAAGAATTTCCAATTTTTTTATTGAATTTTAAAACTTTTAATTTTTTTAGGAACTTTTTGAAAGAGTTAGTGGATTAATTCAATTTACATAAATTTCACAAGAATTATGTACATTTTACAAGAAATTTTTTTACAAAATTTATATACAAGATTATACATATTTTATACAAGATTTTACAAGGATTTATTAAGGATTTTATCCAAGAATTTTACAACATATTTTATATACAATTTTAAGCCATTTTCTATTAAGTTATATTTATGATTTTCTTTCGGTTTTTAGAAACCCAAAATATATACCCATATAGAAAGCCATATTATTAAAAATATAATAAAGTATGATTTATGGCTTCTAAAGTATATATATCACATTTGTACGACACCCCCTATACTTAGCATGAACTATGTTCTCATAGTGACCAGAGAAGCGACGAAGGAAGACATAACTCGAGCTAAGTATAGATTAGTGAAAAGAATCTAATCTACAATGACTCAAAAGAATAACAAATAAAGGAATAGAAGACAATCATCCCCTCTATACTTAGATCAAGTAATCCTAAGGATAACAGATTCAAAACCAAAGATGATTGAGGTTAAGAGAATGTACAATCAACGTCTCGACTTATCCCCCCTATACTTAGGGTAAAATATCCCTAAATATAGAGAAGAACATCAACATGTGAGGGACAAGAGAGATTGCAGATGATACAAAAATTGAATACGATCAAAAGATGAGAATGAGCGATATTACCCCATATACTTAGGGTAAAGCGCACCCTAAGTATAAGCAACAATAGGGGTAATAAAACACAGCAATTTGAACAACATGATGTCTACACCCCCTATACTTGGGATAAAGAATATCATAAGTATAACAAAAATTCTGTACGTGATCTGGAGGTGTAAGACAAACGAAAGAAAGAAAGAATAAATCGAGAATATGTACAAAGTGATCTCCAAAATCAGATATGAGATGCATAGTGTAAAGAGTGAAGAATACATCTCATACAAAATGGACGGGGCAACCTCAATGGTCGGTGGTTCATGATCAAGGAAAGGTTTCAACCGTTGACCATTGAATCGAAAGGTGGAATCAGAAGACAACTTAGATATATAGATGCTACCGTTGTCATACACCTTTCGCACCAGATATGGGCCTTTCCACTTGCTCTGATGTCTCTCTAAAAATAATTTCAGTCTCGCATCGAAGAGCCAAACTTTCTGATCCAGCTCAAACTGCTCATGGTTGATGTGAGCATCATGCCACTCTTTCATCTGTTTCTTATAATGCATGCTATTCGTGAAGGCTTCGTCTCTCAATTCCTCCAAGGCTGGCAATTTGGTTTGCCTCTAATCTCCCGCATCGTCTAGACCAAAGATAATCTCTTTCACTGCCCAACATGAGCTGTGCTTGATCTCAACAGGTAAGTGGCATGGCTTTCCATAAATGAGTCGAAAGGGAGATGTACCCAGTGGAGTTTTGAAGGATGTTCTATAGGCTCAAGGAACCGAGTCCAAAAATTGTGATCAATCCTTTCAGTCTGGGCTAACAACCTTCTGCAAGATCGTCTTTACCTTCCTATTCGAGACTTCGACTAGACCATTTGTTTGAGGATGATACGGAGTAGCAACCCGATGATCTATGACGAACTCTTTAGCAAGTGCTCTTACCTTATTGTTGATGATGTGGTTACCCCCGTCTAATATCAGAACTCGAGGGACCTTGGACCACGAAATGATATGCTTTCTCAAGAACTTGCAAACCGTATTCACATCAATGACTCGAGCAGGAATAACCTCTACCCTACGACTCACATAATCTACACCCAGAAATATATACTCAAATCCCTGACTCTTAGGGAACGGGCCCATAAAGTCGATACACCATGCATCAAACACTTCACAGAAGTTAATCGGCTTCATCGGCATCATGTCTCTATTTACACAAGTGTCCATTCTCTAACAGTCAGTACATCTCTTCATGAATGCATGGGCATCCGCAACGAGAGTCAGTCACCAAAGTCTGGATTGAAGCACCTTTTGTGTTATCCTCTTCCCTGAATGGTGTCCTCCATCTTCTAATCTATGGCTATATGTGAGGACACTATGGTATTCCTCCTCAAGAATACACCGACGCCTGACGGAATCCGCTCCTTCATGATAAAGGATCGGATGCTCCCAATGGTAAGAC
Source organism: Ottelia alismoides (assembly GCA_037367405.1). Classification (NCBI taxonomy): domain Eukaryota; kingdom Viridiplantae; phylum Streptophyta; class Magnoliopsida; order Alismatales; family Hydrocharitaceae; genus Ottelia; species Ottelia alismoides. Next base: position 307,379 of record JAZKJV010000935.1, read on the forward strand.
TTGGATTTCATGAGGAAAGTCTCAAGTCTCTGCTTGGACCAACCTTATGGGACTTTCTTAGAGACAAGAAAGTTCACAATGTCAACATACCATGGGAGCGAGGCAACAGCAAGAATCACCTCATCAAGGAAGGTCTCGGTGATTGGTGCATCAAACTCAGAAGTCTCGGGTAATTTCAGTCGGGAGAGGTGATCCGGTACCACATTCATGACTCTAGGCTTGTCCTTAATCACGATATCAAACTCTTGAAGTATAAGGATCCATCTGGTCAGATGCAACTTGGAATCCTTCTTATCCATTACGTACCTGATGGCGGTATGGTCAGTGATGATGGTTACTCTAGATCCTAAGATGTGGGACCTAAATTAGTCTAGGGCAAATGCTGTGGCTAGCATTTCTTTCTCTATAATTGTGTAATTGCGTTAGGCGGAATCCAAAGTATTGCTAGCGTAGTGTATGACGTAAGGAAGGCCATCCCTCCTTTGTCCCAGAACAACCCCAACGACGAAATCGGAGGCATCCATCATGATCTTGAATGGGAGAGACCAATGGGTGGCTGAAGGACTGGAGCCTCTACAACCATTTTCTTGAGATTTTTGAAAGCCGAAAGACACTTATCATCGATGATAAACTCGGTGTCTTTTGCAAGAAGATCAGATAACGATCGGGCAATTTTGCTAAAGTCTTGAATGAAATGTCAGTAGAAACCAACATGCCCAAGAAAAGACTGTAACTACTTCAAATTGGACGACATATTGAGCTTCTTTATGATATCCAAATTGGTTGGGTCCACCTCCATGCCCCTGTTGGAGATGATGTGACCAAGGAACGTCCTTTGAGTCAGCAAAAAATGACTCTTCTCCTAAGAAAGAACGAGGTTAACCTCTGTGTACCTCTGAAGCACACAATCTAGGCTAGAAAGATAGAATCAAAATCATTGTTGTAGACCGAAAAATCATCCATGAAGACCTTCAAAAAGTCTCCCACAATGTCTGCAAAAATTGAAAGAATGCGCCTCTGCAATGTATCCGAAGAATTACATAATCTAGTGGGCATCTGTTTGAAAGCACATGTTCTGAATGGATAGGTGAAAGTCATCTTTTCTTGATCTTCAAGTGCGATGGCCACCTCGTTATACCCTTAGTACCCATCAAGAAAGCAATAATGGCTGTGCCTGGCTAACCTCTCGATGATCTGATCAATGAATGGTAGCGGGAAGTGATCCTTCTTGGTCGCCTAATTCAAACATTTGTAGTCCACACAGATGCACCTAGAAGTCAGTACTCGGGTAACGATCTCCTCTCTGTCCTCATGTATCACTATAGTAATACCCGTCTTCTTGGGTACCACATGTAATGGACTAACCTATTTAGAGTCGGAGATGGGATAGATAAAATCAATGCTCTACCACTTAGATATTTCCTTCATAACCACCTCTCTAAGATTCGAGTTTAGCCTGAACTGAAACTCATGAGATGGTCTGGCGTCACCCTTGAGAAAGATGTGGTGGGAGCACAGAGCCTGACTAATCCCATGGAGATCCGCTACTGACCACCCAATTGCCTTGCCATTCATTTCAAGATTCCCCATCAGTCGAGATTCTTGATCTTCGGTAAGATTAGACGTGATGATGATCGGAAACATTTTAGGCTCTCCAGCAAGGAATCAATATTTCATGCTTTCAGGCAACGATTTAAGCTCTAGGGGAGTAGGAACAGGGAGAGTTGGACTAGGGCCTGGGTATAGGTTACTAGGACGGTATGCACAACCTCATCCTATTCTGACTCAGATTGATCTGGAGACTGCTCATCTGATAGCTGAATGTTATGAAGTAGCTTGGTCTCCAGGCTGACGGTAGGCTCTTCAGATAAAGTCTAAAGTGAAAGGAACTCTGCAAAACACTGTCAATCAGCATCATCTGAATCTGACTGATTTATAGGTGACATATCTGATTTTTCACTTCAGACTCGGAGGGATCGAAATTATTGTAATGATCTGAGAAAGTTCCAAAATCATCTCCATTGCCATTGTCACTAATCGACTCTAAGACTGTGCTTTCCAATCTCCCATCATCTAGGATCTGAATCTCAGACTCTACTGAAGGTGTGATGAAAGATTGTGTACTCGGCTCAGTCCAAACTACCTCATTGTCAGTCTATACAAAATCACCGTCTTGATGACTATCATGCTCGCCATTATATGCTCGTTCTATCTCTTCTAATTTAGCTTTGGCATCCTGGATTGTCTCTGTATGTATACTTAGTACCATAATCAGAAACGACCTTAGTTGTAGCCAGAAAAGGACATCCTAATATGATCGGGGTATAGATCATGCATTCAGGGACCGTCATGTCCAACACGACGAATTCCGCAGGGAATTTCAGATCTTGAATGTGACGATAACATCCTCAATTAATCCCTTAGGACTCTTGACCGATCTATCAGCAAACCGCAAGACCATCCTACTTGGTCGAAGAGGTCTGAACTCGAACTTGTCGAGTAAGAAAGAAGGAAGGAGATTAATTAATGATTCGCTATCTAAAAGAGTACGATCAAAAGTCTGATCGAGGATCATGCATCTGACATACGATGCTCTCGTGTCTAATCTTTTGGCTAGGAGATGGTTCTGGATTGCATGATGTGTATCCTTGGTTAACACATGGATCTCTGAACAATGGTTGTGATGCCTCTTCTTTCTGTGGATTGTGGTACACTCGTTAAGACCTTTCTGTAGAAGAGGGATGTGTGCTAAGGCTTCCTAAAGAGTTAGCTGTATGGTGAATTATCTAGCATCTCTTTTGTCAGATCGTTGATCTAGTTCTTTTTGGTGTTTTCTTTTTTATCTCCTTTTTCCAAGTGAAGTGCTTGGGGGAATGGTATATGTACATCCTCCTTGTTAGTATGTACAATGGGAGGATCAAAACAAGAAGAAGAAGAAGAAGATATTTTTGTGAACTGGGACTTGCTCCATGTAAATGATCAGGAAAAGACTCATGAGATCTAGAATGATCAAATGTCTTATCTTATTTTTCTTTTTGGATTTTCTCTTTTGTACATTTTTTTGTGGTTTTCTATCATCATCACTGTATATAAAGAATGGTAAAATAGTTGTAGCGGCATCAGACTATGGCTGCTTCTCATCCAACTTGGTGACATTAGCACCACCATCGATGTCCTCAAAGGGAGAGGCGGCATTAGCACTGCCATAATGACGCTCAGCATGCTCACTTGTATCATCAAGTGTTCCTTCTTCGAGCCTTATTGAGTCTCCGCTTGCTAGCATCCTACCGCTACTAAGAGAAATAAAATCAGCTTCATCATAATAAAGAGAATCATTTGAAAATATATGTGATTGGAGGGTCAGTTCTGTCAAGTGTACTTGCTCTTACTTCCTTTCCAAAATATTTAGGTTTGGCTCTATCTGGGCAGGAATAGTGGAATTCCCTTTGACTATCTCAGTAACATGGTTTTTAATTTCATCCATTTCTTGCCTAAAGGCGACATGCTGGTCGGCTATCAGATTAGCGAGATGTTCTAGAGCAGAGTTATCATGGAAGGGACCATGAGACCTAGATGAGTCGCCTCGGTGATACTAAGGTTGTTGTTGTGGAGGGTAAGACTGTTGATATTACAAAGGATATGAGTTCTGCCTCCATTGGGTTGGATGGTACTGACGAGGACAAGAACGTTGTTTTGGTTCTCTGTTCTGCCCCATTTGTGCCGGTGATGGCTATTGGGAATAGGCACCTCCGGATGACCAACGAAAACCAGGATGATTGCGACGGATCCCTGGGTGTTGTTGCTGGTTGTACCGAATCCCATTGACCTCTGTCAATGGTTCTAGCATCTCTAAATAAGCAGGGGGCATAGATGCTAGCAGCTGATCACTCTAATACCACCATCTAGGTGTCAGATGATGTTATCTGCTAGATTTATGGGTAGGCTGGAGACTGGTGTGTCGGACCAGAATGCACATGGTATATATGTTGAATTGGTGGCTACAGAAGAATTCCTCAGTCACTACTCCCTGAGTAAACATGTGATCTTGAAGACTTCGTGGAATATGTCTGTAGTTCTTGAAGGCACATGATTTGTATCTTCAGATCACTAAGTCATCTCTCAAGCTTGTCAATTTTTTTGAGCTTGTCTAAATTCTGGCACTTTTTCTCTGTGATACCCATATGATCCAGCTTCTGATAGATGATCCCCATATCAGCTGACGAGGATTTGGAGTGGGAAGAAGTGGTAGAAGGAGTCCCTTCGATGTGTGCCATGCAGGAATGCTGGTGATAAGTCAATGGCTTCATTTGAGTGAATAGCGTATGGGACATCGTGGTGTAATTTTCAACCATCTCTTTGTAGATGGCCCAGACTTGGTCCTCATGCTTGGAGAAAAAAAGAACCACAACAAGAGGCATTCATCAGCCCTTGCATCTCGGATGTCATCCCACAAAAGAAGCTATGAACTAGGTTCGGCTTCGAGATATCGTGGTGGGGACACCTATCAATGAGCTCTCTGAATCTGTCCCATGCCTCATGGAACTACTCGTTCCCGATCACGTTGAAGTTACTAATCATGGCTCGTGCAACATTTGTGCAATCGAGTGGGTAATACTTGTTAAGAATTCAATCCTCAATTGTTCCCACATCGACACGTATCTCCCTAAATGATTCATCCAATAGGTTGCTCTGTCCACGAGGGAGAATGGAAACGTGATCAATTTGATCGTGTCCTCATTCACAAACAAATCATGTACCGTACTACAGATTAAGTCAAATTCCTGTAGGTGCATATGCGGCTCCTCCGTAGATAGCCTATGAAGCTTGGGCAACAACAGGATAGTTTGTGGACAGAGTCCAAATTTCCACGGATGATCAGGAGACAGATCCACCGATGTGTAGTCGTATCTCAAGGATTGTAGAGATGCTTCATCGTGCAGTTTGGATCTAATGGAGGCCTCTCTGCTCCATTCTGTTCACTAGCCTCAGCTCCTGGGATCTCAATGTTAGAAATCTCTCTCTGGGCTCTTAGATGCGTCAGCTTTGCCCAGACGTTGTTCATCAATATTCCATGCTCCCTTATTTGATTCTGCATCTGCTCAAGAGATGCTAGAAGACCACTATTGATTGTGTCATGATCGATCACTACCGAGGTAGTCTACAGCTGCTACGGTCCTTTTCTAGCCATGTCTTCTGGAAAGGAGAAAGAGTCTAAATCATATGGGCCAGGTCAATATGTAGTTGCAGCTATAGAAAGGGGTTCTCTTGAACCGAGGGTGATGATGATAAAGTAGGAAAAGAAGATGGAGAGGGAGAAGAGCTTCCAGGGTCGGAGTTACACCTGAAAGATGGAAAACAATGAGATTTTAGATTGGGAAGAGGGATATCCCGAACCAACCTAGATGGATGAGCATGTACTCGAGAGAGCATATTAGTCAGGGTTAACCGAAGTGATTGCCTATCCATCATTTTAACAAGACAAATGATTGTTTAAACATATGAAAGATAGGACTCAAACCACAATATCAAACTCAAAGAAAACCCTAAATTCACCAGCTTAACCCAGTGATGACCGTAAAAGTTCGGTCGTTAGTCTTTTTAGTTTTAGGTTTAATTGGCAAAGCAAGTCTTCTCACAGATTACACAAGCTAATAGGTTCCCGATCTTCCCGAAAGACTATCCTGAGTTCTTACAGAGAATCTCCTATTCACAGCCAGTATGGGAGTAAGTAACGGACCATTTCTGGCTGCCCGTGTTACTTGAGGACGGAGCCTTACACAATGTCCTCTAAACCTCCCACTCTGCTAAGGAAACTCAGACTGTTTCTGATTACCTGAGAGTCCCCACTAAAGAGTAGAGTGATTAACTATATGAAATCAGTAGTATTCAAAAAGAATCTCAAGCTCTGGCTCTAACCTTATGGGTGTTCTCTTACTCATAAATATGGAGAGAACCTATTAGAAATTCGATGGGGATTGCTCTACCAAACAAGTGGAGTCCGTTACGTTTATTTTAGGGCCAGATAAAATAAGCAGTCCTAGTTTTATTTTCCAGGTTATAACTTTTTTGAATCTTTTCAAACAACGTCTAACAATTTTTCTTTTTATTTTTGACCTAGGTGACAAGCATATAACTAGGTTACGCGTCCTAAATCTACCTACGGAAGTACATACAGAGAAAAAATCGAAAAACCTAGAAAAGCACCTAGCCTCGTAAAATCCGCGCAAATCGTTGATAAAATTGCGATGCGAGAAAGCCGTGGTGGGTGCCCCGCTCCCCCAAGTGCACGACACTCGGTGAAACAAACCCCGAGAAAGAAGGGAGGGAGGTATAAGTCAGGTTGCCCTCAAGGGGCCCCTTCTACAAAATAGAAAAATGAGCAAGTGCCCTTGATCTTTTTATTGAGGCTAATACAAAAGAAACTAAAATTGCATCGGCTTTCTGGTTCTCAGTTATGCAGCTCGGAATCTGTGCTGAACAAATCAGAAATAAAAAAACTGTGAAGTGAGAAAAATAAGATGGTAAAAAAAGGAAAAAATGAGAAAACCCTAAACCTAAGGTCTCTACGGTCTACCCTAGCGCTGCTTCTCTGGCAATGGCACCATCTGAAAAATACACCTGATGTAGGGAATAATAAGGTCATTGTATTAACCAGGTGGATTTTAGCTGAAAATTTTATTCTTGTTTTATTTATACTCCTAAACTTTGATGTATATTGGAAGTACGGGAGTATCGATTTCAAGGAGGCAAACTATTTAAAACTAGGAAAAATAGTAGAAAACTAAGGTAAATAGGGCTTTCTACTTTTTATGTATTTTTAGGTAATTTTCTGAATTTTTATTTGATTTTTATGAATTTATATATTGTTTTTGTGATTTTAATATACATATGAAAGAAAATAGGTATAGAATTTGTAATTTTACATTTTGTTTTGGTTTCATAGTTTTTATGTGTAAATTTATTGATTTTTTTATTTTTATTTAATTTTTAAAAATATTTGTATTTTGTACTTGGTTTTAAAGTTAAAAACTATTTTTTATTCGAAAATATAATTTTATTTCGATTTTGAAAAAGAAAATAAAGAGAAAATATTTTTATTTTATTCTATTATAAAATAGATGAAAATATCTTTAAATTGATATATTGCACAATTTTTTTATGATTTTTATTGAATTAATTATGTTTTTACAAGTTTTTATGTATTTTATATTTTTTTATTAGTTTAAATATTAATTTTTTATTTGGTTTTTTAGTTTCTTTGTAAAATATAGTGAAATATGCTAACGGTAATTCTTGTAGAAATTTTTAAGGTGTTTTTATTATTATTTATTATTTTTTAAGTTTTTTATATTTTTATTATTTTTAATTGATTTAATAAAAATAGAAAATCTTTTATTTTGCAAAATTGATTTAATACAATATATAGTATAGTATAGGGTATTTTATATGTATCTTTATTATATTTTATGTTTATTTTATTTTATTTTATATGTATTATAAAATGTATTATATATGTATATTGAATAAGGGTACGAAAGTAATTGTCTGGAAAAATAGGGGGATGTGTATAAATGTTTGAAGCTGCGGGGATCTTCATGCAAAGCACCCAGTTATCACGTGCTTGGGCACGTGATGGCTCCTAAAGCAGGACCTGTTTGCTAATGCTCATTGTTCGGTGATGTAACTCGCAAAATGCTCAAAAAGCACGTGTTCTGTCACGTGAGGAAGCCTATCTAGGGGGCCTGTTTGGTTGCTGGGTTGGACTGGGTTGGGTTGGGCTGGGTTGGGGTGGGTGAATAGTAATCTGTGAGGAGGAAGTACCCTTGTGAATAGTAATCAGGGTTGGGCCAACCCAGTCCAACCCAGCAACCAAACAGGCCCAGGAACTTAAACGGTGGGGCGGTGCGGCTGTTATGCAGCTGACGCATGGATGGTTTTCACGCATCCTATCAAAGGCTCATTGAACGACCGTGGCTAAAAGCACTAAATGAAGACGATCGACAAAGCTCACCACTCGAGGCGGCTTGGATCCGCAGGCAGAGATTCCAACTACTATGCCCGAAGCTGTTCTGGAAAGTCCGATCAGTTAGATCGCGTGGCTATTATGCCTCCAAGCCTCCTCCAAATTGATTCGAGTCTCTAGACAACAGAGTTTCGCTCGATGGAGGTCCGACTACTATGGCTCAGATCTGATTACAGAAGGTGTTCTTCAGCTGCGAAGATCTCCTCCCCAGATGTTTTTACATGCAAGTTATTTGGATCTCAATGGAAGATTTAACGACGATGTTCCAGGTGCTGTGTACAAGTCATATTGTTGGTCGTGACAGAGGAGAAGGATCACGATCTGGATGGAGGTGATTAGCTCTAGGAGATTCGTTGAAAAGGCATCCTTTGTGATTGAATCCCCATGCTCCTGCAATTGATACAATGGCTCGAGACTATTGCCTTGGCCTCAAAACTCAAACAAATGGGGTGAATGGATGGGATGCATCGTGAATCAATTTGTTCGGTGATCAGAATTGATGGCGAATTTGATCTATGGGAGTGAAAATGGCGATGGAGTATGATGAGAATTGAAAGTGAAAATGAAGTGGGAAGAGGAGAATCAGAGGAGGAGGAGGAAATGAAATTAGAGGGAGAGAGGAGGAGGAGGGGCTCTAACAAAGAAGAAGGGAGATGCGTTGTGGATGATCACCTATGGAGGACCAACTCGGGCCAAGCTCCAGGGGTCACGGCCTCAACACGGCGGCGATGGACCACGAGGGTCTCTTACCGCGGTAGAGATGTTCTACGATGCCAGTGGATCTTGCCAAATCCCTCTTGCACTCGCTCGATGGAGAGTGGACGACCTTTGTCACCGGACTCGGTCTCTCGGATCTCTGGGTGGAAGAAAATAATAGCAGATACCTTGGCTATGGGATTGATGCCCTATTTATAGGAATGGTTGAGTTGTGCCCACGCAAGCAGCTCCGGTCACCTGCAGAGAGATCCGATGACCGTGGCGGTTGGAGGAACGATCGGCCAACGACTAATCGTTGGAGCAGTTGGCGAAGAGGAGCAGGGAGGTGTGGGAAGAAGAGGAGGTCGAGGAAGAAGGAAGGTCGAGAGGGGAGAAAAGGGAAAGAGAGGAGAGAGAGAAAGGATAGAAATAAAAAAATAATCTAAATATAATAACCAGATAATCTAGTTCTTAAACTAATTTAAGAAACAATTAGATGATTAATTACATAATTAATAGTTAAATAATTAATTAACTAATTAAATAATTTTAAGTTAATAATGAAAATATTAATAAACAACAACAACAAAGCCTTTTCCCATAATTAAGTAGGGTTGGCTACATGGACATTTAGATCTATCTTGGGTCAATCCCGGGCTTATATCCACAAAACAAAGATCCCTTCGTATGGTCTCTTTCCAACACTTTTTGGGTCGTCCCCACCCTCTCTTAGCCGGCTCAACATCCCAACACTCGCATCTTCTAACTGGTGCATCAGCTGATCTTCTTTGTAAATGGCCAAACCATCTTAAGCGGTTTTCTCACATCTTATCCTCGATCGGAGCAACACCAACTTTCTTTTTGATTGCAACATTCCAAATCTGATCTTTACGTGTGTGTGTGTGTGTGTAAACACATCCACCTTAGCATTTTCATTTCTGCTACAACCATTCTCTGCACATGTCTATGGTTCACAGGCCAACATTTAGATCCATAGAGTATAGCAGGTCTCACGACTGCTTTGTAAAACTTTCCTTTAATTTTTAAAGGAATTTTCTTGTCACAGAGAATAGCAGAGGCTCCTCTCCACTTTAGCTAACCTGCATTTATTCTACTAGTAACATCTCCATCAATTTCCCCATCATGTTGCAAAATAGATCCTAGATATCTAAAAGAATCTCTCTTTTGAATGTTATCATCACCAATCTTCACCTCAATTCCTTCACCATTGCTTCCATCAAAGGTGCACTCCATATATTCTGTCTTAGCCCTACTTATACGAAATCCTTTACTCTCCAACTCATGTCTCCAGACCTCAAGCTTCTCATTTACTCCACTCTAATATCGTCAATCAACACAATATCATCTGCAAATAACATACACCAAGGTAACTCATCCTGAATGTGACTTGTCAACTCGTCCATAATCAAAGTAAAAAGAAATGGACTCAAAGCTGAACCTTGATGTAAACTAATGTTGATGTCAAAATAGCCAGTCTCCCCAGACGCGGACCTTACACAAGATAAAGCCCTATCGTACATGTCCTTTTATGAGGTTAATGTATAGGACATGCACTTGACTCTTCTCCAAAACTCTCCACAATATCTCTCGTGGGACATAATCATAAGCCTTCTCCCAATCAACAAAGATCATATGGAGGTTCTTCCTTTTAGCTCTATAAATCTCCATTGTTCTCCTCAGCAAATGGATGGCTTCAATAGTTGAGCGACCTGGCATGAATCCAAATTGGTTTTCTTTGACGTAGGAAACTTTCCTCAACCTTCTCTCGATCACACGTTCCCAAATTTTAATAGTGTGACTCATCAGCTTGATACCTCTATAATTTGAACAATTTTAATGTCTCCTTTATTCTTATAAAGAGGCACCACGATACTCCTCCTCCAATCTCCAGGCATTTTCTTGCTTCGCCAAATAACATTGAATAGATTCGTAAGCCAAGTCAAACCGTGCTCACCTAAAACTTTCCATACTTCTACAGGGATGTCATCTAGTCCTACACCTTTCCCAGGTCTCATAACCTTCAAAGCCTCCTCTACTTCCTTTCTTTGTATCTATCTATAGCTTGCACGATATAATAAAGCATATATTAAAAATATTAATAAATCATATATTGATATTAATAATAAAAATATTAATAAAATATATAAATATAATAAATCATATATTAAATATTATAAATTAAGTTAAATTGTACAATATATACCAATATGGTCCCAAAACCCACATTTTACATGATAACTCTGATTTTAGCAGAATCATTATCATTTGGTAGATAGTTAAATAAAATCAACTTTAAGACCGAGTTTGCTCAATTCGGAGTCTATATGGCTGAGTTACGAGGTCTGAAAAATTTAGGTCGCGGCGTCGTGGCATTGGAATTTTGACTTAAATTATATTCTTATATTTTTCTATTGATTTTTAGAAATCATTTAGAAAATGAATGAAGTTAAATGGAGTTAAGAGTAATTAACTAAAAAATCAAGACGTTTATACATATAGTACATATAGACAACATGGCCGAAACGCCAAAACACACCCGTTATATTCTAATTTTTTTGATATTTTTAATAAATAGTATTAGTTATAAAATGAAGTTTAAAAGTGAGTTTGGTCAATTTGGGGTTTTCTATAAATAGTTATGAACCTCGGAAATCAACTTTTACAGCTTTTTCTGTTCATTGTAATATTTTATTTTTATATTAAATAATTTTTTGAAATTTTTATAGAATAATTTATATTTTTATGAACAACTTTTGTTAAGAAAGTATTTTGATTTGAAATTTTCTTGGTAATAAATAAAATAGGTAAAATATTTACAATTTGAAAAATATGTAAATATATTTTTATGATCTAGATTTTCTGGTATTTTTATATATTAGGATCCTTATCTCCCCCTACATATTTGTTTTGTCGATCAAGTAAATATTGACCCGGTCTCAGTGTTCAGATCAGTCTATCTATTTTAAATATATCCTTTTTTTCTTTTTCTTTTATTTTTCTTTTTATCTTTATTATTTTATTTTTGATAAAATAAGTGTTAAATATATAATATTAATAAATATGGTTAGATTGTTAATTAGTGGGAATTAGTGAGTAGTACATGCATTTTACCAAGGATTTTTAGCCAAAATGAAAGAATACAGGCGATGAATCATAGATTCAACAATAGTATGTAAGTAGTGTACAATATATATAGTATATATGGAATTTTATAATTTTAAATATATATGTACTAAAAATTCAGAAAATAAAATGTTTTTGTGTTTTTAATATTTTCTCTGTTTTTAGATTTTATAGATTTTTTGCTAATTTGTATGTATTAAAATTTACAAATCAGTGAATATAATAAATAGGCAGAATCTTTTAGGGTTTGAAAATAGAAAATAGGTCCAAAATTTCCCAAAACAATGTTTAATATATATTATGTATTAAGGGAAAATATAGAACATAAATTAATAACTTTGTATTTTAATTGATTTTTTCTGATTTTTATAGTGTTTTAGGTATTTATTATTTTTAAGGTTTTCCTTTTATATTTTATTGATTTTTCGTTTGAAGGTACTTTTTTGGAAATTTTAAATGTGTTTTGATATTTTTTGGAATTTTAATATGCAAATAGTAGAAAGGTGTGTATTTTGTATTTTTAATAAATAGGAAAATAACTTAAAAGTCCATGCATAAATTATGTGTGATAAATATAGCTATTAGGCACCTTAGTGATTTTCCTATGATTTTTAGAAATAAAATGTTGTCTTTAATAATTAATAACAAAGAAATAAAAATCAGGATTTGGCATTGACCTATTTGCAATTTAAAAAAGTTTAAATGTGGTAAATAACAAGCATAACAAAGTCTAGGGGCATCTAAGCAATTTAACCAACTATATTGGAATTTAATAAGCTCCTGGTAGGGGTATAATTATTATTAAACCAAACCTCATGTACTTGCATGCAAAATGTCCCAAAGTTTAACACTATTTATATGATTTATAATACTAACTAGAAATACCTAAACCCGAGAGGGTTTACATGCAAAATGTCCCCACCTCACGTGTGGACGCACGTGAGGTGATTCAGCACTGGAAATATAATGAAGTTCAGGGGTCTTATGCAAATATTACATAATATTTAACACTATGTAATATATCTACAAGGTTAAATAGAATTTACAAAAAACACAGAAATGGTTCTATGCAATTTACCCCTTAAAGGACACCATCCAAAGGCTGGGGTGGCACCACTTGTCTTTACTAATGATCTGACGACAGCTGAGGGCGATGCTTCTCCTTATGATTGAACCACTCAGACTAGATCTGGATCGTGTCTTTATTGAACGGTTCTCGGGTGCTCATGAAGAACAACTCCTTTGGCAAGCTTTGATCAGTGTTATCTCCACGCGCCGGCCACCTCTGTCTTCTTTGACAAGGTCAACACCTTCCTGGAAGGTCGTCGTGTTTGAAGAAACTCTTAAATGGGTCCGGGTCCCATTGATAAGAGCATGGAGCTCAGAGGCATTTCGAGATACAAGATGAGATTCGAGTCATTGCTCCAGGTAGCTGCCAAGTTGCTTCTTCTGCACATAAGATAGAGGGGCACGAGGTGGGGGTTCGCGCTCGTCCCTCTATTGAAGGTGGAAGCACAATGGAATGGGTCGATGAGTGAGCTCCGATGATAGGCGACAGAGGGATCTTCGATCGAGCTTGATCCATGCGGGATCATGGGGGAAACATAGGCCTTTAGTGGAGAACACGACAAGGATGGAAGATGAGGTGTAATGGGTTGAGGAAACATGTTTCACGATGAATCAGAGCTGGAGCTCTAAGCTCCATCAAACTAAAATTACTAAATTAAGCTAACCTACTGGCTAATTGATCAAACTAAGACCTAAACTTCGATACATGATTAAAGTGCGAAAAGAAAATCTAAAGCTAACAAGTCGTACTTGAGGAACAAGGAGCAGATGAAGGCCTCGCTAGAGTAGAGCTCGAGAGCACTCGGATCACCTTCCTCCGCATCCTATCCACACCGATAAGGGAGAAGAACTCAAAGTTGTCACTATGGAGTTCATATTTAAGGTTACGAGGGCAAGAAGGAATCAAAAAGAAAATGGCAACCTGGGGCTTAGTTATGCACAGAACGAAGGGGTGCCCTAGGTCACAGTATTTCAATCGATTGTGTATATGTACAAAGGATCTAGGGGCATAGTAAAGTGGAGGAGAGTAAGGCAGAGATGTTTGTTAAGAACTCGAGAAGTCTCGAGTAGTGGATCTTCGCCAAGAAAATGGAGAAGGAAGGGAGTTGGTGAGCTTTGACAGAAACTAGAACATGGGATGTACAATTGACTGGAGGTCAACAAAAGGAGGCTTTTGGTTGGTCCACGTGGACCAACCAGAAAATTCCAGGGAATAAATCCTTATAAAATCAATTAAAATTAATAAATGAATTTATTAATTAAAAGTTAAAAATAAAAAATGTTTATTATTTTATATGCTATTTCATTATGAGTTTTATTTACTTTTACAAGCTTTTTTAATAGGTGCTAATTTTTACATTATATAAATAGGTATATTTACATGTATTTCAATTATTTTATTTTATTTTGTAGTTGGTATTTTATTATTAGATACACATATTTTATATATTTATGATATATTTAAATACATATTTACATATTTTTATTTAATTTTTTGGAATTTAATTATATATCTAAATAAATAAGGGTATATATTATAGGTATAGTGTACCTATATATTTTAATGTATTATTTATTTTAATGTATTTCGAATGCTTTTATTTTATATTTCTATTTTCATACATTTAAAATAATATTTACATGTAATTTACGATCACAAGAGTAGTAAAATATAAAGAATAAATATAATGAATAAAATATACATGTATATGGGATAATGAGGGGCCAGAAAGCCGACTTTCACATCTTAGCTTCATGTTTAATGAAACCACCTTCGTTAGATAAATACTTTAATTTTATGAACAATAACGATGAGTTTGGTGAATTTTGAGTTTGTAAGGAGGAGTTATTAGTCTGTGAAATTTTGTTTACAACTTTTTCCTCTGTGCATCCTAAGTGCATTGTGCATTATTTTTAGGTGCAATTAATTTTGTATGTTTTAACGTATTTTTATGTACAATTTTTTTGTCGAGGGTTTTATTATGTGAGGTGTATAAAATTCAAAATAAAATAGGTTATTATCAGTTATTTTTGATGAATTAATTTAGGGTTTCGGTGTATTTTCTATACAATTAAAGGGCCCTATCTCCCCCTACGTTATTCCTTGTTGACCAACTCAATGTTGACATGGTCTCGGGGTTTAAGGTCATTTAGTATTTTCAAAACTTCATTTTCTCTTTTCTTTCCTTTATTCCTTTTTTGGAAATAAGTACATGTATTTATACACTATTTTTAGGGCAATTATTGAGTGTTTAGTTTATACAAATTAATGATATTTACATGCATTTATCTAGGGATTTAAGGCCAAAATGAAAGAATAAAGGTGATGAAATGGAGATTCATCATTGAGAGATAATAGTTGTAATTTATAAATGCGTAATACTTAAAAAGAGATTTTCATGATATTGTTTGATCAATATGAGTAGAGCTATGACAAAATCGTATGGCACTTTGACCTTAACAAGCCCTACTAATAGTCTGAAATTGAACATATTCAAATCATTTCAAGTAGCGCACTTATTACCACTAAACCATATTCAATTTATTTCAAGTAGCATTGATACTAAATGATGATATAAGTGTTAAAAATATCTAGTTTTCATTATGGATTATTTTTTGAATTAAGGAGAAGGAAGGTGTGCTCTATTTCATATTCATGGCTCCAGCTTGTAAGCGTGCAACTGAAAACCAAGAGTTCGGTGGAAATCTTATCAATCCACAAGGCGGCTCAACAGTCATTGAAACGACCTCTTACGAACCCCTGATAATTCAACAATTAACCAACAATTAAGAATCAAGCAATGAAAATAAAAGTGTAGAGTTAAAATTTACTATAACTCTACAAATGATGTGTATAGTGCAAGTATATGTAGAGTGTCAAACAAATGGAGCAAACATTGATAAGGAAAATAAATGCACAAAATTCATGTGTTCTTCTTGTCCATCTGTTTTGTGTAGGTTTTTTATTTTACATTTTTTTATGAAATTTTAATTTTTATATTTTTTATTGTTTTTATCTTTATATTTTATATTTTCTTTTTATTTTTTCTGATTTTTTAATTTCTTTTTCTTTTTATAAAAGATATTTAAGGTATATAAGTAATATATAAGGCTATCCAATATAGGGTAATATATATATAAATGCAAAATAAAATAAAAAAATATTTAAAATAAAATGTTTTTAGGTTTTAAATAAGTATGTACTATTTTTGTGATTTTTAAATACTTTTGCTAATTTTATATATTTCTAGTATCAAAAATATCCCAAATAAGGGATTAAATAAATAGGCTGAATTAATTTGGAAATTAAAAACAAATAATGTCCAACATTTTCCAAGTTAATTTTAATATGTAAATAAAAATTTAAAGAAAATTATAAAATGGAAATGAATATTTTTGTGATTTTTGAGAATTTTATATCTTCTTACTAGATTTTGATCTTTTTAATTCTTATGCTTTTTGTTTTTCTATTTTTATGGTTTTTGGGTTCTAGAGTTGTAAAATAAATAGATAAACAAAATATATTTTTTTGGAATTTTTCAGTATGGTTTTATATTTTTTTGGTATTTTATGTTGCAATCTGGAATATTTGTGCTCTTTTTTATTTTTATTAAATAGGAAAAAATCCTAAATTGTAAATCTAAAAATATAACGTGAATATGTGTGTAAGAAGGAGCTTAACCCTATTTTTTGAGATTTTTCGGAGCATGGATACTATTTATAAAAATGTAAATACAAGCGCAAAAATTGATGTCCTAGAAAGGTCATGTAAATATAATTAAGTACAAGATTATTTATGCAATTTACAAAAAAATATACAGCTGCAAATGAAAGTTTTAATATTAAAATGAAATACAATAAATCGCATGGCACTAAGTGCAAAATATCACCTCACGTGGGACGGCACATCAGGACCAAAGTGTAAATAAAGAAAACTTAGGGTCCTATTTGCAAAATACATAAAAGTTTTTAAACTAACTAATTAATTTACAAGACTAAATAATACAGATAAAGAAGCGAGGGGGAAAAGGTACAAAATACCCCTCAACGATGTGATCCAACTGCTCAGATGCCTTCACTAATCCACATGGTGCGCCCCTAGTGGTGGATACCACTTAACGGATGAGTGGTTGAGATTAGATCTCGACACTTGATCAGATGGCTATAAGGCAAAGGATCCAAGGATGGTTGTTCTGGTAGCTACTCATGATCCAACGACGTGGAGGTCAGCAAGAATATGGGAAGAACTCATACTAAGTGTCTTTGAATTGGCCAGGGCATGATCTTCAGTGCTCTTGGGACTCCTTTGATGATCTCGATTCACTCCTGGAGCTCTGACTGCTCTCCCAAAAAATTCAAATGAATCTGGAGCCTGTTGAGGAGGGCTTTAGACTTAATGTCTCTTGAGAACTTGGAACTCATTTTCTCTGATCTTCAGCCCATAAAAGCCCCTATAAGCGTTGACCTGTGCAAATCAAAAAGAGGGTGCGAGGAGAATGGAAGCAGGGTGAAGCTAGGTGGCAGAGGTTCAGCGGCATAGAGGAAGGGGACCTTGATGGTCTAGATCGAGAATCGATCCGGGGGAAAGGGGTATGGCAAGGGCAGAGAAATGAGAGGTGGCGGAAACGATATGGACGGCGAGGTCAGAATGGAGGTTTGCATAACAAAAAGAGTAGCCGGAGCTTAAGAGCTCCGGTGAGGGCTTAGCTATAGACCTAGGCTAAAATAGAGAACACATCACAAAATAAAATCATAAATACAATTGTAAGAACTGTAGCTAATTAAATGACCAAAGAAAACTCACCTCACTCGGCAGGAGCCATGGAGATCAACCTTGACGGCGAGCTTCACCAGATATGTTGGAAACAACCCCCACCACGCTCTTTCCTCATTGCGAAGAGCGGGGAGCTCATCCTGTCATAACAAGCTCACACCTAATGCACTCCGAGGGGTCTAAAGCGGGAGAAAACTGTACCAAAAATGCAAGGGAGTGGAAGAAGGGTATATGTACATGATGCAAACGGGAGATCTTCGAGGGGAGATCTTAGATGCAGGAGGAAGATCTGGTGGAAGCGAAGTACACATCATGGATCATGGATGTACAGTGATCAAAGTCCTTGAAGTTTCTACATCTCCTCGAGCCGTGTATCACAAGATAGAAAATCAAGAAGTGTGGGGACAAGCTACTTCTGACAAGTCTAGGAGGGATCTCAAAAGAGCTGACCTATGATAACTGATGACTCAACCTGGTTGGTCCACGTGGGCCAATCGGAAAAAAACCATGCCCAAAAATTTTTGTAAAATTGTTAATAATTACTAAATGATTTTATTAAATTAAAGTTATAGAATAGAAAATGTTTCTTATTTTCTGTAGTATTTTAACATGTTTTTTATTTATTGTTAAGAGTTAATTTATTACAAGTTCATTTTTATGGTTTTATTTATAGGTATACTCATCTATGTTTTGGGTATTTTATTTTTATTTTGTATTTTGATGTACTATTTTATTTTATTATTTTATATATTTATAACTTTATTTTATATACATAAATATATTTTTACTATATTTTTATAGTATAATTTGTACATTTGAATAAATATAAGTATATCTTATATAGGTATAAGTATATCTTATATAGGTTTAAGTATTCATCTATATATTTTGTATACTTATTTTATTTTTGTGTTTTATTTATGTTTTTTTGTCATATTCTAAATATTTATATATATTATAAATAATATTTTAAAAATTATAAAATTATAAAAATATAAAAATAATAACGAATGAATAAAATTAATATTTTATTCATGTATATTGTACAATAGGATCCAAACCTAACTTCCACAACTGAACTCCAAATTAAATGAAACCACCTTCATTAAATAGCTTAATAAAAGTTATGTACAATTAAAGTGATTTTGATACATTTTGAGTTTTTATTGATAATATATGGGTCTGAGAAGTTGGGATTTTGGTTTTTCTATTTAGAGTATAAAAAGTACATTGTATATTATTTTTATGTAAACTTAATTTTGTATTTTTCTATATATTATTATCTACAACTTTCATGTACAAAATTTATTTATTTGTGGTATAAAAAAAGAAAAAGAAAATAGGTCTCAAAAAGTACTTATTGATGAATTAAAGAATGGGATTTATTGATGAATTATTGGCCCTTATCTCCCCCTACTTTATTCCTTGTCGACCTACTCATCAAGATGCCTAGGTCTCGGGGTTTAGAGTCATAAAATACCTTTGGCATATTATTTTTCTTTTCTTTTCTTAATTCTATAATTTTGGCATTAAATTTAGTATTTATACACAATAAATACAATAAATAATGAATATTAATTTGTACAAAATAATGCTATTTACATGCATTAGCTAGGGTTTTTAAGGCCAAAATGATAGAATAAAGTGATGAAATTGAGATCCATCACCCCCATATACTTGCCTTTACTAGGCCCTACCAAACACTTATGCAATAAGTGCATAAAATAAAAATAAAGAAAAGAAAAAGAAAGAAAGTGGATTAATTTTAATTCTCAAACTTGTCTTTATAAAATCAAAGTTTGGAGCTTAAGTCAGACCTTTGGATTTTAAGTGTGGTTGGAACTGTATTGGGAAATAGTTTTGAAACACAACAACCTTTGAGAACCACAAAACTTCTACTCAAGTCTCCTTAATAGCCAGGTCAGAACAAATCAACTCATATGCAAACACTTATGACTATGAATCTTTCTTGGACAGTGTGTGAGATATGTAGATCTCCTCGGCTGAAGCGGTCGAAGTCAGTCTTCTCCAACATGGTGACCCTAATTCCCCAATCCAACAACTCTTTCCTCGAGAAGCAGGGTATTCTCTTCTAAGTTCAAGTAACAACTGGCTCAAGAAGAGGAGGTGGAGAGAAAAATGGATGGTAGATTGTGTTGCTACTTATCCTAGGATGCTTGCCAAGTGTGGCCAAGTCACACGGTTGCAGGCTCACATACATATGACTTCAAAGCTCAAGCTTGCTTATTGACTATACAAATATGTACACTCCAACAGGCATTTTATTTTCAATCTGGCTTGTCCATTTTTTGAAGTTTTTTTAAACTATATACATTAGCATTTACATAAGGACTTTTTCTTCTTGAGCCAGTAACTATCCCTCTTTTGAAGCTTTATTGCAACCCACAACTTCTATCTTTAGACCTCGTTGCCATTGGATCGGGTTGGGGTACCACAAATGTGTGAGTTTTGATGTTTCCATTGGCTTGTGTCTCATGCCAGCAAATACAATCCTCTACCACTTCAACTGAGGCGAGCAAAGTGAAAGGTGTAGGTGTACAAGCTAGGTCATTATCAACAAGAGTCATGCGTGTGCTCCGAAATACTCTACTTTGCCAGTCATGACGATAATGAACCAAGTCTCACAATCTTTAAGACTTAAGTCAACTAGAACTGAAGTACCTCAATTCTAGCTCCTATAAGGTTCTTGTGATTAGGCATATTTAAGGTCCAACCACGCTCTAGTCTTCATATTTTACTTAGACTTATTCAATTATTAAACTCAATCCTGAAAATGAAAATGCTATGCATAATGCAGAAAATATTTTTATGTTGCAATTTTCTAATTTTGAACTTTTTATGGATTTTTAAAAAAGGTTTTGCAAAATTTTATGCAATTTTTGAAAAAGATTTTGCAAATGTTTTTTAGGTTTTTTTTCAAAATAATAACTCTTTGGAATAAAAAAAGTATAAATATTTACATGGGAGTGCTCTTTATTATCTACAAGAATTGGGTTTTTATGAACTTACACATGGCATATGTTATTATTTTAATAGATAAATATATACAATTGGTGAAAAGTGTTTATTTATTAGGATGATGTATATATTCCTCAAATTTATTTAAAAATAATTATGTAAACAATTTTAAAAACTTACTGACATTTGAAAATCATTTTGCAAAGGTTTTTCAAACAATATATAAATATTTTCAAAATATTTTTACAACCATTTTCAAGACCATTTGCAAATAGGTTTTCAAAAGACTTTTATTTCACATAAAGAAAAGAAATGTTTACAAACAAAACAATTTTACAAAGGTTGAAAATATTTTACAAAATAATTTTCAAATAGTTTTCAAATGACTTTTCAATAGATTTTTATTTTTTTCAAATATTTTGCAAAAAATATTTTTACCTGATTTATTAATCAGTATATACAAAATGAATTTGAGGAATAATAAACATCTTTTTATTAGTTGATTTAATGAATTGTATTTGTGTATATATAATATTTTAGCAATAATTTATTAAAAATACTAAAGTACGAGTTATGTCTAAAGTATATATGAAGTATATATGACCCCCCTATACTTAGCTTGAGCTATGTTTTCATAGATCAAAGAGAAACGGAGAAGACATAACTCATACTAAGTATAAAAAAGCTATACTTCAATGATGAATAAAGAATGAGAGAATGAAGAAATGAATGAATGAGAAGTTGATCGTCCCCCCTATACTTAGGATGAAATAATCCTGAATATAGTAGAATATATACAAGGCAGGGAGGGTCATGGGTAGGAATGTATGGATCGCAACTTGGTCTGTCTCCCCCTATGCTTAGGGTCAGATATCCCTAAGTATAGACAGAAAATAGACAGGAAAGGAGACAACGAAGGGGATCAATGAATGAAAAACTCAGGGTGCACACCCCCTTTATCTAGGACAAAGTATGTACCAAGTATAATAATGAAGAAAAGGTGTAACACTTTTTTGGTAGAAAAAGAAAATGAAAAGGAAAAGAAGAAAAGATCACTCAACTCATCCACCTCCCCTATACTTAGGGTTGAATACTTCCTAAGCAAGGAAAAACACACGGAATGAGGTGGATGAGGAAAAATGGGAGATGGAAGGAAGTAAATCGAAAGCAAATATATAAAGATATGAATATACAAAGGATCAAGAAGGTAGAAAGCAGACCTTCTTGCGTTATCGCTGAAGAATGGATCTGACAAGGTGCAGGTCGATATCATTGTCATCATCAGACGCAGGATCGACCTCATGAAGATCCTCAACAATCTCAAAGTGGAAAGGCACGGACTGGTCAGTGGAAGTATGGTCGTGGTTGGCCTGGCAAGTCTCCACTAGGTCATCATCAAAATAAAAAGGAATGAACTCACTTATGGAAGTAGTTAGGTCATGTTCGTCCTATGAGGTCTCATCTAAGTAATCATCGAAAGGGATGAATTCATTTATGAAAGCAATAAGATCAAATTGGGCCTCTTCAGTCTCTACTATGTCTGCCCTCCGCTCTAAAGTATCAATTGTGTAAATCCCGCGGATATAATCAATGCATCGCCACTCATCGGAAGGGGGAACTCCAAGGTCTATTCTTTAGTAGTCTTCCTCAACATAGAGAAATCCCCGGGGTCTCAGAATCATCCATCATAAAGAAAAATTCTCTGATATCAACATCAAGATCATAGTCCTTGGGGTCGGCTAACGTAGGAACACTCTCATGGGATGCATGCCTCTAGTCAATAGTGGTAGGCATGGTGATCAACACATCGCTCCTGACATCAGAACGGAAGCGAATATCTCCAGATCCATAATCAATAACAGCTTTCACAGAGGCGAGTAAGGTCATCCTAGAATGATTGGAGTTATTAATTTAATCAAATTAATGGTCAAATTAATCATTGTGTCATTCGTTGCAGTCGAATAATAAGAGCTAATCAAAAACCACTTTTAATTAAAGTCAAATTAATTTTGAGCGGCAAATTTTTTTTACTTGGGCAAGCCCAAGGTCGAACTCAGGGAAGCAGTAGTCTCCTTAGGTAGATTTTAAGCAAATTTCCAAGGTCGTATTTTCATAAGGTAATTTTTTTTGTCTTTTTCAATATATTTTATGAAAGAAGGAAAAACACATGCAAAATCGGGCTAGTTTACAAGTAAATTTAGAAAAGTGATCAAATCAAGTACAAAAATTGTGAAACTTGGCCAGATGGTGGAATTAATGAAATTAAGCTACCCTAATTATTTTAGAATTTTCTGACACTATATGAATTTAATATGAATTTAAAATGAATGCAAGGTGATTTTGACTAAATTAATTTTAATAAATACCAAATCATAATATTTTCAGATATAAAAATTATCCTAGATAGGTCTAAGTGTGAAGAATCCTGGAAAATTAACAGACCTAAATTTTTATGTGAAATGGACCTATTAAAAATTAATTAAGGAAATCACTAAATGATTTACTTGGGCCTCGGGTGGAGTGCAAATGAGATGATTTTTGCATACAATCTGAACTTAATTATCCTAGGTCTAATGTGAATTTTTGGTGATTTTTGAAGTCACGGGGAAATTACTACAATTTAAAAGGCATAAATGGGCAAAATAAGACAAAATTCCACCAATCAATTAATAATAAAATCCACTATTATCACAAAAATGTGCCAAGTGTCACATATGAAAGAGGACAAATTAAGCTACACAATGCAATTTTCAAACTTAAAAAATGAGTTAAACGAATGCCTAAAGATGCGTGCAAAGACAGGGGCCTAATTGCAATTACTGGAAATAAAATTGATAAAACTTAAACATGCTGACAGGGACTAATGTTCAATTACCTATAATGAGGGGGTATGTATGCAAAATACCCACAGAACACGTGTGCCTTACGTGGGATCTCCTGACAGGGACTAGAATGCAATTTCCAAAACCTTCAGGGGCCTCACTACAAAATACCCAGGCCGCACGTGAAAACCACGTGGGGTCTTAGGCTTAGTTGGCTTCGGAGGCTCGGGCTGAGGCTTGGGTGACTCTGGAGGCTCAGACGGAGGCTCGGAGTAGGCGACGTGGCGCGTTGTGGACCACTGGATCAAGTGAGGATCCAACAGCTACTGGTGGCTGGCACGTGGCGTGCGGCGACTGGTTGGATCAAGATCAATCCAACGGTCTCTGGAGCCCGATGAAGGTGGACACGTGGACGATCAAGCGTCATTGGATCAGGATGAATCCAACGGCTCCCTGAAGCTCAGTGCGAATGGCGACATGGCACGATCAGGTGCGTAGGATCCTCCTGATCCTACAGTTGCAGAACCAAGGCGACGTGGCGTCCTCCGGACCGTCCAATCAAGGAAATCAGACGGCTTCTGGTCGTCGTGCTCAAAGGGTCTGCCGCCTCCTGCGGCGGAGATGGCTGCGCTCCGGCGAAGGAGCGCTAGCTCCGCCTCCTCCTCTGGTCATCGATGAAGGTCGTCGATGGCTCCCAAGTAGCTGGGATGAATCGTGGAGGCGTCGGGGATCTGCCGGAGGTCTCAAGAACGACTGGACTGCTCTGGAGAGTGGAGGCAAAGAAGCTCGAAGAAGCTCTGATGAAGTTCCGGCCAATCGAAGTTGGAGTGCTGATAACTAAGGTTTTTCACAGGTCTAAATAGTCCACACAAGGCGGGACTACAATGTCGCTGTGGCGACCCACAAGAAACCCTAATTAATCAACAATGAACCCACAATAGTGTAAATCAAGCAATGAGAAACAAAGGTGGAGTCAAATTTATTTTAACTCTACAAGAAATGTGTATCGAGCAAGTATGTGTAGAGTGTCGAACTCAGGGAGCAAACAAGATAGATCAAGCAAAATTCTAAAGTGTGTGACTGTGATCAATGTCTACAAGTATGCAAATTTTTTGTGGGTTTTTAATTTTTAATTTTTTTTTAATTTTTTATTTTGTATTTTTGTATTTTGATTTTAATTTTCTGATTTTATATTTTCTTTTTATATTTTATATTTTTATATTTTCTTTTTCAAAAATAGAATATATATACAATATAAGAGAAGAGGGGATAAGGTATTTATAAAAATAAGGAAAAAATTCTCAAAAATCAGAAAATAAAATGTTTTTGGTCTTTTTATATTTTCTACTATTTTTGTGATTTTTCTATATTTTTCTGAATATCTTTTGGTATTTTTAAAAGTCAAAATACAAGAAAACAGTGAATTAAGCTACTGGTCGAAATTAAAATGAGGATTAAAAAGAGAAATCAGAGTCTAAAAATCCTCAAAATAATTTTAAATAAAAGATAATAAATCACAGAAAAATCAGAAACTGAAAATAATTTTTTTCTCTTCAAAATGGCACCGTTGCCGAGGAGGCACAACTTAGGTTAATTTGTAGTTAATTTCTGAGTGTTTGATTTTCCACCCCCGGGTAGTCTGACCCCCGGTTTTCTTGTAAATATTTTTCTGTCCTTTAATTTTGTATTTTTGTTTTGATCTCGATCTGACCTCAATTTGTTTTTGTGCGAGGAACACGAAGAGTCAAAGACGCTTCGAGGAACCTGCATTTTAATTTTTTTAATGATTTGAGAGGACTTGTATTTTTTCATTTCTTTATTTTTTGCATTATTTCCAGCAATTCCCGTTTGAGATCTCGCGTGTGTAAACATAGTGGAACCGTGTCCCCGTGTGTTGTGTGGATTGAATTTTTTAGAATAGTCTTGCACTAGCGGTTCCTCAAGCCACTCTAGGATTTGCTTGTGCTCGTAATTCCTTAGGACCACACATTACACTTAAAAGACGCACTTAGATCGCAGATCTAGTCAAATCAACATGTGCTTCACTCGCTAATAGAACTGCTTGTCTAGGAGCGGATTTTTGTCATATGCATTTGCATGTAGTGTAAAAAGATTTCAATTCTGTTTCGCATCCAGCATAAAGTGAAGGGATCACTGTAAGTATTGTTCACTCAGCATACGCATCATTGCTTTTCATGCATCAACTTTTCTCGATTTCTCTCTCTTGATTTTCAAACTTAAGTAAAAGGAAATTGGGACTGGACGATAGGTGTGATGTGTGGATTGGACTAAACCAGTGATAACTTAACTTAAAATCGGTACTGCTAACATTATTGACAAAAAAAATCAATAAAATCGGAAATTCTACTTGCGGGAGATTAATCCCCGACCTTGTTTTCAGGTTGAGTGAGGGTACTTGAGTGTGTGTGAACACCTTAAGGCAGAACACAAATCCCCGCCTTCCATATCATGTTCCGACTGATCCTAGAAAATATCACAAGTTGAATTATTTAGGTTCACTGACTAGTACCAAGTAGCCTCCGCTTGTCTCAGGTAGATAGGGCAAAATTGCGGTACTTCACGACAAGTTGCCAGTAACCCCTCGAGGTGAAATTCCGGCCTTGTCAGCCTCTGCCTGTTTGCAGGTAGATAGGGGCAGGTCTTTGAATCCATCAACTTGGGATAAGAGCGAAGAAAGGAAGGACCGGCGGTATCTTAGGCGACAAGATAAACAGGGAAGACGCATACGGCTTTGAGCCGACTTCCCTATAGGTCACGTAACTCCTTGCTATCTTGCTTGAAAAATCAAACTTAAAATCAATAAGATTAGTTGGACTCGGTTTCGAGTCCTTCACCTTGTTGAGTGTGAATATAGGGTCTTGGATTGAATTGCTTGCTTAAGGTCGGAGTAAAATCCTATCTTCATTTAGAACTCCAATTCTTCTTGCCAATCCAAGATGAGTGACTGGGGGGATATCGACTCATAATTCGCCAATCTCTCTCTGAGCTCCCCACGAAACTCATCTTCACCGGTTCAAGCGCAACTTGGACCACCCATAACTCATGACCCTCTTGAGTTCTGGATCCCTCACACCCAGGGTGGTTACTCTCAAACCAACCCTTTCCTCTTCTCTGAGCTTACCAAAGAAGACCATTGACGAGTCCGGAAATGCGGCTTATAAAAAGTTGTTTTTATCGTGTTGTGCGTTGTAGGCGGCAATCGGAAACGATCAAGAAAATACCACAAATAAGTTATTCAATTTTTAATATCGTGGTTTTATGTTTATTTTACTTGGGCAAGTCCCAAGGTCGATCACAAGGAGGCAAAGGAACAACCTAGAATTAAGTCTATCAAAGTTCGTGTTCGGTTTTCGAGGCGGTCTTTTTTTTTGGAATTTTCAATGTAATAAAGGATGCAAAATGCAAATCCGGCTTACTTTATGGACTTAAAATGTGAATTACGTCCAAATGATGTCCGAAAAATACTAAACTTGGCCAAGATGTAAAATATAATGAAATGGGTGCACTGTAATTTTTTTGGAATTTTTGGATGCAATATGAATTTTTTATGGATTTTTAAATGCAAACAGAATGATTTTTAATATTTAATTATAATAAATATCAAACCTACTTATTTTCGAGAATCAAAATTATCTGAGATCTATCACTAGGTGACTGATCCCAGAAAAATCCTAAACCTCAAAAATGTGGGGTTTAATACCTACTAAAAATTAAATACTAAAAGATGCAAAATGATTTTTACAGGACAAAATATGCATGCAAATTCAATTCTTTTTGGGCACAATGTTAAGAATAATTAACTCTACAAGATATGATTTTTCGAGAATTTTTAGAGCAACGGTTAATTAACTATCAATTTCAGAGCAGAAAATGGGTAAAATATGCCTATTTTCACAAAACAATTATTTATTCATTAACCATCAATCAGAAAATTACCCACAACATGTCAAAACGTAGAGAATTAATTAACCAACATCATGCTATTTTTGGATTAATAAAATAATGTAGATAAGATGTCCAAAATCACAGGAGAACACAGGGGTACAAATGCAATAGATAAACAAAATATAAAATGCAGAGGGGGACTTGTTGGTAATTACCTATACCCCGGAGGGTACTTCTGCAAAATGACCAATGGGTCACGTGCCAAGCACGTGACCTTGGTTGGGGGGGCTGAAGTGCGAATAAGGTGGAACCCGGGGGCGTCACTGTAATTAACCCACCGGGTCACTTGCCGAGCACGTGATCTGTGGGGTCGCTGACGTAATGCCGACATCGTCCCCCCGCGCACGTGCGGCTCACGTGCGGGGGGTCTCGGGCCTGGATCCCGGCCTGGCGAGGCGGAAGGTGGCGGTGGCGCTGGGTTGATGGGCTGGAGAACCACCGTCTCCTGCGGTGGTTGGGCAGAGGTGGAGCGGAGGTGGGCCGGCGTTGAACTCCTGGCGCAAGGCCAAGGTGGAGGAGGACGGGCGGAGTCCGATGAAGCGGAGCTGGTTGGAGACGGAGGCGGTGATGGCGCTGGAGCCGATGGGGTGCGTGTCGAAGACGAAGGGGCGAAGCCGGAGGTGGTGGCCGACACACGGCCGTGGGGCGTCGAGGGCGTAGCAGCGACGGCAAGCGGAGTCGGAGGCGGTGATGGCGACGTGGCTTGATGCGGATGAGGAGGAGCTTCAGGCGGTTGCTGGTGGTCGGCGAGGTGGAGACGGTGGTCTCGGATGTGGAGCAGGCGAGATGGGGAGATAGAGAGAGGGAGAGGAAGAGAGAGAGAGAGAGAGAGAGGGTATACCTGGGAGAAAGCTCGACGGTGTTGGGAATGGCCGGAGCTGCAGCAGACGCGGCGGGGCGGAGCTGCGGCGAGGAGATGGACTCCTCGGATCACGCCGGCGAAGAGGGGGCCTCGCGGTTGTCACGACCGGAGGTGGAGCTCTGGATGAAGATCGGCGGATGGCGTGGACGGTGGTCGAGGCGTTCCTTAAATAGGGTTGTGGTGGATAGAGTTCGGCGAGGGGATAACGGAGCGGGGGACGCAGCGGCCGTTGCGGAAGGTGCGGAGGTCGGTTGCGACAGTTGCGGAAGTAGCGGCGAGAGCGGCGGGGACGAAGGTCAATGGCGGTTGCGGAGATTGGGCGCGGGCGGAGCTTACGGGGCTGGGCGGCACAGGAGGTTGAAGATGACGACCCTTGGCCGTCCGATCGGCCGAGATCGGGCGGCCAGATGGGCGCCACGTGGCGAGGAAGGGGGCAAGGGCGCGCACGTGCTTGGCGCGTGCCTGGGGGCACGTGCCTCGCACGTGCGATGGCTTTTTAAAAATTTTTTTAAACGAAAATTTAAAAAGCCCAAAAACCACTGACACGTGTCGGCCTCTGGGGCTGCCACGTGTCAGCACCAGAAAAATCAAAGGAAAAAGAGTTTGTAAAATCGATAAAAAATAGCAAATGACCTCGGATCGAGAAAGTTCCTTCACGAAAATTGCTCGTCTCGACGAGATCTACAACTTTCATGAAGACATCAAAGCCAAATTCGGTCAAATGTAAAAGTGAATTTTTGGGGTATCCCATGTACATAGAATACCTTGATTTTTTTGGTTTTCTATTTTTTTGTCATTTTAAACACGATAAAAAATCCGGAAAAAGATGGAAAACTCAAAGATAAATAAAAGAGACCTTAATCTAATTTTTTTGGATTTTTATTAATGAAGAAAATATACACATAAAATACAGGTCAAAAAGCCGCGAAAATACAATGTATAAAAGAGGCCCAAAACCCAACTTTCACATACGAGCTCTGATTCACTTGAACTTGGTCTTGTTTTGAAGGTAATTGAATGTGCATTAGTTCAAAAGTGAGTAGGATCGAATCGGACACTGGATGGGGAAGATATGTGGCTTTTAGTCCGAAAATCCTATAACTAGGGTTTGGGTTTTTGGTCCACTTGCCAGGGTTAGTGATTTTTTTGTATTTTTTATTTATTCTTGTTAGTGATGTGTACACAGTGGAAGTGAGTTTGTGGTATGTGGTGTTAGCAGGAAGGAGTTAAAAATAGGGGAATTTAGGCTATTTACAGGTCATTTTTGGCTTGGATTTTTGGCTTCTTATTTTATGCAGAAATTAATGCTAAAATGCAATTCTTATGAAATCATGCATGAATGCTAATTATGCAGAATAAATGCAGAAATGCAGTTGATTTTGAGGGACTTGAGCTTTAATTAATGAGACTTAGAATGGTGAATCTGAGATTCATCAACCATCGCTGCGGTAAGAATCCCTTCCTTGATTTGACCTCTAACCCATACCATTTTTCATCCCCAGGACCGGAGGACACAATGCTGAAAAAGAACCCTGAAGAGGAGGAAAACAGTGAGGTCCTGATGATTCAAGTCTTAGCTCGGCTGGCTAAAGCTGAACAACTTAACGCAGAATTAACGGCTAGACTGGGATAGGTGATCAAAGTTGAAGGAATATACAGATCGATGGTGGACTCCTATAATCCGACAGAGAACGAGATACACAGTTGGCTAGCACCCGAGGTTCCCCCTGAAGCATTCGAAATGAAACCCCACTACCTGAGCTTGTTGCCAAAGTTCAATGGAAATGCGAACGAAGAACCATATACCTTCCTCAGAGACTACGAGCTGGTTTGCAACAACCTTATCCACCCTAGGGTTGGGCAGGATTACATCAGACTGAAGGCCACCCCTTTTGCCTTAGGAGATAAGGCAACACATTAGCTGAAGAACCTAGGGGTGATGTGTACAACCTGGATACAGTTCAATGCCCTTTTCCTGAAAAAGTTCTACCCACTTAGTAGGACTAATCAAATGAGAACAAAGATCGCAAGATTTTCCCAGGGACCTAGCAAACCATTCCATGAAGCATGGGATAGGTTTAATGACCTCATTCAGAAATGCACGTGCTATGGCATTTCAAAGGCGATCTTAGTCCATACCTTGTTCTGTGGCATTAACCCGGAGATGCAGGGCTAGTCAATGCCGCCTGTGGAGGAAGTTAACTGAATAAGAATGAAAATGCTGTATGGAAAATCTTGGAGCAGATGGCAGAAACTGGTAGGTCGCAGGCCACCAGGGCCTATCAGTTGTCTCCTTCGAGCCTCACCAACGAGACAACCTGGAGGACTGTAACGAATCTGACAGACATCCTTATCCCTAGCATGGGTATAATCGCAGACAAGTTAACCATGGTCGAACAGATTCACAAGAGGGTTACTGACCTTGAGTCTCTCTCGAAATTGCCAAAGCAAGTGGAGGAACTCACTGAGAGGGTAGCTAAGATAAAGCTACCTGCCCCTTCTACACCACCTGTACATGTACACCGAGTCCATCTTGTACAGGAACAAGCACCGGGGCCTCAAAGTAGCTGGGTAGAGGAGCAGACTTACACTCAACAGGACCAGCACGCACCCTCATAAGCGGAGACAGGATGCAAGGAGCCTCTGCAGGTGTTCGAGATCAACGGGCTGTGGTACAACCATGATCCCGTCGGCAGACAATCGAGGATAGGGAACAGTCGGCCTCACTGACCTTCCCAAGCTTACCAGGGAAACGGCTCCGTCCCCGCACCGCACTTTGTTCAGTCCAGGCCCGAACAAGGGTACCAGCCTCAACAGCTCCAGCAGCAGCAGCGCGCATTCCACTCGGGCCAGCAGGGCCCGTCACCATCCCATCAGCAGCAGCAGTATCAGCATGGCCAACAGGGCCAGTATAGGACCTCATCTTCAGGTCAGCATCAACACGCCCGGCCCACCGAATTGGAGTCCCTCACCTTGGCGATCCAGACCCTGATTGATAGGGTCCAACAGATCCAGAATGACTATCTAGATATGAGAACCGATCTAAACCACATTTCTCGTACCCAGGACTAGCAGATGGTGCCAAAGACCCCAATTCCCGCCCAGGTTCATGCCAACCCCAACAGCTTGACTCAAGGACAGAACTGACTACGAGATCAGGTATACTATTCAGATAATTCTTTATCTGAACATGAGATCCTTTCGTATGATAATGTAAACCATATGTCCCTCAGGAGCGGAAGGACCGTGATCGTACCTGATCAGGCACGGGCACAGGATGAAGAAGCCACCAAGTCTCCTCCTGAGGAGAACTTGGAGGCAAAGGAGGAGCAGTACCACCATCACCACCACCGGCAGAAAAAGAGGACTTCTGAGTCCTTGAAGAAGCAAGGGAACTGCACCAGCAGAGAGTCCACAGAAACCGATGAAGAGCCCGCACCTCCATCTGAGGAGGACATTCCTGCAATCGCGGAGGATGCATCACTGGTTTCGCAGTAACATTTTTCTTTCAGTCATAATTAGAGTCCAAGTCAGTTTCAGAGTACGAGTCTTGTACAAAACTCATTTCCAGTAATGAATGAAATCCTTTCAGTTTTAGAATTTGAGTTGGAGTCAATAATCCCTTTCCCCCGAGCTCTCAAGGGTGGAAAGAAGAAAACTAAAAAAATCCAAAAAGCTGACCCTGAGATGGCAGAGTTTTGTAACAAACATATCAAGGTCACAATCCCCTTTGACAAGTACGTGGAAATGACACATGCATTAGAAATACCTTAAGGTGAGATGCACATCTACTAGGGTTAGCAGGAAGACCAAAAGTCATGTTGAGAAACACGTTCTGTCAATAGCCACGACTTGTGCAATAAAGAACTCGTTTCCAAGGAAACGAAGAGAATGGGTGCACATTATGTGGTGAGTCATGTCGTTGACATTGCGTTTGTGCGCACTCTCCTAGACAGTGGCTCTTCAATCAACTTAATGCCTACATCCCTCTATGAGCGGCTTAATCTCGGACCTCTTAGGAAATCTAGAACCCTCCTTCAGATCGCTGATAAATCAACCAAGAGGTCCCAAGGAGAATTGAGGAATGTTGCCATCAAAGTCGAGGGTCAAGAATACATGGTGGACTTTACTGTCCTAGATATGGAAACCCCTCGTAAATGGAGAGATTCCCAGATCATCCTAGGCTGGCCCTTCCTCAGAACAACAGGGGCCTTGTTTGATTACAAGATCGGGAAAATCCAGTTCCAAACACCAGGCGGAGACGAGGAACTTGAGATGAAGCAAACCAGATGGTAGAGACCTGATTCCGAATCCAGCATCGAGTACTCTTCATCTGAAGCAGACTGTGACCATATGGATATAGTTGGGCCATGGAGATAGAACCCAGCCATCACCGATGAGTCCCTCCCTTCCGGAGATGATCTTGTGCATGAGTCAGTTTGCGAGGTCCTTGGAAACGAGTACAGCTCAGAACCTGCATCACCCTACATCTTCGATGACTTAGAGGCCCAGCTGGGCCTATCAGTCCTTCCCTCTTTAGGACAATCAGAAGATGAGGATAACGAGTTGGATGTGGCTTTTGTTGATTGCATGGAAACCTTTGACGATCCGACTCCAGAGCCGAATGACTTGGTGGTAGTATTTTCAGAGACAGATCCAACCACTTTCAACACTGAACCAGATTCGATTGAGCCAGACTTCCTAGATGATCACACATTACCTGAACTCAAACCTTTACTCACAACACTCAAATATGCCTTACTTGCGGGTCACGAGAAGAAATATCCGATCATCATCAGTTCGCGATTGACCGAGGAGCAGGAATCTCGCTCGCTAGAGATCCTGGAGAAAAACCGCAAGGCGATAGGCTGGAGAATTTCCGATCTCCACGGGATAAATCCCGCTCTATGTTCGCACCATATCTACTTGGAGAATGAAGCTAAACCCTCTCGTGAATTCCAACGTCGTTTCAATCCAAATTTACGAGAGGTAGTGAAGAAGGAGATAGAGAAATGGTGCAATGTGGGTTTCATTTATCCCATCTCCGACTCTAAATGGGTGGCCCCGATCCATTTTGTCCCGAAAAAGTCGGGAATTCAGACGACCACTAACGAGGATGGAGAGGAGATCGTGACACGAGTGCTCACGTCGTGGTGCGTCTATGTGGATTACAGATGCATGAATGCTGCGGCGAAGAAGGATCATTTCCCCCTACCGTTCATTGATCAGATCCTAGAGAGACTAGCGAGGAAAGAAGTCTTCTACTTCTTGGATAGGTTCTCGGGCTACAATCAAGTAGCCATAGCTCCGGAGGACCAGGAAAAGAGCACGTTCACATGCCCCTTTGGTACCTATGATTTCAGGCGCATGCCCTTTAGGCTATGCAATATTTCCGGTACTTTTCAAAGGTGCATGATTGCTGTATTCGCCGAAATGGTCGGTGAATTCCTGGAAGTCTTCATGGATGACTTCTCGGTCCATGGCGATTCTTTCGATTCATGTCTTAGGAATCTAGACCGAGTCCTCAAACGCTGTTGTGAGGTTAATCTGATGCTCTCTTGGGAGAAAAGTCACTTCATGGTGACGGGTGGCATTGTGTTGGGGCACATCATCTCCATGAGAGGAATGGAGGTTGACCCTTCCAAGGTGGATGTGATCAGACGACTCCAGCCACCAACCAACGTTAAGCAGTTGCGGTCGTTCATCGGGCATGTCGGATTCTATCAGAGATTCATCAAGGATTTTTCTAAGATTGCCCGACTGCTAACTGAGCTTTTAGGCAAGTACATGGAGTTTATTATTGTCACAAATGTCTTGAGGCCTTTAAGCTATTGCAAGGAATGATCATGGACGCCCCGATCCTACAAGCCCCAGATTGGTCTCTACCTTTTGAGATCGTGACAGACGCATCAGATTTTGTTGTTGGGGCTGTGTTAGGACAGAGGAGGGATGGAGTCCCGTTTGCAATCCACTACGCAAGCAAAGTGCTTGATACCGCTCAGCGTAACTATACAGTTACGGAAAAGGAGATGCTTGCAGTAGTGTTTGCCTTGGACAAGTTCAGATCTCATTTAATTGGATCCAAGGTAATTGTGTTCACCGACCACACAGCACTACGATACTTGATGGAAAAGAAGGACGCGAAGGCGCATCTTCTTAGGTGATTTCTACTTATCCAGGAGTTTGATTTGGATATTCGTGATAAACCTGGACAGAAGAATGTAGTAGCTGATCTTCTCTCCTGTCTCAAAATCTCAATACTTCCGAGGATTCACCAATTCGATACTCCTTCCCTGACGAGTCGATTTTTGTTGTCGACTCACTTCCATGGTATGCCAATATCGTGAACTATCTTGTCTCCAAGAAGGTTCCCGAAAATTGGCCCATGAGCCACATCAACCGACTCAAGTTGGATTCAAGGCATTACCATTGGGAGAATCCGATCCTTTTCTTTGAAGGACCGGATTATGTATGGAGACGGTGTATTCCTCATGAGGAATACCAGAGTGCCCTTTTTTATGCCACAGTTTAGAGGCAGGAGGACACCACTCCGGGAAGAGGACCGCATGGAAGGTACTTCAGTGTGGCTTTTACTGGCCGACTCTGTTTCATAATGTCATCACCTTTGCGAAGTCGTGCCCAGTATGCCAGAGAATGGGAGGAACCGTTGGTTCCAAGGATGAGATGACGATGTAGCCTGTCATCATTTATTATGTCTTTGATATCTGGGGCATCGACTTCATGGGCCCATTCCTTGTTAGCCACGGATTCAAGTACATCCTTCTTGCGGTAGACTACCTATCCAAGTGGGTGGAGGCTATCCCAACTCGAGTCGCAGACAGCAGGACTGCCTGTAAATTCATCAGAGAGCATATTATTTCTAAGTTCGGGATCCCCAAAATGTTGATATCAGATGGGGGTAGCCACTTTGTAAACTGAGATGTGAAGGAACTCTTGAAAGACTACGGCATCGAACACCGTGTCGCTAGTCCTTACCACCCACAGACTAATGGTATGGCTGAGGTGTTGAATAGGGAGGTGAAAACTATATTGCAGAAGCTTGTCCGCCCAGACAGGAAGGAATGGTCTCAGATCTTGGATCAAGTCCTATGGGCTTATAGGACAGCTTACAAGACACCGTTAGGAACCTCCCCATTCCGGATGGTATTCGGAAAGCCGTGTCATTTGCCCGCAGAGTTAGTGCATAAATCAGAATGGGCAATCAAGAAGGTCAACTGGAACACGCACCTTGGGTAGAAGCAGAGAGAAATGGATCTGAATGATCTTGTGGAAGTCAGAAACCGCGCATACGACAACAATTTGGTGCACAAGGATAAAGTGAAGCGTTGGCACGATAGATATATCAGACGAAAGACCTCTGTTCCTAGATAGAAGGTATGGTTGTTTAATGCAAGGCTGAAGATCTTCCAAGGCATGTTGAAGTCCAATAGACGGGCCCATTCATTGTCCGTGCGGTACATGATAGTGGATGTGTCGAGATCTCAGATCTCGTAGATGAAGCACAACATTCCTAGTGAATGGACAACTGTTGAAGCACTTCGTCGAAACCAATGAGCAGTTAGTCCATGTTGAGGAGATTGTATTCATGCGCGAGATAGATTCAGCAGATACACATCGAGCCGCGCATGAGACCTTGCAGCAGTGAGCTCTAGCCATCAACAACATCTTGAAAGATTCAGACCGCAATCCTTGTATATAACCATCACTCCTATATATTCTGCCCCTCCTTCCCGCGACTCTAATCACTCACACCAACTTCATGTATATTCATCTAAGACTATACTTAGGATAACCAGATCGTAAGTATAGGGGGGTGAATCAACTGAGTCTGTTCACTGTGCATCCTCCATATCACATCGGTCCTCATACTCACTCCAGTCCTATACTTAGGCTGACCTGAGCCTAAGTATAAGGGGGACCAATGCCCATCTTGTATATATTCATCCACTTCTCCTCTTGACCTCGTCCGCCCATTTTTGACCTTCTTCTACACTTAGGCTGACAGAGCCTAAGTATAGGGGGGCAGGACGACTTCTATACATTTTTACTTCTTTGGCTCTCTTACGCTTAGCATGAGCTATGTCTTTTTCCTCGCTTTCCGTGCTCTGAGGACATAGCACCTGCTAAGTATGGGGGCATGTATATATTACATATACTTTACCCATAGCTCGTACTTTCACGTATTGTTTTGTATATATTATGCAATAATCACGGGATGGGTACAAATTGGAGAAACTTTTTGTAAAATACACTTAATACTCATAAAACACTTACACCTTAGGAGGTATACCAAATTCTTAAAAAAATGATTGAAAAAATCAAAGTCTTCTTATTTACTCTTGCATATCATCTCTGCAACTGAAAAGAAAAGAAAGAAAAAGAGTCTTGCATTTTCATGACATGTCATCTACATCTCATCTACATATCTTGCATATGCAAGGTGAAAAGCTAGTGGGTTCAAAACCAAGTTATGAGTAGATATTGAGGATGGACTTGATTTGACCTTAATCCACCTAATTTCAGAGGAACCTTATAGGAACTGGAGTTAAGATTTCTCGGGTCAAGTGACTTAATTCTTCGAGTCCGCAAGTCTATGTTCATATGTCATCTTAATCAGTCTATGTAGAATATCTCGTGCACACACATGATTCTTTTAGATAATGACCTAACTTGGACAAGCACAATGCACGTAGCTCTTCATTGATGAGGTGGTGAGGAGGTAGAATCCTTTAGCTTGGAGTAGCATACGGGTGGAAACATCCGTCCTCCTCTAGGGAGAGTAGTGCATCTCAACCTAGTCTGGTCGTGTTGACATCTAAGGACAGGATGTTGGGGGTTGCAATAATGCTTCAAAAGAGGGATAATCTATTGGCTCAAGAGGAAAAACTCCTGATGTACATGCTGCACCCTGTATACAGTTTTGAAAAAAAATGCAAAAACTCCAAAAAAAATCAGACAGGTCCAAGAGAAAATAAAATACTTGTCGGAGTATGTATATTAGCAAAGAAAATGCAGCTGGATGACTTGGCTACACTGGTCAGGCATCCCAGGATAGGTAGCTACACTGGCTACCGTCTATTCTTCTCTCTACCCCCTCCTCTTGAGCTGGTCGCACTTGAATTTAGACAGGAATACCCCGCTCCTCGAGGAAAGAGTTACTAGACCGGGTAATTAGAGTTACCTTGTTAGAAGAGGCTATTTCTGAGCCATTTATTATGTGGAGAGTTACATTTCACTTACACAGAACAAGTAAGAATCATAGTCATCAGAAATTTGCGTTTGAGGATTTGTTTTGACCTGACTATTGAGGAGTCTTGAATAGAAGACTTGTGGAACTTGAAGTCTGTTAGGTCATAAGTTCAGATCCCAATGAGGTTCTGCCACACAATTAATCCAAAGGTTCAGTCAAGCTCCATTTTCAACTTTTGTTCATGACCTTGGTATGGAACCCGAAATCATTTCACTCTTGCATTTCATTTAGTTGCTCGGGGACAAGCAAGGTTTAAGTATAGGGGGTTGATGAATATGTGATTCATCACTCTTAAAGTTGAAAATAGAGCCTTGTTCCTGAGTATTTAGCAGCATATTTCCCTTTATCTTGCATAAATGGCATTCATGCATAAATCCACAATACATGCATTTTATCATTCATAATTGCATTAAATAAGAAGCCAATTCATTTGTAAAATCCACTTGTAAAATACTACCAATAATTCACCTAATTATCTATATTTTATATCCCCTCTAAAATCAAATATCACCTTCCCTATACTATGTATATTACTAGTTAATAATATAAGGAAGAAGGCCAAAAATCCCTATCCTGTAAATTGCCAAATAAAGCCCCAAACCCAGTTGGAGAACCTAGACCGTAGAACACACATATCCCTCTCGTACAACCTCCGAATTAGTTCTACTCACCTTCAGATTAATACACATCCAGAGACCTTCAAAATGAGACCAATTTCATTTAATTCGGAGCTCGTATGCAAAACTTGGGTTTTTGGGCCCCATTGTACACTATTTGTATGTATATTTACACTCTTGTATTTTTGTATCATATTTGACCTCATCACTATTTTTGGTCAACATGAAACTTGTAGATCTCATCGAGATCTACAACTTTCATGTTTTGAGTTTTTCCAAATCCGACCTCCTTCTCTCTCTAATTTCATTTTCTTTCTCAGCCATTCAGTAGCAGGCCACGTGGCGCCCTCTGATTGCACCACGTGGCCCGCTCCCTTGCGTGCCACGCGCCTTCTATTTCTACCGTCCAATCGTCCTTCCTCTCTCTTGATCTGGGCCATCCAAGCCGCAATGCTTCCCAGCCATTCGATCAGGCCTTGGATTTCATCTGGACCGTTAGCCAGCGTCGCGTTCTCCTTGCGCCATGTGGCTGCATCCACGCCCTCCGATCTTCACCAGAAGCACTCCATCCTGGCCATTCACCTCGCTTTGGATGTCCACCGTTCGATCAAATCCCAGGGCTTCATCTCCACCGTATGCTAGCGCCTCTACCCACGCCCGCCACATGGTGCGCCCTGCGCCTTCGATTTTGCTCCGCCGATCTAATCCTCACCTTCCGCTTCCACCCTTCTCCTTACCGTTGGATCGCTCGATCCAACGGTCAAGAAGTCGTCTTCTACCTCCCAATTGGCCCGTGTCCCCACGTCGCCCACCTCGCACGCATGCCGGTGATGAATCTCATATTCATCATGCTAAAATTGGTCATTTGGGCTCTATTCTCCATCATTCACTTGTAATTAATCATTAATAGAACATCATTAGCATTCATACACATGTTAATAATATTTGCATTTCATCATGCATAATTGCATTAAAAATCCCAAGTATAAATTATCCCAAAAAGCCGCTAATTTCTCTTATTTTTAGTTAATTCATCCTAACTCAGATTGACCCCACACCACCTCTATTGTGTAGATATTAGTAACCTTATTAAATAAAAAATACACAAAAATTACTACCTCCAATAAGTGTCAAATAATCCCAAAGTCTAATTTCACATCTGACAGACTAAAATGAGCATATCTCCGACATACAGTGTCCGATTTTGGTCTACTCACTTTTAAATACTTCATTTTCAAATACCTTCAAAACAATACCAATTTCATAAAAGTCGGAGCTCGTATGTGAAATTTGGGTTTTGGGCCTCTTTTGCGCATTTTGACTTTTTGCTATTTTTGACCTGAGTTTTTATGTTCTTAACTAACCCTTTTAATTTTATTTATTTTTCATTTATGTTCTTTGATGAAAGTTTTATTAAGCAACACAAAAATCCAAATCCAGATCAAAACAGAAATCAAAGAAACTAACTGAGTCCAAGCGTCCGTTGTCGGTCTTTACAAAAATTGTGTGTTTCTTACTTTTATTTTATTTTTCTATTTTCTTATTACTAAAATCCAAAAAATTAGATTAATGTGTAATTAATTTTCTTGTATTTTATTGTATTTTTTCTATAATTTTTATCCTCTTTAAAACTACCAAAAAAATACAAAATCCCAAAAACCTGGTTTTTTATACACATGGAGAACCAACAAAAAATACCACTTCGCTCAGAAGACCTCTTTTGCTCATGAATCCTTCATGAAAGTTGTAGATCTCATCGGGACGAACAACTTTCATGAAGGAATTTTTTCGATCTGAGGTCTTCTTCTATTTCTTTTCTATTTTTCTTTATCCTTTAATTTTGAAATTTTTTTGGGGGTGCCACGTGGCAGCTCCTGGGCGTGCCACGTGGCACCCCCACTTTGTCTCTCTCCAGGCCTCCCCGGGTCACGTGATGTGCACGTGACCCTCTTCTTCCACCTCCTGTCACTACCCCCCCCCCCCCCCCGCTGTTCTCCCTCCGTAACGCTCGTCTACCTCCTCCTTGTAACGCCTCCGCTCCCTCCGGCCGTTACAAGGCCAGCTGCGCACGCGATACCTCACCACCGTTACACCCTTCTCCTATAAAGCCCTCTCCATCATAAACGGCCAGGCCATCCACCCTTCCTCCATGGCTGGTGACAGAGGCCTAACACTAATCACTGAGGCGTGATCCGAAGGTTAGCCTTCGTTGCAGCGCTTCTCAGCTCTGCAGAAGCTTCGAGGCCTCGATCGCCGACCGTCTGAAGCGAACACCAGGAGGCAGCCTTAGCACCTCCAACTTCCAGGCGATACCTTTCCATCAACCGCCCAAGATCAAAGCTTTCCCCTTTGTTCTTAACCCTTGCAGGAAC
The DNA here is from genome assembly GCA_037367405.1 of Ottelia alismoides. Taxonomy (NCBI): domain Eukaryota; kingdom Viridiplantae; phylum Streptophyta; class Magnoliopsida; order Alismatales; family Hydrocharitaceae; genus Ottelia; species Ottelia alismoides. The sequence goes on from JAZKJV010000935.1 coordinate 347,973, forward strand.
ACAACCACTCCCTCCGCCGACCTCGCAGCAGCTTCTCCGGCAGTTGGCTCGCCTCGGAGGAGCATCGCAGCCCGCCCCTGCTCCGACGTCACCCTCACACAGCGGATTCCCCTTCGCGGCCCGCGCCAGCGCCGCTCCTCCGTGCTTCTCCTCCACTGCGCGGGGGTGCCACCCGAGTCCAACCACCGTGCGGAGGCGCCGCCTCGCCACTTCGCCTCACACCTCCGCACCTCGACGTTGCCTCGCCGCCTCTCCCTCGCCACCGGGGGTGCCGCCTTCGGCGCTTCGCCTGTCGCCTTCACCATCGTTGCATCGGGGGATCCAACGATTTGTGCCCCCCCACGTCCCCCCCCCCCCCCCCCCGAGCCAACCTCCAAGCCTCAAGGCTCGGTCCCCCGAAGCACCGCCCTATCGCCACGTAGGCTCGGGCCTCTGAGCCAGAGCCCCGACGCCCGAACCTGCACCTCGTCTCCATACCACAGGCTCGAGAGCCCCGAGCCTCAGCCTCACCTCCAAGCCTCATGGCGCACGTGCAAAGCACATGCATCCATAGGAAAATTGCATTTAAGTCCCCAGCCTATTTAGAAATTACAGAGATACCCCTGCTAGGGGTAAATTACATAGGGGCCACTCCAACTTTTATAAATTACAGATAAGCCCCTCCAGGGACCTCTTTGCAAGATAACTTTATTTTATTTACATTTTTATCCATGGAAGTTCATTTTAGCATATCTTTTTAATACGAACTCCGTTTTTTACATACAATATGTCATTTTGAAGCTGTTTTCATGCTCTAACATTTAGCATAACTTGTGAACAGATCCGAGATTGTTTATTGTTAATTATCATTTGAGGATTTATTTGATCTTATGTAGGCTCTGTTGATATTTTGTATTAATTATCTTGAGGAAAGACTGATCTATTGCAGGGGCATGTTCAAGGATAACTAATTGAGTTATTTCCTTGTTACTATCGGTCACTCATTTGAGGATTAAATTATAGGAAAATCATGGGTCAGATCTCCTTGAAAATTTATGGTTGATCCCTTTATTTACAGGGTTCTTTAGCTGGTGATTGATCTTTTACTACACAGATTGGGACTTCCTTGATAAATATTCCTTGAAATTATTCGATCTGTGATAGTATTTGAGGATTAATTGACTTTATTAATTGATGATTAAAATCATGAAAAATCACAGATCCTGAGTTGAATTACTGTTTCCATTTATTTTCTTTACATAGCATCCTCTTCATTGCATTGTATATTCTCTCAACAACAGAAATTAATCGAACATTAATTAATAATTTAATTTGATTTAAGACCACGCAACTAAGAATCTCCATTCCCTGTGTTCGACCTTGGTAGACTTGACAAGTATAAATACTCCACAGCATTCAAAGGACTGTGGTTTTTGTTGAACCGAATTTGCCTCCTATACTACGACAATTTCACATTATTAAAGAGGCGAATTTTGACGTTCATCAAATGGTGCCGTTGCCGAAGAACGATGAATTTTTAGGGTTTTAAATCATTTTTTATAATTAATTTTTGTGAAGTTAATTTTTGTGTCATTTTTTTCCTTTTGCATTTTTTCCTTTTGCATTTTTTCTTCTTCAGATACTAACCGCAATTTCTCTCTTTGTAGAAACTACTAGGAGCGACATTTTGGAATTCAATTCAAGGATCTGCAAGGAAGGAGATTAAGTTTTAATTTTTGTGAAGAGAGAGCTTAGTCTAGGTTTACTTTTCTGCATTATTCACAGGGTCCCTCTCTCCTTGTACCCTGTTAATTTGTAATATTCAGGATTGAACTCTCTGTGGCATGACGTAGAATTTAGGAGCACATACGCTAGATTAGAATTATTTGATTGTGCTCGTGATTCTAGGCCACACATTCACAAACTATACACACTATAGATCGTTCAACATTAGCCCAATTTTTAAATCAATTCTTCCCGCTAATAGAACTATCTGCTTAGGCCGTTTTTCATCTGTGCATATCATTTAGTGTAAATTTTAATTCCTTGTACTGCATCCCGCATGAAGAATGCAATGATTCACTGTAAGTCTTTCTCTTAAGCATGCATCATTGATTTACGTTTGCATTGACATTTCCGATTCTCCTTTCTCAAGTTTTACAACTTAGGATTTAAAGGAATCGGGACTGCTTGTTAGGCGTGAATTTCTGTGCTCACATAAACTACAGTGATAACCTTAGCTTAAAACTGGAACCGTTAATCAAGGCGACTGTAAATAAATTTACATAAAATTAATCTGTGTTTGGTGGAGAGGAACCCACTCATTGTCTATAAGGACCAGAACGCACACTTAGGAAAGAGCCCAAAACTGAAGTACTTCAGTCAGACTACTTATTTTAAAACAATTAGCTACTTTTCAGTGAGGGTATCGAGTAGCTGTTTTATGGTCCGACTTCCCTTAGCAGAGTAGGTGGTTTAGAGGACACCGCGGAAGGCTCCGTCCTCAAGTAACACGGATAGCCGTTTAAACGGTCCGTACTTACACCTATACTGGCTGAAAGTAGGTGCAACTAGTTGTATGAACTCGGGACAGTCTTTGTGAAATATTTCGACACCTAACAGCTCTGCTTAAGTTTTAAGATTGTTTTTTTATTAAATTAAAATTGAAAAGATAAGCGGTCGAACCCTAACATGCCTTCACCAGTGTTGAGTGGGTGAATCGACGTGTTTGTTTTGTGTTTGATTTGTGTGCGTCAAAGACCTTGTAATCGCAAGCAAATCACGGTTCGCTGATCATTCCATCCCTCTTAAGAAGATGTCGGCACAGTGGTCTTCTTTTCCGATCTCCACGACCTCGTCCCGATATCTTTCTTCTCACACTCCTCAGGAGAACCTGATCTTCAAATCAGGTTCCTCTCAGCCATCATGCTCTTCCCGCCCATACATCCCACCCTATGACCACACTTCTTCTTGGAATAGCCATCTCTCACATTATGACAATCTTATGGACATGAGAGAGAGAGAGACCAGAATTGAGGATGAACAATAGAGTAACCGATATTGACAGTAGAATACGATTTCCGGTTACTATGATCTCACAACCTCTTGAACCATCCCCTACTCAAGATGACTATCCTCTTGAGTACAATCAATTTTCCTTTGACAAAGCACGAGAAAACCAAAGTCAAGGAAATATAACTCATGACCAGACCATAATGATGATGAACAATCAATACTCTACTCGAGGTTACATGCTAGAATCACGACACATGGAGAATGATAATTCAATCACTAGTCATGAGATGTTTGAGGATGAGATTGCTCGGATTAATCATAGAGCAGATACTTTAACTGAGAGAATATATGATCTCATCCAGTCCAAGCATAATTCAGAAGAAGTGAGGCCACCACCATGCGAACCACTGGATTATCATGTGGCTCACAATCAGACACGACCACTGACGTCTGACCCCCCGACTGACCATATTACAGAAAATACCAAAAAATTGAAAAAAATTGAAAATTCAAAAAAATTGGACAATTCTGAAATGGAAGCATTTTGCAAGAGTCTGATCTTAGAGCTTCCATTAATCAAAGCCATAGAATATGTGCCCGATCTTAAGATATTTTTTAAGAGTCGACTGAAACCAAAAAAGATGGGCAAGAAACGATCTAGGACTGAATATCATGCCATATCTATGGCTAGTTCTTTGGTGATGAATCGTAAAATCAAAAGCCGCAAAGTCAAGCGGTTGACTCGGATCACATGTGATACTGAGGATTCAACATTCACTCATGTTCGGTTAGACGACGATTCCATAGTAAACATACTCCCCAAGTCCGTCTTTGACTAACTCAAACTCGGACAACTCAAAAAGACTAGGGTGATCGTTCAATTACCCGATCGATCTACCAAAAGACCGTGAGGGATCGTTTCTGTCGTCGTAAATTTCCGAGGCAAAGAACATAAAGTGGAGTTTATTGTCCTTGACATTGAGCACCCCAGAAGGATGTCCGAGTCTCCTATTATTTTAGGAAAGCTGTTCTTAACCTCCGCTAAGGCGATCGTCGATTGTGAGACTCAGGAAATCAAGTTCCCGAACTCGAACCACAATGAACAAACCCCCAATGACACGTCCTGCTATGAGGAAAACCAACTTGAAACCGACAATTATGATCATGAGATAAAAATTTCACATTATCAGACATCTCCGCATGACACACTGATACCTAAAAGACTGACTGTTGGACAAACTTCGGATTCTCACCACCCTATCATTGCTCCTAGGAAAAAACATGATTTTGGATCTTATGAGGAATTGGACCATATTATTGAAGATCAATACGATTATTTGAGTGGTCCAATCTTTGAATGGGCAGTAATTCATGAGATACTTGAACCATATAAGGAACCGACTCCGGAAACATCCGATGTCACCAAAATTCACGGCCATCCGGAAGTGACATCAAAAACCCCAGCCATAAACCATAAAATCACCAGGAACAATCTCCCTCGACCAAAGTAGCACATGACCCTTCAAGAATTGGTCGACTTTTACGGGGATTCATCTGATGAGTAACTCACGAATGTCACATCGGTTACTCAAGACAGGGAGTTGAAGACTATCCAACTTCCTTCCAATACTTCCCAAGGAAACAAACCGACCAAGAAAGTCACCTTTGACCTTAGACATCAGGTGATTTCTGAAGAGTCGTCGTCCGGTCCTGATGTGGTTCATCAGATAAGTGCACTAGGTACAACTCTGATCCAAGGGCACTTACCTCTGATTGACAAAAGTTGGAGATCCTCTGCATACGACTACTATTCTCCTGAGGACGACTCCGACGATGGCTGGTCTTCTTCATCGGCCCCCTCTTCATCACACTCCACATCTCCATACTATCTCCCTCCACTCTCTTGTAAGAAGGTCCGTCGCAAACCTCCTTGATCTTGTACATCTGCAAATCTACCCGGTTCCCCATCTGTAATTATCCGATTATACTTAGGCTAACCTGAGCTTAAGTATAGGGGGACCGGTACCATTGTTTATACATCACTTCTCATGTTTCTATTTTTGTCCCATTTATACTTAGTATGAGCTATGTCTACATTTCACTTTGTGCCATGAGGACATCGCACAAGCTAAGTATAGAGGGTGTGTTTGTATATATTTTATCTACTTTATCCATAGCGCGTACTTTAATCGTTTTTTTTTAACATCGGGGATGGGTACAAGTAGTGTGTATAACACCTGTCTTAAAAACACCGAAAAACAAAAAAAAAACAAAAAAAACACCAAAAAAACTTTTTGCATTGCATAGAAAATCACTCATGGTCTTGCATTTCATTAAGCATTCCATGCATTCCTTGGTTGATATATTCTTGACACATTCACCATCACTCAAGGCTTGAGGATTGTTGAGGACACTTGATTTCTGAGATCTTGAGATTCTGAGTTAGCCTGCCTTAGTCATTAGGGTTTTTGAACTCAATAATCCACACTTCCCTAGTCTGAAAGATTTGAGCGTTATATTGCATTCTTCATCTCTACCTTCAAAAAAGAATATGATCAGCACAATCAATTTCACAACTGCATTATTTTTGATATGAGTTGAGATATCACTTGAGGAACTAGGACTAGAGAAAGTTAATGAAGGCTTCAAAAAAGAATATGATATTCGAGGATGGGATAAAGTTAATGAAGGCTTCAGAAAACTTGAGTGTCAGCAAAAACCTAGCCAGTATGTGAACAAGTTCATATGTTATCTCTTTGATAGATGATCTAAGTACCAAGGTGTGATGAAACTTAATGAAAATTATTGATCAGTATGCGCCAACTTTTGGTAAAAGCAGTGGAGCTAGCCAACAAAAGAAAAGAAAAAGAAATGTCAAAGAAAAGCTCTATCATCCAAAATCAAATTCCAAATGAGCTTCCACCAATGGCGAGCGCTCCCAAAATATTTTGAAAGTGTCCACTTGGACCAAGCACTAATTAGGACCAAGGAGTCGGGCTGACACCATAAAAGGGCACTGCATCGTAAGCTATACAAGTCTAGGTGACGAAGGTATCTTAGATACTCAAAAGAGACACACCTCGGTGTACTTCCAGAAAAACAAGTGCAGACGACTCCAAATTCTCTTGATGGACATATTGATCAACAAAATAAAATGTACTTGTGTTGAGTAATAAGGCACTCAAGAGGCACCTTGTTCCGATGAAAGGGAGAGAAAATCAGACACAATCCTATGCCATCCATCATATGGCCGTCCATCTACATTTCAAGTTTGACAAACTAATGAGACGGTTGACTGAAGCAAGAATAGACTTATTCCCTATTGTTGAGGATTAGGTCTAGAGGAGAGTCTCTTGTATTAGAACTTTGGGTGATGTCTAGACTTGACTCTCATGAATGCAGTACACTAAAAATCATATCCTTATATTATATGTACAAACAGAGAGTCTGAAAATTAGAGAGGTTGGATTCCTCTTGATTAAAGCTTGGTTGAACCCAAAATCTTAGGGTCACTCAAATTAAGGGTCTTCTCTAAATTAAGCCTTGAAAATTCACTTGCAAAGTCAGGGATGTATTCAATTAAGTCATTCATTCATGCTCGGGGACGAGCATGGTCTAAGTATAGGGGTATGATGAATCTAATATTCATCATGCTAAAATTGGTCATTTAGGCTCTGTTCCCCATCATTCGCTTGTAATTAATCATTAATAGAACATTATTAGCATTCATACATATGTTAATAATATTTGCATGTCATCATGCATAATTGCATTAAAAATCCCAAGTGCAAATTAGCCCAAAAAGCCATTAACTTCTCTTATTTTAGTTAGTTCATCCTAACTCCGATTGACCCCACACCACCTCCATTGTGTAGATATTACTAACCTTAGTAAATAAAAAATACAAAAAAATTACTAACTCTAATAAGTGTCAAATAATCCCAAAGTCTAATTTCACATCTGACAGACTAAAATGAGCATATCTCCTACATACAGTGTCCGATTTTGGTCTACTCACTTTTAAAGTACTCCATTTTCAAATACCTTCAAAACAAGATCAATTTCATAAAATTCGAAGCTCATATGTGAAAGTTGGGTTTTGGGCCTCTTTTGCGCATTTTGACTTTTTGCTATTTTTGACCTGAGTTTTTATGTTCTTAATTAACCCTTTTAATTTTGTTTCTTTTTCATTTGTGTTCTTTGATGAAAGTTTTATTAAGCGACACAAAAATCCAAATCCAGATCAAAACTAAAATCAAAGAAACTGACTGAGTCCAAGCGTCTGTTGTCGGTCTGTACAAAAATTGTGTATTTCTTACTTTTATTTTATTTTCCTATTTTCTTATTTACTAAAATCTAAAAAAAATTAGATTAATGTGTAATTATTTTTTTGTATTTTATCGTATTTTTTTATAATTTTTATCCTATCTAAAACCACAAAAAAATACAAAATCCCAAAAATCGGATTTTCTACACATGGAGAACCGCCAAAAATACCACTTCGCCCAGATGACCTCTTTTGCTCAGGGGTCCTTCATGAAAGTTGTAGATCTCGTCAAGACGAACAACTTTTGTGGAGGAATTTTTTCGATCTGAGGTCTCCTTCTATTTCTTTTCTATTTTTATTTATCCTTTAATTTTGAAATTATTTTGGGGGCGCCACGTGGCAGCTCCTGGGCGTACCACGTGGCACCCCCCCACTTTGTCTCTCTCCAGGCCTCCCTGGGTCACGTGCTACGCACGTGACCCTCTTATTCCACCTCCTGCCGTTACCCCCCCCCACCTCCCCGCCGTTCTCCCTCCATAACCCCCACCGACCTCCTCCTTGTAACGCCTCTGCTCCCTCCGGTCGTTACATGGCCAGCCACGCACGCGCTATCTCACCACCGTTACACCCTTCTCCTATAAAGCCCTCTCCATCATCAATGGCCAGGCCATCCGCCCTTCCTCCATGGTCGGTGACAGAGGCCTAACACTAATCACTGAGGCGTGATCCGAAGGTTAGCCTTCGTTGCAGCACTTCTCAGCTCTGCAGAAGCTTCGAGGCCTCGATCGCCGGCCGTCTGAAGCGAACACCAGGAGGCAGCCTTAGCACCTCCAACTTCCAGGCGATACCATTCCATCAACCGCCCAAGCTCAAAGCTTTCCCCTTTGTTCTTAACCCTTGCAGGAACACAGCCACTCCCTCCGCCCACCTCGCAACAGCTTCTCCGGTAGTTGGCTCGCCTCGGAGGAGCATCGCAGCCCGCCCCTGCTCCGACGTCAACCTCGCGCAGGGGATTCCCCTTCGCGGCTCGCTCCAGCGCCGCTCCTTCGTGCTTTTCCTCCACGGCGCGGGGGTGCCGCCCGAGTCCAACCACCGCGCGGAGGCGTCGCCTCACCGCTTCGCCTCATGCCTCCGCCCATCGCCTTCACCACCGTTGGATCAGGGGATCCAATGGTTTGTGCCTCGCCATGTCCCCCACCCCGAGCCAGCCTCCAGGCCTCGAGGCTCGGTCCCCCGAAGCACGCCTTATCACCACGTAGGCTCGGGCCTCCGAGCCGGAGCCCCGACGCCCGAACCTGCGCCTCATCTCCATACCACAGGCTCGGGAGCCCCGAGCCTCAACCTTGCCTCCAAGCCTCCTATCCACAGGGTTGGAGGTCTCCATGGGAAATATAATGAAATCGATAGTGAAGCTCATGCCTTAAATCTAAATGACAACATTCTATAGAATACCCTTCGGCCTCTTGATCTATCCTTCAATGAATTGAACAATCATCCTGATTTTCTTGAGAGGTCCAAGATGAAGAGATTGTACCAGTGAGAAGGGTATTATAGTAATTAAAGCACCACCATCAAGGAGAATATGATTACATGAATAGCCAGAAATTGTGTAACTCACAAGAGGTGTGACAGTGTTCCCTTTCCTAGTGTGTGGACGGTAAGAGATGACGAGGGAAGTGGCCATGGTCAAGATGTGTCGCTCAGATCTTCTCCTTCACTTTCTCTTCTTGGGTTTAGGAGCAGATAATTAGGTCATGGCCTGACGAAGTGGGGCCTTAATCAGTCAATATATTTTTGAAATTTTGGATCTCCTCCATACAAGGGAGAAGATCAGAATCATCATCTACACACGGATGACTAAGAGCAGTCTATACAATGTCATCCTTGGGGTCAAGGGCGGGAACTAGTGTGAGTTTATATGTGGTCAAAGAATTTGGCATGTGTGCCATCTCCTAACAAAATGAATCGATTGTGTGTCTCCCAAAATCTTTTTGTATTTTTATTTTTTTCTTATTTTTTTGTATTTTGGGCGGTTGCAAGTTCTCATAGAAATCCTCAAATAAACTCATATCATCAAATGGTGAAGCTGCAATGTTTCTCTTATTTAGACTAGTGAGGTCATCTATTCTCTGTCTCATATGCTCCATCATCAAGGTCAAGTGCTCAAGAGTGGACTCCATGAGAGGTGACTCCAACAGGTCAGTCTTGGGTGAGTAGAAAGGTGGAAGATGTTAGGGTGGTGATAGGTGAAAATCTGAGGCCTGATACTGTGGTTAAGGCGGATATGTATAGAAAGAAAAATTAGGAGCAAAATCCTTTTGATAAAATGGAGGTGGACCGGCCGGAGGGTATGAGGGATCCGCAAAGTCCGGATAAAAATCACTCTAGTCAGCCATCTCCAAAACAAAAGGAAAATGATCGGGAGAACACGATGTTCAAATCAAGAAATGTGAGAAAAAGGCACAAATGTGTAGTGAAGATCGAGTATGCACATAAACAATCACAAACAACTATACACAAAACAAATCCCTCAATTCACCTACTTAACACAGTGAAAAATCGTGAAAGTTCGATCTCTTTATCATGTCAAAATTTAGAGTTAGGTGATAAACACAAAATTGTACAAAAACTTAGGAAGGCCTAGGATTGAGGCACTACTCTTTAACGTGTATGTTATAAATTAAATACGAATACAATGAGGGGTTTTCTCTCCCCAAGAAAAATATTTTTCTTTTTGATTTTTAGGGTCGAGTAAACTTAGCAGTTACAAATTTATTGGTTATTACTTTTTTGTATTTTCTTTATAGAAATGCATCAATATACCAAGGAGTCAATTATTTTTAGATCCTAGGTGCTCAAAATCAGAGGACGAGAGTTGGAAAAGCAATGGAAGTGAAATCATGCTAAAAAAATGCGTACCTTGCCTCTAGCTCTCTTCATGCAAAAATGTTTGGTAGAATTGAAACCTATCTATATGCAAAAGCAAAGTCGATGAATCGCCTTAGAATAGTAACTACTATTAGCGTGAAGAAAAATATGCTAATCATCTATAAAAGAATGAAAGGGTCTGGTCTTGAAGCCTCCTCGGTGCCCACCTCAGTGGGTCCTGCAAGCGTTGTATGGAGGACTCTCATTGTGTGTGGTTTCAAAACTAAGTCAAGAGCAATTCAAATTTGAATAAGTCCAAACGAGGACCATAGGTACAAGAAATGGTAATTAAGTATTTGATCTTAAGATATCGTCAAACAGATCCTAATCTTGGGCTCATCCGCACAAAACAAATAAAAAAATCGTGAAACAAAGAAAAAAAAGAAGAGCGAAGAAAACGTGACAAAACAAATGAGGCCCCCAAGGGAACAATCCCTCTGGAGTGGACCTCATGAAGTGTAGTAGTATCCTAGAGAGTCCTGAATATTACAATTAAATAGTCTCTCTCTCTCTCACTTTAAGTTACAAACAAAAATGAAAATAAAACTAAGGTGCTATTGTCTTCAAAATTTCTTCCAAGGTCTCCTTTGTCGCTTCCTCCTATCGACTAGGTTAGTAAGACGACTCCACTTCACATGGACATGCAGGCGATTCGAGGAGAGCCTCCCTCGATCTGCGGTTTCTCACAACAAATTCAAACAAAGAGGATGGTTAGACAATTCAATAAATAATATCAAATAAAAATAAAAAGAAATAAATTGGTAAATAGATAAAAAAAGAAGACACGATCAAATAAATCCAATCTATGCACAATTGCTCTCCAGTAACGACACCATTTGAAACCAAGAGTTGAGCGGAGGTCTTGTCAACAATTAACCCACAATTAAGAATCAAATAATGAAAATAAAAGTGTGGAGTTAAAATTTATTATAACTCTATAAATGATGTGTATAGTACAAGTATGTATATAGTGTCGAATATAGGGAGCAAACGGTACATCGGGTAAATAAATGCACAAAATTCATGTGTTCTTCATGTCTATTTGTTTTTGTGTGGGTTTTCAATTTTATATTTTTCTTATTGAATTTTAATTTTTACATTTTTTAATTATTTTTTAATTTTATATTATATATTTTCTTTTTATCTTCTCTTATTTTTAATTTTTTTCTTTTTATAAAAGATATAAAAGGTATATAAGTAATATATAAGGCTATATATACAATATAGGGTAATATATATGCTAATAAAAATAAAAAATACAGAAAATAATTTTTTTAGATTTTAAATATTTTTTATTATTTTTGTTATTTTTATATACTTTTGCTAATTTATATATTTTAATGTCAAAAATATATGAAATCAGGGATTAAATAAATTGGTCGAATTAATTTGAAAATTAAAATAGCAAACATGCCCAAAATTTTCCAAATCAATTTTAATATGCAAATAAGAATATAAAGAAAATTATAAAATGGAAATGAATATTTTTGGGAAATTTATATCTTTTTTATTGGATTTTGGAGCTTTTTATTTTTTTATTTTTCTATTTCTAGGGTTTTTGGTTTTTGGAGCTGTAAAATAAATAGATAAACAACATATATTCTTGGAATTTTTCAAAAAAAATATATTTTTTTAGTATTTTATACTGCAAACATGGAAAATTTGTGCTCTTTTTCATTTTTATAAAATAGGAAAAGTCCTAAAATTCAAAGTAAAAATACTCGTGAATATGAGGGCAAGCAGGAGCTTAATCCTATTTTTTGATATTTTTTGGAGCACTAATACAATTATAAAAATGGAAATACAAGTACAAAAATTGATGTCCTAGAAAGGGCATAAGTGTAAATAAATTAAGTACAAGGTTCTTTCTGCGATTTACCCAAAAATATACAGCTGTAAATGAAAGTTTTAATATTATAAGAAAATACAATAAACCATAGGGGCCTAAGTGCAAAAATGTCACCTCATGTGGGACGACACGTGAGGTGATATGGCTAGGACCAAAGTGTAAATAAAGAAAGCTTAGGTTCCTATTTGCAAAATACACAAATGTTTTTAAACTAACTAATTAATTTACAAGACTAAATAATAAAGATACAAAAGTAAGGAGGAAAAGGTGGAAAATACCCCTACAACGAAGCGATCCAACAGCTCAGATGTCTTCACTAATCCAGGTGACATGCCCCCAATGGTGGATACCGCTTCATCGATGCGTGGCTGCGATTAGATCTCGATGCTTGATCGGATGGCTGCAAGGCAAAGGATCCAACGATGGCTATGGATTCTAGTGACTGCTCTAGATCCAACGACACACAGGAGATCAGCAAGAGCACGGGAAGAACTCATGCTTGGCGAGTTTGAATTGGCCAGGGAACGATCTTCCAGGCACCTGGGACTCCTCTAACAATCTTGATTCACTCCTGAAACTCTGATGGGTCTCCCAGATGCTTCAAATGGATCTGGAGCCCGCTGAGGAGGGATCTGGACCTCAATGTCTCTCGAGCACCTGGAAATCCTTCTCTAGGTCTGATCTTTGGTCCAGAAGGGCCCGTGTAAGTGCTAGCCTATGCAAATAAAAAAGGGGGTCGAGGGCAAACTACCTCGACCCTATTAGAGGGGAATGGAAGCGGAGCGAGGCTAGGAAGCGGAGGTCTAGCACCATAGAGGAAGGAGACCTCGATGGTCTAGATCGAGGATCGATCTGGGGGAAAGGGGTATGGTAAGGGTGGAGAATTGAGAGGCGAAGGAAATGAGATGAATGGCGAGGTTGGGAATAAAGGTTTGCATGGTGAACAGAGTGGCTGGAGCTCAAGAGATCTGACGAGGGCTTACCTATAGATCTAGGCTATAATAGTAAATACATCATAAAATAAAAGCATGAAAGCAATCATAAGACCTACAGCTAACTAAATGACTAAAGAAAACTCACCCTCACTCGGCAGGAGCCAAGGAGATCAACCTCAACCACGAGCTTCGCTAGAGATGATGGGAACAAACCCCACCACACTCTTTCCTCGTTGCGAAGAGCGAGGAGCTCATCCTGTCACGACAAGCTCACCCCTGATGCACTCCGAGGGGTCTAAAGCGGGAGAAAACCGAACCAAAAATGTGAGGGAGTGGATGAAGGGTATATGTATAGGATGCCAACGGGAGATCTTCGAGGGGAGACTTGGATGCATGAGGAAAATATGGTGGAAGCGAGGTACACGACGTAGATCATGGATGTACAATGATCAAAGTCTCTGAAGTGTCTACATCTCCTTGAGTCGTGTAATACAAGATGGAAACTCGAGAAGAGAGGGGACGAGCTACTTCTAACAAGGCTAGGAGAGAGATCAAAAGAGTTGACCTAAGTCAACTGACAACTCAACCTGGTTGGTCCACATGGACCAACCAGAAAAAACCATCCCAAGAAATTATTGTAAAATCATTGATAATTACTAAATGATTTTATTAAAATAAAGTTATAAAAAATGTTTTTATTTTCTGTAATATTTTAGTATGATTTTTATTTATTTCTAGGAGTTAATTTATTGTATGTTCATTTTTAGGCTTTTATTTATAGGTATATTCATCTATATTTTGGGTGTTTTATTTTTATTTTATATTTCACATTTTATTATTTTATATATTTTTAACTTATTTTATATACATCAATATATTTTTAGTATATTTTCTAATATAATTTGTGCATTTAAATAAATATAAGTATACATACTTATTTTATTTTTTTGTGTTTTATTATATTTTTATTCTATTAATAATATGTACATATGTTATAAATAATATTTACAAAATTATAAAATTATAAAAATTATAAATAATGAATAAAATGAATATTTTCTTCAGGTGTATTATACAATAAGGGTCCAAAACCTAACTTTCACACCTTAACTCCAAATTAAATGAAACCATCTTCACTAAATAGCTTATTAAAAGTTATATACAACTAAAAACGATTTTATGATACATTTTTAGTTTTTATTGAGGAGATATGGGTCCGGGAAGTTGGGATTTTGACTTTTTATTTTAAGTATAAAAAGTGCACTGTATATTATTTTTATGTAAACTTATATTTATATTTTTCTATATATTATTATCTACAACTTTCATGTACAAAATTTCTTTATTTGAGGTAAAAAATAGAAAATAAAATAGGTCCTAAAAAGGACTTATTGATGAATAAAAGAATGGAATTTATTGATGAATTATTGGCCATTATCTCCTCCTACTTTATTCCTTATCAACCCACTCATCAAGATGCCTAGATCTCAGGGCTTAGGGTCATAAAATACCTTTGGTATTTTATTCCTTTTCTTTTCTTTTATTTATTCTATAATTTTGGCATTAAAAATAATATTTTATACACAATAAATACAATAAATAACGAATGTTAATTTGTACAAAATAATGCTATTTACATGCATTAGCTAGGGTTTTTAAGGCTAAAATGATAGAATGAAGGTGATGAAATGGAATTTCATTAGCAACGGAAATCCTATAGTAAGTCATTTGTAGCCTCGCTGGGAATAATACACCGGCTAGGAATACGAGTTGTTTCATATTCATCATCTTTGTTTGATTATGTAAATGAATATTTTTTGTTTTTATTTAATTACATATATTTAGGTCATATACTAATTAATTTTCATGTTTTACATTGTACGAATAAGTTTGTATGCTGTATAAAAGCCATTTATATATTTGTAAATTGTTATATACATAATTTTTTATTTTGTATGAAATTTCTTGGTTCACATTTAAATAAATTTATTATTATAGATGATTAATGGAATATACTCAGATCTTGTGCATGCCAATAATTGGAGACCATTTAGTGGGTGATGATGTTGTTGATTCTCCCACATTGGTTAATATTGAATATCCAATCAGTGTTAAAATGCCAAAGGAAGAAGATACCCTTAATCGATCTAAAGAACCATCTATGAGTCAAGAATTTGAAATCGTGGCAAAATGTGGCTTCAGTGTTCGTAAAGATCCTCTAAATAGAAGCAAAACTTCAGGAACTGTTACTTCAACTAGATTTGTTTCAGCTAAGGAGGGTCACAAAGGGCCAGATAAAAGAGACATGAACCACCGTCAGATGCTCGTATTTGGTGATGCTTTATTATATGATGAAAGCATGGTTGCATTTGAATGGTTATTTGAATGTTTGTTGAAGTGCATTCACAAAAAAAATCGAAGAACATTTTCACAGACGAGGATGCTGCTATGAGTGGTGATATTGCCAAGAAACTTCCAGATGTTCTCATTATCTGTTTTCATATCACATTATGTGTTATGCAAAGGTATAGAAGGCTTTATGTAAATCTTTTGTTATGCAGAGGATATTTTTCGTTGGAAGTAAAAGTTTTTGTTTTTTATAGTTTATTTTGAGTGCGTGTGTCTGTGTATATATGCATATGAAAACCTGAGTGAGTTTGTATTAGACCTTCTGTAAGTTGAGGACTTGCCTCATTATCTAATGTATGTGTATGTGTATGTAAAAGTTTCCCTTTATTTTGTGCACAAGAGGAGAATTTTGTAAGAAATGGACATTTTTGTATAGTGGATAGAGGTTTAGCATAAATTTCATGGAAAATAAAGATTTGTGTACAATTTGAGGATTTTTTGTGGGAATGTGTTCTCCGTTGCATATAGAGTTCTGGTATAATAAAGGGAGTTTTAGTTTAAATGTATTCTGTGTGGCATAACGGAGAGAGTTTTAGTGGTATGTTCATTCTCAAAGGGTAGGGAAATGGAGGTTTTTGTATAATTGAGGCCGTTTTGGTACGATTTGTTCCCTTGTTGCATATTGGAGAAACTTCTTGTATGTTTAATATCAAGTACCTGTTTGTAGGATAACGAGGGTTTTTCTATAATGAAGGGCATTTTGGTATAAGATGCTTCTCTATTACATATGGAAAGACTTCTAGTATGAAACACCTATTTATAGGAAAACTGAGGTTTGTATAATGGAGGCCATTATGGTATGTCTTGTCTGCTGCGTAATGGAGAGAGTTCTTATATGTTCATTCTCAAGCGCCATGGTGTGCATTTTGGTATATGTATCTTCTCTATTGTACAATGGATAGAGTTCTTGTATGTTCATTCTCAAGCGCCTTTTTGTAGGAAAACATGGGTTTTTGTATGATGGAGGAAATTTGTTATATCTATCTTCTCTGTTACACAATGGAGAGAGTTCTTGTATGTTCATTCTCAAGCACCTTTTTGTAGGAAAACATGGGTTTTTATATAAAGGTGGGTAATTTCATATGTGTATTTTCTCTGTTGTACAAGGGAAAGAGTTCTTGTATATTCATTTTCAAGGGGAATTTTGTAGGAAAGTGGAGGTTTTTGTATAATTGAGGGCATTTTCGTATGAGTTGCTTCACTGTCGCAAAATAGGGAGACATTTAGTATGTTCATTAACAAGTTCCTTCTTGTAGGATAACATGTTTTTTGTACAGTGAATGAAGGCTTGTATGGGAGTTTGTAATGTTCATAATGGAGATAACTTTTGTATGTTTATTCTCAAAGGGTATTTTGTAAGAAAGCATCGCTTTTTGTATAGTTAAGGGCATTTTAGTATGAGTCGCTCCTCTTTGCATAATGGATAGCCTTCTAGTATGTGCATTATCAAGTACCCTTTTGCAGGATATCGAAGGTTTTTGTATAATGAAAGGAGACTCGATTTAGCAGTCTTCTTGCATAATGGAGGTACTTTTTCTATGTTTATTCCCAAGCGCCCTTTTATAGGAATACGAGAGTTTTTGTATAATGGAGGGAGTTTTCATATGAGAATTTTCTCTGTTGCATAATGGAGAGGGTTCTTGCATGTTCAGAATTATAAATGCATTTCCATTCATAATGTTGCATAATGGATAGAGTTTTTATACAGTCATTCTTCTGGACGCGCACATTTTGATATGATTTTTTTGATGAAGGATGTTTTGATATGAAATGACATAAACATTAGTAAGCGCGCACCAACCAAGACTATAAGAAAAAATGAAGAGCACCGACAAATATGATATCTTTTCTAACTAAAAATGGATGGAGTCAAATGTAAAAAAAATACATAATAGTACGATGTATTGCATCTATTCTAACAAGATAACACCCGTCTAGTTAACAAAATATAAGAAATATCTAAGATTTTTGGTTCTGTCCGTCCTCATATATCCTCCGTCTAATCTTCTTCCTGAAAGTTGGCATGCCGGCTTGCTTAGAAGAGATCTATATCCGGCGTGCAAGGTGCTCTACATATTGAAGATCAAAGATCACACAATCCAAGCTGTTCGAATCTTGATATGGTATGCCATCAACTGTGGCGATCTTCCATGTCGATACCTTCGCCATCACCAGAGCTTCAATCATATACTACTTTGCCCATCCTACCTAAGTTACACGTAGTTGTGTTCATGAGAAAGAATAACAAATGGATGTACCATGTATAAACGAAAGAGTAACACATTCTATAAACATTAGTCCATACCTTCAACATCGTTCGAACAAGTGAAAATCCATCTGGGTATGTATATACGAGGTTTGGATAGAGTAGGCATTAATCCTATTAGGGCAAGTGTATACCAGGTGCTTTATGAAAAACAGACTAATGCACGATCGGTGCTTCCCTCCCCGCTTGACGGATGTTAAGAGAAAACATTAAGTCAGAAGAATGTGGACCAATATCACAGGAAGGTGGGTGTCGATTCAATGATTTAGAGTCAATTAGTCCATTTTACACTGCTCTATGAAAATTAAAAGGAATTCTACAAAATAATTCACGCTAACTGCCACCTAGAGGACTGCAACAAAATTAGATCTCGGTCATTGCCATATCATTGTTTAAATATCTAACCACAATGGGGGAGTGTGCGCGTGAGCCGACGAGGTGGCGTCAGAGGAGGCGGTACGGGGGAGGGTGCGGCATCGAAGGAGGGCACGAGGAGAGGATGCGGACCGAGGAGGCAGCGCGGGGGAGGGTGCATGCATGTCGAGGAGACGGCATCGGACGTCGAGTGTGTGCGGACTAGGGCTACTCAAGGTGTGGGAGGAATTTGGACAGGGCCGGCCCTGGGCATTGTTTTGAAGTGCAATTGCCGAGGGCCCGTTAATTTTAAAAGCCCAGGTTTGCATGCAATCTGATTTTTAGTTTAGGAACAAAATAGTATTAGTCAGTGAAACAATTTATTGTAAAATATGTCTCTATATACCGATACGGATATGCATTAAGGAAATCATATCCTTAAAAATATCGATACGAATTCGAAACCGATTACTGATCAAATAAAGAGTGGACCCAAATGCAGATCGAATAACGAGCCACTCCGAATATGAATCAAATAAAGAGTGAATCCAAATATGAATCCAATAAACATGGAATTCGAATATAGATAGAATAAAGACTACATACGAATACGAATTGAATTTCTATCAAATTTCAAAATGTTTTTAGAAAAATGACAATGAAATATAAATAAGTTGCATCATGACAAGAGGTAGCGTCGTAGTAACATGTGTTCTTGACTGGAGGCAAAAAAGAAGATAGGGTTTCGTAACTTTTGTTAATGTCCATTCCCAAACAAACAGAAGTTTATTGATACCAATACTATTTTATATTATATAATATAGAATACGAATAATAACATGGTGTTGTGGCGTATATTACATTAACTAATATATTAAACAATATTAAATGTTGTATTCAGATATCCGGATCTGGATCCGGATATTCAAGCCATTACTATATTTGTATCCGTATTCGGAAAATATTTACAAGCCATATCCATATCGATCCATACTCGATCAGTAGTCGGATACGGATATCCATATCCGGTAATTTTTCGAATACGGTAAGCAGGTATTCGGATATATTCGTATCCGTTTTCATCCCTACTATAAATTCGAGATTTTGGTGAATAACTCAATGCTAAAATAAAAAAATTTAATGAGGTTATATAAGGGTCGATTGTTACCAGAAAATAGAATATTTTATTTTATACTTGATGGTAAACACACTAGGGATAATTTGATCTTATTAAAAAAAATTATAAAGGCCTTCTTTTTTCTTTTGCCTAGGACACACTAAATGTCAGGGACGGCACTACACTGATTTTGGGTGAGGAGAGGCGTCGAATGAGGGGGAGGAATTTGGGTCGCGTTCCAGCTGTTAGATGGCCATCGGACATGCGCACATCAAAACCATTACAACAAAGTCTGTTGTAATGGGTCCACAGCAGATGATCCGTTTCTGAAGGGATGAAGATCACGACAGCGGTGCAGTTCGAATGCCATGTGTTCATTTTTTAAATGAAAAACGGAGTTTATGTGGCTTAAGCTCGGTGAGGTACAGAGCTTTAGTTATACAAAGATAGATAGTTCAAAATATTTCAACTTTTTATGTCCATTCCTTATTTATTTATGGATGTTGTATATTAAATAAAGAAAACATCTCTGTTAAAAACTTAAGAATACACTAAAGTAACAGTGAGTACTATGATAACAAGTAATTTAATATTTGTTGATATATTTTCCTTAATTAAATTTGTAACAATAAATGTTAAATTTTTTGAAAAAGTTTCTATAATACATTAAATTCGTAAAGAGTATCGTATTCATTACTATATTGGTAGCAACAAATCATACAATAACATTTATTTACTGATTTTTTTTCTAATTTTTGTTAAATTAACAATATATAGCATAAAAGTCAAAAGGTAACCGGCATTGAGGCATTGAATAAATATTTAGAAATGATTAGGATATCAGTTGCAAATCACAGGGGTAGAAATTAACTTCATAATGAATAAGATGCTCATTTTTATAAATATAAATTTGGAAGATATGACAATTAATAGTCAAAACTGTTCATTGCTGTAGGATAACTTTATTGTAGCGCCAAGCGCCAAGTTTATTAAAGAAATCAAAATTCATGATGCCTTAGTGGAGGCATGTAGACCGGTAACATTGTTCACAATAACTGATAACTGAGGGGAACAACAATACAAGCAGGTGACACTGCTGGTAATAACTGACAATACAGCATGAGTGTATAAGGTTCCCACGCAGTAGGAGACCGGTATCTGTTCACTGTCTATGAAGACGGATGCTAATACCATCTACAGCATATCTGCCGGCTGTGATTCGGTTGGAGGTACCGGCAGTGGTGGCAGAGATTCCAATGGTGGAGGTGATTCCAATGGCGGCGAGGGAGGAGGTGGTGGTGGAAAGCATGGAAGGCGACAAGCTGGGTGGCAAATAAGTAAGAAGGGAAATGGGATGGGATGGCATGTAAAGCTAGCGCATACTGGAGGGCAACGGCGCCATGGGGGGAAGAAACGAAAACCTGAGGAAGGATTTGGCAGCACAAAGATGAGTAGAAGTGCCAAAAGGGCTTTCATAGCTCGGTTGCATGCCTTTCCGTGGAGGGGCACTCGCCCACTTATATAGAGCTTAAGCGTCGGGTAACAATGGCGCGCATTTGCCCATGCAGCTCTTTACGTACCACCACTTAGACGATCATGATAAGCAGGTCCATTATTTCAGGGGACAGTCCCATTCATAGAGGGCCGACTATCTCCGGATCCTTATAAGGGTGGTCCGATCCTCATCGGACGGTCTCTTGTAATACAACACATGCTGTATAACAACAGACAATCCGCTCCCCACCACTTTCTTAGTGGTCTGGTGTATAAGATTAGGTGTCTTATGCTATAATGAGTATTACAACACTGTAATACCTTTTTTGTCATTTTGATTTTGAAACTTCAATTTTATGGATTATATCTTCGACTAATGTTCCACATATTGTTCAAAATATCTTTCAAATCTGAGGCCATTTGTAAATTAATGATCAAAAGTTCGATTATTTTTTAAATGGGAGTGAACTTGTTTAAATATTGATCGGACCTTTGATCGTTAAGATAAAATAGCAAATAACCTCGAATTTGAGCGAAATTTGATAAATGCATGAAACATTTATAGAAGATGTAATCCATAAGAATGGATTTTCAAAATCAAAATTGAAAAAAAAGGGAATTACAGCACATCTGCTGGTGTAATACTTATTACAGCAGAGCATCCTTGTCCACGTAAATCTACAAGTAACAAAGATCGATACTCAAACCGGACTCGCCCATGCCTTGTTTAATAACTCCATCACAGGTCCACAAAGGTCGTGAAACTTTATTTGTATTGACCCATTGATGGACATTTACATCGACCAATTAATGTGTAATACCGTAGTCGTTATTTGGCATTGACCAATATTAATGTCTTGTAAGTAATGTCTTCCTGCGTGAAGGAAAAGGATTTGGATACTTTCTAAAAAATTATCAAAAATTATCAAAATGAGAGAATGTTAAAACACTAGGTTGTTGGGGGTAATTCTGCCTAAGATCGAATTTAAGAAAAACAAATATAATATCGTGCATGATATATTTATTAAATCCAACTAGAATCACAGCAGGATAATATGCAATGACAGATGTACGGAGAACTTTTACGTGAAAAATCTTCAATGTGATGGAAAAAATCGTGTGGTTGATTGTACTTCCAAAATTAAGCACTATAATCAAATGGTGTAACTTACAACACCAGAACGAAATGGATCTTCAATGATGCTTTTTTAAAATGCGCTACTATATCATCCATGTTATATCATTGATGATATTATTTGTTACAAAATTAATTTTTATACTTGAAGTTAGCGAAAAAAGTCAATATCAATTGCTACATGATTAGCAACTGCCCATACATACAACAACGCATATCCATTGTTTTTTTTTCAAAAGTTTAACTAATTGTTGCAAAATTTGTATCTAAAAAATTAACAACGATTAACTAAAATATCAAAAATTCTCTTTAATTTCTCTTGGATGCAATTGAAGGGAGATTAAGGGTTCTTGGAGTCTTCAAGTTCGAAATCACATAGGATTAGAGAACTCCTAACAAAAGAATTCATCTCCTTATCAAATTAGGACCCAATGCAAATAGGGGTTGTGTAACGGAATGGATCGCGACAACCGGTGGAAGCATGCAATAGTAGATTGCACGACCGAACCGTTATCGGAAGCATGCATGGTATCAACGAGCATAAGAAAATATCATTCTCAAGAGAACCATAAAGTCCATCCAAATTGAGAGTTCCATTATTAGAACATTAACAAGGATATACTTGCAAAATAAAATTAAATAATTTCACAATGCGACTCTCCGTTCCAGTAACTATACAGATATCCACCATAAACTATATAATCATCCATACCACGTTGAATGTCTTGCTGAGTTTGTCGCACGAACTTGAGTGCTTGGTCAAACTTTCTTCACCTGAAAAAAATAAACATAATTTTTGCATGAACCTACTGCCCAGTATACATCGAGATCCACGCATGGGAATTCTAATAGTCTTTTAATCTGTTTTAATGCATGTACTTGAGTTTTTATGGATAAAAATTATTAAGTATCTAATTGTTCCCATGCATGTCTAAGTTTGATTCCCAGCATGTATGATTTGGATTCTTTCATAACAATGGGTGTGTGTGTGTGTGTATGCAAATTGTATAAGAAAATATACCATACATTTCTTCCATCTTGTGGAACATGTTTCATGCGATTCATAACAAGTACATGTCTCTTCTATCTTATAATTTGCTTTGCATTTTATCCCCCGTGACTTTTATGATTTACATTTTTTAAACCAAATTCTTATACGATATGTAGTGGTTTATTCTATATTAACCCATCTCTTGTATAATATATAATGGTTTATCGTTAATTGAACCATTTTCGTGCATAACATGTAAATATTATCTTTAACTAAATCATTTTCTTGCATATCATGTAATAGTTTACCATATAAATAATTTCTTTCATAACATGGAATGATTTATCTTTATAAATCATTTCCTTACATACTTGTAATGGTTTACCTTTATAAACCATTTATTAGCATGACTTTCATGTACGTAACCTGTTATACGTTTTCAACCGCTGGCACTTACAGTCCATGGCATGCCTTGACAATGTAGCTACAACTGTAGAGGACTTATCTTTTGCCGATATGGTTCCTTGCAACCATACACCCCTTGCGGTTTTGCCCTTTGAGCTAACATGATCCTTCGTGATCGTCCATGTCGCTCTTTATGAGTCTGTGCCTTAAATCTTGTTTAAGGTTATCAAACTTTATTCTTTTGTAAATAACATTCTTCATGTTTTTTTTGTTTATGGCAACTATCAAGTATTCTTTTTTTTGCACATCTGTGAATTAGTTGACACCTATGGTTTTATGGTATTAAAAATCGCTATGTTACTATATGTATTTATTCACTCTATTGATACAGTAATTCGGGTATAATAAGATAATTTAAGATAACCCTCATTGGATTGGTATTGGAGTTAAAGGATGCATAGTCGTGTATTTAAAAGTTAAACATTATTATATGATATCTTGACTTTGTTGAGGTATAACTGAAAAATCTCTTAGTAGTCAAGTCATATTCATATATCCATATAAGCTAGTATTTGCAGTGGTAAAAACAATATTACACAAGCAAAGAAATTCCACTTAAAAGTCAAGTATCTATTATGTATTAATTCTTATTGGAAATTAAATCATAATATAATTTACATGCTAAAAATAATATACGAAATTTAATTTAGGCATGCAAGTTGATTCTAGTTAGATACTCTTGTCTACCATATTTTCTTCAAGGTACAAATATAATGTGCGAATCTAACTCGTATCACAAATTATTTTCATACTTCCATCATTTTGCGCTATTAATTTTAACTCTTAACAATCAATACTTATTATAATTACAAAATAGCTTAATCGATACCCTGAACTGTTTTCTTGTTGGAGTCGTTTACGTAATCAAAAATTAGGTTTAATAGTTACAGGTATATAAAAAATCCGAAGACCAATAGCCACACCATCACAATACCCCGAATATGTTTTCTTGTTGGATTCGTTTACCTATAAAAAATTAGGTTTAATAGACATGTACATCCGTGGAATAATTGTGAAAAATACTGGCAATCAAGTCTTACAATATGCCTCTGACATAGAATTCGATATTATTGTGCAGATCACAATATTCGACAAAAATAAGTGTGCATATGTAGTTGTATCATATGAATCTGGCACATACATTTAAAGGTCGGATTTCGGATGCGACCTTTGTTTTTACATACTCATGTATCCACAAATATTTTTACTTATCTTATCTTGAACCAACAAATTACACATGCTTATTATACAATAAATCTGAAACATACATTTAGAGATCCATTCTAAATCGAATTGTTGTATATGCATAATAACCTATAGCTAACATACTTTTAGAGATATTATTCGAAACCCAACTATTGTCTATACCAAAATCTCAGACCGATACATACCTTAGGTCCAACGTGCACCTCTCTCTGTTGTGGTCGTCACACCTCCTTCCGATCATGTATCCACGCTGCTCTTCTCCTCCGATTCGACGACACCTTCTCCTGCGATGAAGATGAATCTCTCATAAATCCTTCTCTCAAGCTCTCTCTCTTTCTTTAATTCTCTCCGTCTCTTCATCTATCTCCCTCTCTCTCTCTATAAGATTCATGTTTTTTTTGGAAGGTAAATATGATTATATTTGAATAGAAAAACAGAAAACTGTACAATATATGGGGCATGAAGCCCTACAAAAAGAGGCTGTCATACAAATATGATTATATTTGGTGAGAGGTGGTGTAGCTTAAGGGACATGGCTTTTTATGGTTATATATTGGTTGATTAATTGTGTCAATAAAATTCATTTAATTTGCCAATGATTTATTGCAATAATGGTATTAAGGTAAGCATTGGAATTTCTCAAAAAAAAACGAAGCCGTTAAAGGTTGAGTTTGCATGAGGAAAACCAACCCAACATAGGAGCCTTGAAGTGCATATACATGTCATCCAAAAGCATGTTTCTCATTTCATATGTGCAAACATTTTGTTATATGTATTTTTAAACCAAATGTACACATTTCATATGTATGGGTTCACTAATTATTGAACTATATCCTAAGGAACATTCATCGCTCTATATTGTGTGTGTAAAGAGAATTATTATAAATGGTGTGAAAGTCAAAATCCTACCGAGGATATCGCATAGCTAATTACGGTACAGAGGATTTAGGTGCAAATCTGAACCTACTGAATAATCGATTATGGACACTACATGAACAAGTAACCAATTTTCTGATGTAGGTCTTAGCACCAATTCTAACGAATGATATTAAACACCTACGCAATTGGTGGTTAGGGTTCAATGCACAGATCTCCATGGTTAAACATTGTGATCTATACGAGTAAATAATGCGCATAACACTAAACAACAACGACAACAAAGTCTTTTCCCATAATTAAGTAGAGTCGGCTACATGGATTCTTCGCTTCCATTCAGATCTATCTTGGGTCAATCCCGTGCTTATATCCAAAAATTAAGATCCCTTCGTATAGTCGCTTTCCAACACTTCTTGGGCCGTCCTCGTCCTCTCTTAGCCGGCTCAACATCCCAACACTCGCATCTCCTAACTGGTGCATCCATCAGTCTTCTTTGCAAATGACCAAACCATCGTAAGCAGTTTTCTCACATCTTATCCTCGATCGGAGCTACACCAACTTTCTTTTTGATTGCATCATTCCGAATCCGATCTTTATGTGTGTGTGTGTGTCCACACATCCACCTTAGCTTTTTCATTTCTGCTACAACCATTCTCTGCACATGTCTATGGTCACAGGCCAACATTCAAATCCATAGAGCATAGCAGGTCTCACGGTTGCTTTGTAAAACTTTCCTTTAATTTTTAAAGGAATTTTCTTATCACAGAGAACAACAGAAGCTCCTCTCTACTTTAGCCAGCCTGCGTTTATTCTATTAGTAACATCTCCATCAATTTTCCCATCCTGTTGCAAAATAGATCCAAGATATCTAAAAGAATCTCCCTTCCAAATGTTATTCTCACCAATCTTCACCTCTATTCCTTCACCATTGCTTCCATCAAAGGTGCACTCCATATATTCCGTCTTAGCCCTACTTATATGAAATCCTTCAGTCTCCAATGCATGTCTCCAGACCTCAAGCTTCTCATTTACTCCATCTCTAGTCTCGTCAATCAACACAATATCATCGGTAAATAACATACACCAAGGTAACTCATCCTGAATGTGACTTGTCAACTCGTCCATAATCAGAGTAAAAAGAAATGGACTCAAAGTTGAACCTTGATGTAAACCAATGTTGATGTCAAAATAGTCAGTCTTCCCAGACAGGGTCCTTATACAAGATAAAGCCCTATCATACATGTCCTTTATGAGGTTAATGTATATGACATGTACTTGTCTCTTCTCCAAAACTCTCCGCAGTATCTCTCGTGAGATAGAATCATAAGCCTTCTCCAAATTAATAAAGAAATGTACATAACACTACAAGAAAAAAAACTGCGCTTAACCATATCGATAGAACCACAACTTTGGTTATGTGCAAATCAAAACTCCTAGAGATAATGTGGGCAATTTTAACAGTAATTCACCAACAACAAAAGTTTCTTTTTTCTAACAACAAAAGTTTCTTTTTTCCTATACATTAGCCACAGCAGAGCAGGTCGTATCCCAAAAGAAACGATGACATTTTTTCCCCTAAGCCTACGTTTATAAACGTCGTTATAGGCCCATTGTAAACGTCGATTTTGGTATTTTTTTCCACATGAATTGCATGTCGAAAAAAATGTGAAGATTCAGGTGCGTCGGAAATGAGTGTTTTCGACATATAATGTGTAACATTGGATATGCTGACCAGAGTAAAAGAAACATTGATTTTAATTATTAAACTCGACATGTAAATGTGGAATATAAACTTTATATTCGGTCTACCATAATATCAAAAATCGATGTATAAATCTATGAAAATATCACACAGCCACCTGTGTTGGTCGGTTCGTCATCCACCGGTCGCAGCTTGAAGACCTCCTGCAGCCCAAAACATATCCTCAAAGTAAAAGCATTTCAACATGTTGATTTTCAAGTCAGTTCCAGTAAAATAACTGCATCAATGCTACAATCGGATGTTCTAAGATAAGAAATACCACTAAAAAACAAAGAGACCATTTTCAGCCATGTCCATGCACTAAAATAGAATCCTACTACATATATCAAAGATACAAACATTGGTTTCATAGCTGAAATACATGTCTAGAATAAACAAAAGAAGAACAAACTATTATTTTAAGAAGAAAATATTAACTTTATTTCTTACTCATGTTCATATTGGGGCACGAAACACCCTTTTTATTGATTAATAGGAAAATTTGTTAACGTATATTGTCATATATTTTAAGACAGGAATGTGCATACTTCTATAGTTCGAACTAAAAGATGATTGCAAATGATGAACATGAAAGATGGATTCTAGACAGAGGGTACTATAAAGTCATGATAAGTTCGACAGAAATCAGAACACTTAAAAATTTAATCTTTTTGGAGAATAAGAGTTAGTCTGGTATTACACTAATCAGAAATATGTGTACGCCAGCTGGGAAATGAACCCAAGACCGTGTCAAGGTACTACCATTCTGCCACTAAATTACTAGTGATTATTGTTGTTAACTATTCAAAGTTATTTATAGCATTGAATTTTGTAGATGATAAAAAAATGTTAAATTAACTACACAAATGACTTGAAGGGGGATAAAGATGATGCAATGTACCGTACTTACCTCTATGGATTCCCATGGTAGTTTAGAAAGGGGTCGATCTAGACAGCTTATATCCTCCAGCTCGTAATTCACTATTCATAAGAGGAAATGGCAAACATAAATGCATGCAGTACCTTTGACTGATATCAAGATATAATAATAGCAACAATCAGATAAGCCAATGAAAAACTGGCATCGCGATCATGAATATACGAAATTCAGGATGGTCCGTATTATGTGTTGTTAACAGGATAAACCAAGCATACATTAAACAGTAATCAAACGGATTCCAATGGATTGACAGATCAATATTACAGATTATTAAGATTAATAACATGCAAATCCAATCTATTATCCGATTACAATAAGCAAACCAGAATCGATTATTCAGACGGAAACAAACAAATGGGCGTGATACAGAAAGGGCAAGTAATAAATAGATTGCGGCAAATAAAATACAAGAAATATAAGGTTAGATTTCACCGAAGCGTCCATGAAATGGACTGTTCTTAGGGAGGATTTCGCCCCCACAATACTGATGCGTTGGATACTGACGATCCGCTCCCAGGATACGACGATTCACGGTCGTCGTCCGCGCACACGGTGAGACCGTACTTGAAAGCACCTCCGAGAACTTGCAGCCGAGAAGAAACAGGTCGCAGACGCGAGAGAGAGAGTGAGCCCGAGCCCGAGCCCGAGCCGGTGCCGGTGCCGGTGCCGGTGCCGGAGCCGGAGGCGGAGCGGAGCAGAGCGTGCGTGTGTGGTCCTCCATTCCTCCTCTCTACTATTGCTACAAGAGCTTGGGGTGTGGACTCATATATAAGTCCACCAAAAGTTTAGATCTCTAAGGTATGGTACTAAACTTCCATCCAAACTCAGCCATGTTTCAAATTTGGGAATTCCCAACTTTCCCTCCAAACCATTTGGTTTCCCAATTGAAACCAAATTATTGTTAATTGTAATTAATAGGTTTTCTAATTAAAACCTAAATACAATTTTTAATAGAACAATCCCCCACGAATTCACCAATTTGAAAAAGAGATTCAAAAGGAATTAAGAGACTTCTTTCGGATGCCCACACTTTGCTTTCAGTAAAGGTACCTTCCGGTTTGAACCTCTACCTGAGTTTACTGCTTTCACTTTAACAGGAACGAAGTGAACTACGTCTTGAACTTCAGACCTTGATGTTAAAGTATACGATAGAAACAACAAAGCGTTGTTCTTGCTACAATCTTCAGGATTGGTGTTCTTAAAGGCCATGCACCCTTATCCTGTTTAATGAGTGTGTTCAGGAAAGACCCTCTTCCTTTAACTGCGGCCCACAGTAACACTCACATAGGTGGCGTTCTCCAAGGATGCACTGCTAACATCCTGCCCAAAGGCTTGAACTCATTCAGAGCCTACGCTCTTCCTAAACTTGCAGCTTAAATGGCACTCAGGCTTCCAGGGATAAGACACTCATGCTTACGCATTAAAATTAGAGTGCCAACCAGTTCTCCAAACAGCTTGTTATTACCACATTGAACCTACTATGTGGGATCTCCACTCAGATAGGTTGGGTTGCTACTATAGAGGAACTCCCAATGGGTCTCAATCCCATCCCAAGCCTAGACTTTAGGACTAAAGATCTATCAAGTCCCTTAGTCAACGGATCTGCCTTGTTGTCTTTGGATTCAACAAAATCCACAGCCAACACTCCTCGAGACACCAAATCCCTTAACGTCTTAAGTCTGATTTGTATGTGTCTCCTTATTTCTGATTGAACTTTGAACTCTTGATCTTGGCAATTGTGGTCATATTATCACAATGTATCGAGATCGCAGGAACAGGCTGACCTACCATGAGAATTTCAGACAGAAGTTCCCTTAGCCATTCAGCCTCAATTCCAGTGGTGTACAAAGCACACAGCTCTGCCTCAAAAGTGGATCGAGCTAGAATGTTCTGTTTCACAGACCTCCAGGAGACTGCACTGCCTCCAAGGGTAAATACATACCAAGTGACACCATTACTCCCAGACTCCTCTATTTTCCCTATCCAGCTTGCATCACTGTATCCTTCTAATACAGATGGATGTCTACCATAATGCAAACTAAGGGAAATAGTTTCCTTCAAGTACTTCAGTACCCGATCCAGAGCCTCCCAGTGAGTACGGTCAGGACAGCTAGTGTATCTACTCAGCTTTGCAATCGAGAATGAAATATCAGGTATCGTGCAATTTGCAAGATACATTAAACTTCCTATCACTTGTGAATACCTTAGCTGGGCTACAGGAACTCCACTTTTATTCTTAAACAGCGTTTTGGATGAATCAAAAGGAGTGATTACAGCTTTGCAATTTTGATATCCAAATTTCTCAAGTACCTTCTCAACATAGTGAGATTGACAAATTACAATCCCATCAACTGACCTTGTCAGTTTAAGATCCAAGATCACATCAGCAACACCCATGTCCTTCATCTCAAACTTGCTACTCAAGAAAGCCTTAGTCTCATTAATAATCCTCATATGTGATCCGAACAATAATATGTCATCAACATATAGGCACAAGACAATACACTCATCACCTTTCACTTTGGAATAGACACACTTGTCGGATTCATGAACCTTAAAGCCATATGATAAAATAGTCTTGTCAAATTTTTCATTCCACTGCTTTCGTGCTTGTTTCAATCCGTAAAGGGATTTGAAAAGCTTGCAAACCTTTCCCTCATTCCCAGGAGTCACAAGCCCATCCGGTTGATCCATATAGATCTCTTCCTCAAGATCGCCATGCAAGAAGGCGGTCTTCACATCCATTTGGTGGATAGAGAGATCATATACAGATGCCAATGCTATAAGCATCCGAATTGTAGTCATCCTAGTCATAGGGGAATAGGTATCAAAATAATCGATACCTTCCTTTTGCCTAAAGTCCTTGGCAACTAATCTGGCTTTGTATTTTTCAATTGATCCGTCAGGTCTAAGCTTTCTCTTAAATACCCACTTGCACCCAATATTAGAGCACCCTTTGGGTAAATCAACCAACTCCCAAGTTCCATTAGCCATAATGGAATCCATCTCAGATTTGATAGCTTCCTTCCATTGTTTTGCTTCAGATGAAGCCATGGCTTCCTTGTAACTTGGTGGATCACCCTTGATCTGGTAGACAACGAAGTCGCTACTCAGATCCTTGGCTATCCGAGGTCTTTTACTCCTCCTTGGCTCAATCTCTTCAGAAAGATCATTGGGTTTAGGTTGAGTCTCAACCCCCACATTCGTTATCCTTTCCACTTAATCTGGAATAGATCCTAATGTAGAGGCACCCTCAATGGTCAGATTTTGAGGAATCCCAGTCTTCAATGGAAAGACATCCTCAAAGAAGATAGCATCACGGAGTTCAACAATAGTGTTGACATCTATGCCCGGTATCTCGGACCGAATTATCAAGAACCTATATGCATAGCTATTTTCCAGGTAACCTAAGAAGACCGCAACAACAGTTTTAGGATCAAGTTTCTTTCTCTTGTGTTCTGGGACTAAAACCTTAGCGAGACAACCCCACACTTTGAGATATCTTAAACATGGTTTCCTATTTCTCCAAAGTTCAAAGGGACATTTTTCCATATGTCTCGGAGGAACCCTATTCAAAATATGGCAAGCCGTATTCAAGGCTTCTCCCCACATATAGGTTGGAAGTCCAGAACTCTGTAGGAGAGCATTGATCGTGTCAGTTAAGGTTCTATTTTTCCGTTCTGCTATCCCATTTGATTGCGGTGAATATGGGGTCGTAACTTCATGAACTATGCCAAAAGATTTGCATTGTTCATCGAATAAGTTAGAGGTATATTCACCTCCTCTATCTAACCTAAGGCGTTTAAGCACTTTTCCTGTTTGTGTCTCAGCCTCATTCTTAAAGATAAGAAATTTCTCTAAGGCTTCATCCTTGGTTTTCATTAGATATACATAGCAGTATCTACTGTCGTCATCTATAAAGGTGATAAAGTATTTCTTATTGTCTCGGGTCAACACACCATTAAACTCACAGATATCCGTGTGCACTAGATCCAAGATCTCACTATCTCTAGAGACAGACTGAAAAGACTTCCTAGGTGTCTTAGCTTGCACACATATTTCACATTTTTGAGTTTTATCAATAGTGTGTTTAGGGATCAACTCTAAATTCATCATTCTTTTAATTGAATTTAGGTTTACATGTCCCAATCTACCATGCCACAGATCACAAGATTCTAGATTATTCACAACATGAGACACTGAACTAGAACATTCAGAATTCAAAACATTCAATTCATTAATGTTTACTGAATCACATCTAATTCTAAATAACAAATCAAAATCAGCCAAATAGCCTTTTTCATAAAAAATGCCATGTCTCAGAATAACAACTTTATTACATTAAAAGTTTAATTCAAAACCATTTCTAACTAAGATAGAGCCAGATAACACATTCTTCTTGATGTCAAGAACATACAACACCCTATGCAACGTCCAGACACGTCCATAGGAGAACCTCAAGTTGACTTGTCCCGACCCTAGCACCCTGGCCGCAGAATCGTTCCCCATCTTCACAGTCCCACCGCTACAGGTCTGATAAGAAGAAAACAATGTTCTGTCAGAACATATATTTACATTGGCTCCCGTATCCACGAGCCACTCATTTGGATCATGGATATGGTATAGTTCAGGTTTTACAGAGACATACCCCTCGCTAGCCCCGAGTCCCATAGTGATCATGTTCACTTGTGGACTCCCGTCTGTAGCCTTAGGTTAAGCCTTCAAGGACGGACAGTCCTTCTTCCAATGTCCAACCTGATTACAGTGCCAGCAGGATTTATTCTTTGCCTTTTTCTGGATCTTGTCCTTTGGTTTCATTTTATTGTTATTAGGACCCTTTCCCTTCTTATCCTTGCCCTTCGAGGTCATGAAATTGACCTTAGCCTGAATATCAACAGGAAGTACAGGTTTTTGTTTCCTGTGTTCCTCCTCTATGGTAATTGCCACCATCAAGTCATCCATAGAAAATTTTCCCTTTCTCTATTTCAGGGTCATACTGAAGTCTTCCCATGACTTGGGGAATTTTTCTATGATACACGTGACCTGAAACTTCTCTGGAAGTTTTATTTCGGCATCCTCTAAACCATGGAGTAGGAGTAAAAACTCGTGTGCCTGTTAAGAAACTAACTTTCCCTCGGTCATGGAAACCTTCAAAAACTTAGCTACTGAGTATTTCTCAATACCGAGGTCTTCGGTATTATACTTCCGATCCAAGTCTTCCCATAGCCCTTTCGCAGTCTGCGTGGACGAACAGTATACGTCAAACAACGTGTTGGACATAGCCAACATGATGCAACTATGACATATACGGTCGCGTTCCTTCCACGCAGATTGCGCCTTCTGGCTATCGGGTGAGGGGTTTTCCATCTCCACCGTAGGACAGTCGGTTTCAAGCATCGAGATTAACCCTATGGTAGTTAACCAGATCTTCATGCGTTGTTGCCAACGCTTAAAGTTCTGTCCACCGAATTTTTCAGGCATACCCGTCATATCTACCCTCGATTTAAACATTGTTTCCGACATAGTTTTGTAATCGGTTCCGGATATCCTCTCTAAGATTGTTGTTAACAGGATAAACCTAGCATGCATTAAACAGTAATTAAACAGATTCCAATGAATTGACAGATCAATATTACAGATTATTAAGATTAATAACGTGCAAATCCAATCCATTATACGATTATAATAAGCAAATCAGAATCGATTATTCAGATGGAAACAAACAAATGGGCATGATCTAGAAAAGGGCAAGCAATAAATAAATTGCGGCAAACAAAATACAAGAAAGATAAGGTTAGATTTCACCAAAGCGTCCATGAAATGGACTGTCCTTAGAGAGGATTTCGCCCCCACAATACCGGTTTGTTGGGTACTGGCGATCCGCTCCCAGGATACGACGGTTCACGGTCGTCGTCCGCGCACACCGGTGAGGCCGTACTCGAAAGCACCTCCGAAAACTTGCAGCTGAGAAGAAACAGGTCGCAGACGCGAGAGAGAAAGCGAGAGTGACGGCGGGTGGAGATTTCTTGCGAGTGAAGAAAAACGGTGTCGGGTGGGGGATATAAAAAGAATGGCTCGCGTGCCCTAGCACGCAGTCCCTTTGGATCAAGTCCGATTCCCAATGTGATCAAAATTAAATTAATTTGTCTGATTAATTTAATCGATCAGCCAAATGAAGCCCGCAGCCGGAGCCGGAGCCGGTGCCGGAGTGGAGCGGAGCGCGCGCGCGTGTGTGTGGTCCTCCATTCCTCCTCTCTACTATTGCTACAAGAGCTTGGGGTGTGGACTCATATATAAGTCCACCAAAAGTTTAGATCTCTAGGGTATGGTACTAAACTTCCATCCAAACTCAACCATGTTTCAAATTTGGGAATTCCCAACTTTCCCTCCAAACCATTTGGTTTTTCGATTAAAATCAAATTATTGTCAATTGTAATTAATAGGTTTCCCAATTAAAACTTAAATACAATTTTTAATACAACAATCCCCCACGAATTCACCAATATGAAAAAGAGATTCAAAAGGAATTAAGAGACTTCTTTCGGCTGCCCACACTTTGCTTTCAATAAAGGTACCTTCCCGTTTGAACCTCTACCAGAGTTTACTACTTTCACTTTAAAGGAACGAAGTGAACTACGTCTTGAACTTCAGACCTTGATGCAAGAATCCCGAACAACTGAGGTAAAGGTATGAAATGAGGTCGTTGCGACCTCAGTCACTCGAATGCGTGTATCAAGAAAAATCAACCACTCACAGAGATAAAATCAATCAAAACAAAATGGAGCGGTCTAGCTATGTGATTAACCTGGTATAGCTCCCAGGGTCGAACACAAGGAGCACAGATTGGCTAAATAGCCTACGATGTAGTCAGAAATCCGAGGGAATCTTTTTTAGTGGTTTTTATTTGTTTTTATATTTTTTTAGATTTTTTAAATTATAAAGAAAATGAAAGAAAGGAAAAACAAGGCAACTTCCACAATTTATTAAACACACCAAAAATCAAACAAAAATTCCAGAAAATTGGTTTTTAGGTTTTTTAAGTTTTTTACTGTTTTTGGTGAATTTTTGGAATTTTTCTAATGGGTAAATTATTTATTAAAAATCAAACAATGCAACCAAGAAGAGGTACTGTCCAGCAAGGTTAAAAACTCAAAAATAAAATATTTAAGAGTTTCAATCAACCCTGAAGGTAATTTTCCTGTAAACTATGAAGAATAAGGAAAATTTAGGCACCCTAATTATTATTTTTGGATTTTTAATTTAATTCTTATAATTTTTATGAGTTTTTGAGGGGTTTTTCAATTTTTAAGGTTTTTAAGTGATGAAAAATCACCAAAAATGGCTGGAAAATCAAACAGCAAGCAAACTACAAGTCCTAATTTTTTTAGAATTTTTAAAGGTGATTTTATATTTTTTTGGTGTTTTTAAAACTAGACAGTGACTAAAAAGAGTGTTTTTGAATTTTTAAAAATACTAAATGAAAATAAAAATGTCCTCAAAAATCACAGAAATTACTACACCATGGCAGGAGCCATGTGTCGAAATTTCATTAGATTTGGAGGTGGATTGATATTTATTCAAAAATGAAGAAGAGGGCACTATGCACAAGGACCAATGTGCAAATACCCGAAGACCTGGGGTCGCTGGTGCAAAATGCCCAGCAAGTCACGCGCATCGCGCGTGGCTGGGGCACACAGGGACCAAATTGCAAGAAAAACTAAGTCCAAGGGCCTTTTGATAACTCGTATCAAAAGCCCAGGGACGAAGTTGCAAAAAACCCACTAAATAACGCACATGCGCATAAACAATGCTCACAGGGGTATAATTGCAATTACTTAAAAATATTCATTCATTCATTAACCATCCAGATCTACAGGACAAGATGTATAAAATGCCCAGATACACACGTGACGAAGCACGTGGTCACTCACACACAGGGGCATACATGCAATTAAAATAAAGCACAAGGTCCAGAT
The DNA here is from genome assembly GCA_037367405.1 of Ottelia alismoides. Taxonomy (NCBI): domain Eukaryota; kingdom Viridiplantae; phylum Streptophyta; class Magnoliopsida; order Alismatales; family Hydrocharitaceae; genus Ottelia; species Ottelia alismoides. The sequence goes on from JAZKJV010000935.1 coordinate 383,916, forward strand.
TGCAAATAACCCTACGTGAAAAAGTTTCTAAAAATATTTACAGGACTAAAAAGGAAATGAAAAACTAAGAGGGGGCCCTACGATATTTACCCCTTTATTCGCCGACGGTCGGATGTGCGCCACGTGTTGATCGGACGGTTGGGATGGGCGGCGCTCTTTCTCTCTTCTCTTCCTGGGCTCGATCGACGGTCGAGGTGAGACCACGTGGCTGATCTAACGTCGCTGGACTCCGGGTCTCTCTCCTCTGCTATCAATGGTCCGGATGAACTCCTCAGATGAATCGACGGTCGCTGCTCCTCGAAGAATGGACGGACACGATCAGAACTGGAGCGAGGGCTTCATCGGACGTCTCTGGAGGATGGTGCAAGAACTCGTCGCCGGCGAACTTCGCCGGCCTCCTGCGTGCGCTACACCCCTCCTCAGCTGCTGCACATGATCGGAGAAGCTCCGCTGGACTGTCCCGCAGCTGCTGGTGGTGGCCGATGCCCCAGCCAAGCCCTGGAGGGGCTCCGGCGAGGCCTGGCGGCGCGAAGCTCCGGTCTCAAGTGAAGAGAGGCTCAGACACCTCTCTTTGAACCTGCAAAACAGCCAGAACGCTTCGCGGGTCGAGGGCAAAGTGCCTCGACCCAAGAAAGCGGGGTGAAGGTGGTCTGTGCGGTGTGGCGAACGAGCTCCGGCGAGGTGGAGACGATGGAACTCGACTCCCAGCTCCGGGGCGAGCTGGGTTGAATGAGCGGGCGTAGAAGGTGCGTGGGGATACGGCGGAGATGACAGGGTGCTCCGATGATCGAAAGGGTACTCGATATAGTCGAAATCAGGGAAGCACGGCGATGGGTCGATTTGGGCGAAATCCTAAATTAGATGAAACTAGAAGGAGCTAAGGTTACCTGGTGGCTGCAGTAGACTATGCTGGAGCTGCTCTTGCTCCTGGTCCTTGCCTCAAGGGCCGTCTCCTCCCGAGGCTCAAGCTCCAGATGGTGGTCGGAGCACGGCGGCGAAACGCGGCCGGATCGATGGTCCTGCTCCTCTTCCTCGCTGCAACACCGGTTGGGGCAAGCTGTCACCTTGCTCGTCTCGATGGAGCTCACTGGAGAGAGAGTGGATAGCCAAAGATGAGGCGCGGAGGCGGCGGAGGTCGGGATATATATGGTGACAGGTGCGATTAGGGTTGAGTGGAGACAGCGATGGAAGGCGTTGATTTCATGGCGAAAGATCGGGCGAGGATGAGGGATGATCGGCGAAGAATCCGGGCACGGGGTTCGCGTGGGAGACAGCCTGGAGATGCGTGGAAAAATCGGCGAAGGCGGGGCGGCACGCATCTTCCAGAAAAGGAAGGAGTCCGCGGGGGAGTTGACCGGGGTCAACAATCCCCCGTGGACCAATCAGAAGCTGCCACATGTATTTAATTTTTGTTTATTTATTTTAAGGTAGAAATAGGCCGAATTAAAGAAAACTCAAAACATGAAATGTTTTTCTTTTATTTTTTTCTATTTTTTGGTGATTTTTAATTAATTTTTGGAAATAAAAATAGGGTAGCTATGTATATAGGTATATGTACACTATATGGATTTTTATTTTTGATTTTTTATTTGTTATTTTTATGTATTTTTATGCTCATTTTTTATTTTATTTATTTACATCATAAAATATGGAATAAAATGGTATTTTTATTTTATTTTAATTATTTATACACAAGGGTGAAATAAATAATTGTATACATTTATATACATGGTATTTATACAATGTATTTTTGTATTTTTCATTTTGTAATTTTTATTTGATTTTTGTTTTGTTTCTTGTTATTTTATGTATTTACCATATGTAACATAGAATATTTACAAAAAGTTTTAGAAAATAATTTTATTTATTTATAGGGTTAAATAAATAAAGGATGATGGTCTACACATGGTGAAAGGGCATTTTTGAATTTTTGATTTTTAAATTTTTATTTTGTTTTTAATAAAATATACACACAATATGTACAAGCATATTTTTGGGTGAGGAAAATATAATTTTATGTATTTACAGAAGTATATACACATGAGCTCCTATCTCCCTCTACTTTGGCTTTTATGCGGTCAGGCCCATGCTGAGCCCTCCCTTGGGTTAGGTTGCTCAATATTTATTCTAAATATTTCCCTCTTTTTCTTTTTGCTCTTTATTCTTTTTATTTTGCACAAAAACATGCTAATTATAGGTTTTTACACAATGCATGCTTTTGGTAATTATTTGTATTTACACTTATCTACATGTATTTGCAAAGGTTTTTGTAGCTAAAATAGAAGAATAAAGAGTGATGAATGGGTATTCATCACCCCCCTATGCTTAACTTTGCTAGTCCCTTAGCAAACACTTATTTGAAAAAGAAGTGAAAAAGAAAGAAAAAGAAAAAGAAAAAGAGGGTGTACATGGATCAAGGTTGACTTATTAAATTTTCCTTCATTAAATTGAAATATGGAGCTCGATCAGATCTTTGGATTATTAATGTGTCGGAACCTTATTTGGACTTAAGCTTAAAACTCAACAGCCTCCAAGTTCCACCAGTCGATGGGCAAGACTCCTCAATAAACCAGATCAGAACAAGTCTACATACACAAACTCTAATGACCATGAATCTTTTCCTTGCGGTGTAGGTGATATGTGGCTCCCTACCTCAGAAGTAACAAAGAAACAACCTCCCTCAACCTGGTAACTCTAATGCCTCAGTCTAGCAACTCTTTCCTTGAGAAACGGGGTATTCCCTTCTAAGTTCAAGTGCAACCGGCTCAAGGAGAGGGGGTAGAAGTATAGAGTTTTGGAAGCTTAGCCAGTGTAGCTAAGTCTCCCGCTGCAAGCTTCATGAGATGTAACATGGATACCATAAGCTTTTGCTTTATACTCCGGTGGGGTTATTAAATTTTCAATCCGACCCACCACTTTTTTGGAGTTCTTTTTGTATTTTTGCATTTTTTTTCAAGAACTTCTGTACAACATATCTACATGGTGCAGCATATAAGAAATTTCCCCTTGAGCCAGTAGACTATCCCTCTTTTGAAGCTTTATTGCAACCCACAGCTTCTGTCTTTAGCTTTCAACACCACTAGACCAAGTTGAGGTGCACTTCCTTCACTATAAGAAGAAGAGAGGTTCCGCCTAGAAGTACTACCCTCATATGCTACCCCAAGCCAAAGGAAACTGCCTCCTCACCACCTCATCCGTGGAGAGCCATGTGTAAAGTGCAGGTGCAAGTGAAGCCATTGTCTCTGAGAGTCATGCGTGTGTTGTTAAGTGCTCTACTTAGGCTCATCAAGATGACATATGCTCATAGCCTAGTGGACTCAAAGAATTAAGCCCTTATGGACCTGAAAAGCCTTAACCCTAAGTCCTACAAGGTTCCTCTTGAAGTTAAGTGGATTAAGATCTTATTCAAGCTCCATTTCTCAATTTAATTCCAGGCTTAGTTTAAATGTCAACTCTCATCCAGGAAAAACTATATACATATATGTACACAAGATGCTATTTACAAATTTTTTACAATCATGCAAAATTTTTGAAAAAAATGTTTTGAAATCATGAATGATGCATGAGGTGCAAGTTTTGCAAAATGATATTTACAATCTTTTACACAAGATTTTTGCAGACTTTTGTTTTTCAAAACATTTTGGAAAAATTTTGTACTATATACATAATTTTTATACAAAATATTTACACAAGCTTTACACAAAAGATTTTTGAAATCATTTTTACAAAAATACTTTGTACACTAGCTATGTATGTGCAAGAATAAAAGAGGTTTATGTACATGAAAAAAAAATTTAAATTTTTGTGATTTTTAGCCATTTTATTTATTAACACACTCACACAAAGTACGAGTTATGGCTAAAGTATATATGAAATATATACACACCCCCCTATACTTAGCTCGAACGATGTCCTCAGAGTGATCAAGAGCGATGAAGAAGACATAACTCGTGCTTAGTAAAAGGGAAGTGAAAAGGAATGTCTAAGTACAGGAACGAATAAATGAATAAAATGAGAGGAACTCGGTGGTTTCCCCCTATACTTAGGATTAACTAATCCTAAGTATAGAAAGCAGTATATGAAGGGAAAGCCGAGTGAAGAATATACAGAATCTGCCCCCTCTATACTTAGGGTAAAATATCCCTAAGTATAGGCAGCAAAAACAAGAGCAGAAAGAATGAAAAGAATACTCACAGGTCCGACATCCCCCCTATACATAGGGTAAAGTACACCCTAAGTATAGCATAATCATAAGATGAGAGACGGGATGTGGGACTAAAGAATAGAATGATATGGACAACTGGATCTATACAGGCGGAGGAACAGTGAAAATCAGGCGTGAGATGTAATAGATGTGAGTCAAAAGACCACATCTCACGCAAAATGAATAGCGGCAATAATAACGTCCCGCGGCTCATGATCTAGAAATGGTTTGAGCCGCTGGCCGTTCACTCGGAAGGTACTCTCAGAAGATAACTCAGATATATCAATGCTACCGTTATCGTGTACCTTTCTGACCAAATAGGGTCCTTTCCATTTGCTCTGTAGCTTCCCTGGAAATAATCTAAGCCTTGCATCAAACAGCCATACTTTCTGTCCAATCTCAAAATGCTTGTGGCTGATATGAGAATCATGCCACTCTTTGACTTTCTCCTTATAATGTAGGCTGCTTGAGAAAGCTGCATCTCTAAGCTCTTCCAATGCGGCTAACTCCGTCCTCCTCTGGTCTCCTATACCATCTGGATCCATCAATATGTCTGTAACTGCCCAGAGTGACTTGTGCCTCAGCTCAACTGGTAGGTGACAGGGCTTGCCATACACGAGGCGAAAGGGAGATGTGCCCAAAGGTGTCTTGAAAGACGTCCTATATGCCCATAAGACCGAGTCCAATAGCTGTGACCAATCTTTTCGGTCAGGGCGGACGACTTTCTGCAGAATCGTCTTGATCTCCCTATTCGACACTTCGGCTAGACCATTCGTCTGTGGATGGTATGGTGTAGCAACACGATGGTCTATGCCGAACTCGGTAGCAAGTGCCTTCACCTGGTCGTTGATGAAGTGAGACCCCCCATCAGAAATAAGAACTCGTGGAACCCCGAACCGCGTGATGATGTGCTTCCTCAAAAATCTGCAAACTGTCCTCGCATTAGCGGCTCGGGTGGGGATAGCCTCCACCCAACGACTCACATAATCTACGGCCAACAGAATGTACTCGAATCCCTGACTCTTAGGGAATGGACCCATGAAATCGATGCCCCATGCGTCAAAAACCTCACAGAAGTGAATGGGCTGCATCGGCATCATATCACGCTGTCCACAAGTGCCCATCCTCTGACAGTCAGTACACCTGTTCACGAACTCATCTGAGTCCTTGAAGAGGGTAGGCCACCACAAACCGGACTGGAGCACTTTCTGTGCCGTTCTCCTCCCAGAATGATGTCCTCCTGCCTCAAGCTTGTGGCAGTAAGTGAGGACGCTATGGTGTTCCTCCTGAGGAATACACCGACGCCAGACGCTATCCCCTCCTTCGTGGTAAAGGATGGGATCCTCCCAATGGTAAGACTTGGCCTTCGCAAGGAAGGTCTCAAGCCTCTGCCTGGGCCAATCTTGTGGGACTTTCCCAGCAACGAGAAAGTTCACAATATCAGCGTACCATGGGAGTGAGGCGATAGCAAGGATCGCCTCATCTGGGAAGGTATCTCTGATCGGATCAATCTGCTCTGTCTCCTCAGGCTGCTCTAATCGGGATAAATGGTCCGCCACCACATTCTTGACTCCAGGCTTATCCTTGATCTCAATGTCGAACTCCTGGAGTAGAAGGATCCATCTAGTCAGTCTAGCCTTGGCATCCTTCTTTGCCATGAGGTACCTGATGGCGGTGTGATCTGTGTACAAGGTCACTCGGGATCCAATGATATATGATCTGAATTTATCGAGGGCAAACACTACTGCTAGCATCTCCTTCTCTGTGACTGTATAATTCCGCTGGGCGGAATCCAATGTGCGGCTAGCATAGTGTATCGCAAATGGTACTCCATCCCTCCTCTGTCCCAGCACTGCCCCTACGGCAAAATCGGAGGCGTCCGTCATGATCTCGAATGGGAGAGACCAATCAGGCGGCTGAAGGACAGGAGCCTCAATAACACATTGCTGGAGAGTTTCAAAGGACGAAAGACACTTGTCATCGACAAGGAACTCGGTGTCTTTCGTCAAGAGGTCAGTCAACGGTCGGGCAATCTTGCTGAAATCATGAATGAATCTCCTATAAAAACCAACGTGCCCCAGAAATGACCGTAGCTGCTTCAAATTAGACGGCGGGGTGAGTTTTTTAATGACATCAACCTTGGCCGGATCAACCTCCATACCTCTGTTGGAGATGATGTGGCCAAGCACCGTCCCTTGAGTCACCATGAAGTGACTCTTCTCCCAAGACAGAACCAAGCGGGTAGCAATACATCGCTGGAGCACTCGGTCTAGGCAGTCAAGACAGGAATCGAATCCGTCGCCATAAACCGAGAAGTCGTCCATGAAGACCTCCAAACACTCCCCTACCATGTCCGAAAATATCGACAGCATGCATCTCTGAAAAGTCGCAGGGGCGTTACATAGCCCAAATGGCATGCGTCGAAAAGCGTATGTACCGAAGGGACAGGTAAAGGTGGTCTTCTCCTGATCCTCAGGAGCGATGGCCACCTGGTTGTAGCCCGAGTACCCATCTAGGAAGCAATAATGGCTCTTCCCTGCCAGTCTCTCTATGATCTGATCAATAAAAGGCAGGGGGAAATGGTCCTTCTTGGTGGCCTGGTTGAGTTTTCTGTAGTCAACACAGACCCGCCAAGAGGTGGGTACTCGTGTAGCAATCTCCTCTCCCGACTCACTGATCACAGTCGTGATGCCCGTCTTCTTGGGCACCACATGCAAGGGGCTAACCCACTTGGAGTCGGAAATGGGATAAATAAAATCTGCACTCCACCATTTTGATATTTCCTTCATAACAACCTCTCTTAGGTTGGGGTTCAGTCGCCGCTGGAACTCACGCGACGGCTTTGCCCCTTCCTCGAGATAGATATGGTGGGAGCACAACGAGGGACTAATCCCATGGAGATCTGCTACGCTCCATCCAATTGCCTTGCGGTTCTTTTCAAGAACCTCCATCAGACGAGATTCTTGCTCTCCAGTCAGATCGGCAGAGATGATGACTGGGTACATCTCAGACTCTCCCGCAAGGAATCTATACTTCAACGAAGTAGGGAGCGGCTTTAGCTCTGGACAGCTGGGTGCTGGCAAATCTGGCTTCTGAAGAAGATGTGTGTATGCGGACAATTCTGCCAAATCTACCTGGGAAAATGATAAAGAACTCTCACAAACTGGATCTGGAGAAGGCGGGTCCTCTGCATTGTCTCTGATCTGTTCTGCCTCTACCTCCTCCTCATCTATAGGCTCAGGTGGATCCAGATCTGGCATCTGATCATCACAATCTGCCCAATCAGATTCTGAATCCGAGGGATCTGTATCAACTGCGGTGGCATCAGTACCACCGTAGAGCAGGGTGGCTTCAGTACCACCATCACTGAAAATCGTGTCGCGATCAAGGTCCGACTCTGCTGACTCAATAGTATCCTGAACCAGGGTTGTGCTCTCCAGACTATCCTCTGCTATCATCTCTGCATCAGCTGTATCTGAGTATGAGAGGATGGTCTGTGCTGCAGGATCTGCCCAAATTGCCTCATCATCTGTGATCACAAAATCACAGTCCTGGTGGATGTCTGGCTCTGCGTCTGTCAGCTGCTCTGAATCTGTACTGCCATGTGAGCGGGATCTATCTCTGGTTCTGTGGTCCTCGACCGTCTCTATTTGTATACTCTCGCCCTGGACGCGAAAGTACACCTTCCCGCTATCATGATCAGTCACCGCCTTGGCTGTGGCCAAGAACGGACGACCAAGGATGATGGGGGTATCGGCCACTGATTCAGGGATCTCCATGTCCAACACTACGAAGTCCACGGGGAATTGCAAACCCTGAATAGTGACGACAACGTCTCGTAGCAACCCCTTCGGCCTCTTGACAGATCGATCAGCGAACTGAAGGACTGTCCTGCTCTGTCGAAGAGTGCCCAACTCGAAGTGGTCGAGAAGGGCTGCCGGAAGTAGGTTGATCGAAGATCCGCTATCTAAAGAGTACGGTCGAACCACTGCTCTCTGATCTGGCATCTGACATACGGGGCCCCTGCATCTGGCCTCTTGGCTGGCAGTCGGTTCTGAATCGCAAAGCACGTGGCTTTGGTCAGCACATGGATCTCTGCGGTCTTGTTCCTCTTCTTCCTCCTGACTGTGGTCCTATCTCTTAGGGATCGCTGAAGAAGAGGAATGTGCTGCAAAGCCTCATTGAGGGTCAGCTGGATGTGAAATCGGTCTATCATGCCCTGGCTGAACTCCTCCTGCTCTCTCTTTTTTTGGATCTTTTTCTTTTTTCTTCCCCTTCCCCAATTCAAGGGCTCTAGGAAAGGGGATCACAGGGTCCTTCTCAGATGAAGGACTAGGAATAGGCCTAGACGGTTCGATGACCGGATCCTCACAAACATCATTCACCACAGTGGGATCAGAAGAAACTAGACCTTTTCCTTTATTCAAATTAGAGTTCTGAGATACATTCCATGCGAGGAAAGACAACATTTCTATCAGAATAAATGTTGGTGGCGTCAGTACCATCTCTAGCTGGCTCTTCAACTAGACGTCTTGCGGCCTCAGTACCGCGGGCTGGCTCGGCTCTGCTGGTGGCGTCAGTACCACCTCCTCGATGTGGTGAAATGGCGGCCTCAGTACCGCCGGTGGAATCAGCATCTCGGGTGGCCTCAGTACCACCGTCACCATGATGTGCGGCTTCAGTACCGCTCTCCTCTTCCTCATCTGGCGCTCTAGATGATTCCTCGTGTTGTCGCTCAGATGAGGCGCCGCCTGCTGGTCTTCTACCGCTCCTAAGTGTAACAAAATCAGCATCAATATATTCGATGACATATCATCAAATGAGTTATTAGGAGTGGTAGGCTCAGTGTGAACTACCTGCTCAGATTTCCTCTTCAAGCTATTCGGATTAGGCTCGATCTGTGCAGGGATGGCAGCCTTCCCTCTCATCAGGTCCCGCATCTCCTGGCGGAACTCGTCCATCTCCCGTCTAAAATGTAGCCTGCTGCTCTGTGAAGAGGCGGGCTAGATCATCCATGGCGGGGCTCTCATGGGAACCCGACGGGTTGCCTCTCTGGTAATGAGGCTGCTGGACCTGGTGCTGCTGCGGCTGAGAGGAATGATGCTGCTGCTGGTGAGCCTGCTGCTCACGTCTCCAATTCTGTCCCTGCTGCTGGTAGGGACGAGGTACGAAGGATGATGGCTGGTGTGGTTGGTATGCTGGGGGCTGCTGGTGATCTCTCTGCTGGGAGTACTGCCCTCCCTGACCGGCTGGCTGTTGTTGGGACTGGTTACCCTCATTCCCCCACCTGAATCCGGGATGGTCTCGTCGGATTCCAGGTTGAGGACGGTCATACCAAATCCCGTTGACATCCATCAACGGCTCAGCATCGAAGGAGTCTGGCGGTAGTGCTGCCAGAGGTTGATCCGGCTGATATACCACCATCTGTAAGTCTGGAGATGGTGGTGACTGGTAAGAGGGCTGCTGCTGCTGGTACGGCTCCGCCTGTACAAGGTGAACTTGTCTAGGCTGCTGCAAGGAACTGGAGCGCTGGGACGAGCTGCGGCTGCCGCCGGAATCGCCTCGCGACAGAAGACGGGGCTGAGGAGCCGTCTGTGCCTCCTGAAGACACAAGAGCTGGGTCTTCATGTCGCTCAGAGTTTGTGCCATTTGCTCCATCTGAGTTATGCCCTGGCACTGCTTCTTCTCTATTATTTCCATGCGGTCCAACTTCTCGCTGATAATCCCCATGTCCGCAGCGGCCGACTCTGCCTGTGCGGCTGCAACTGTGGACGAACTGGATGGACCTGCATCAACCCGTGCTATCCGCTGATACTGCACGGGTCCTGGCGGCTGCTGAGATCTCTGGGTGTACAACCGAGTCTGGGACATCACCATGTAATTTTCTGCCATCTCTTCGTAGATGGCCCAGACTTGGTTGTGGTCCTTGGCAAAGTAGGACCCGCCGCAAGAAGCATTCACCAGACCCTGAAGCTCTGGCGTCATCCCACTAAAGAAGCTTTGAACTAGGTTCGGCTTCGAAATGTCGTGGTGTGGGCATCTATCCAGAAGCTCTCTGAACCTCTCCCATGCCTCGTGAAACTGCTCGTTAGGGAGCATGGAGAAGTTGTTGATCAGGGCCCTCGCTGCATTCGTCCGCCCGAGTGGATAGTACTTGTTCAAGTACTCGGTGCGGAGTTGCTCCCAGGTGTAAACAAACTTCCCTAGATGTTTCAGCCAGGCGGCTGCTCTATCTGCCAGTGAAAAAGGGAAGGCCATCATCCGAATCGTATCTTGGTCCACATGACGGTCGTGGACAGTGCTGCAGATCATCAAAAACTCCTGGAGATGGAGATGGGGCTCCTCAGTGGCAAGTCCGTGAAAATGAGGAAGCATCTGCAGGGTGTTCGGAGGGAACTTGAAATCCCCCACGATGGCCGGTACCACCACCCAATGGTGCATCAGTGTAGATCCGGGGTTGTGTAACTCCCGCATCGGTCTCGGTGGTCCTGCTCCGGCTGCGGCTGCCGCTGCGGCAGCTGCTGCTGCAGCTGCTGCCTCTGCATCAGCATCAGGAATGTCCTCAGGCTCGCTCGGCTCGTCTCGCTCTCTGAGTCGCTCCAACTCCCTTCTCATCTCGATCATAAAAGCCCTTGATCGCGTAACTGCTGCTGAACCGTCTCTAATGATGCGATCAGGGTGGAGTTGATCGCCCCTTGGTCAAATACAACATGCTGCTCTCCCTGCTGACCTCCGGGGTAATCGTCTGCTCTGGCGGCCATACCGACGTCTGCAAAATCAGATGAGCCCAACTCAGGTTCTGTCAAATCAATTCGTCTTTCCTCGGGCTCATGTCTCTCAGTAGCAAAAGAAAGGGGGTCGAGGGGGAACAGGGTGGAATCGTACTCGGGCCCGGAGGGCTGGTCTTGACTCTCACGGGCCAACCTAGATGATGAAGTAGACGCGCCTGAAAGCGGTGCAGCCAGAGGCTGCCTAAGAGATCGTCTACCCATCATCTTGATCTTGGCGAGTTGGGCGGATGGGATCTGGAGAAAATATGATCGCAAAGCAAACCCCCGGTTCACCAACGCAACACAATCTGAAGACCGTGAAAGCTCGGTCAATTTATCTTGTCAATTTTATTTGGTGAACACACAAAATATCAGAGCGCTTACGTGACCTGTTAGGATACCCGATGCTACTCCAACTGACTGGCCCGCACGGAAGAGTCGGTAGTCAGCTAGAAATAACACCGGAGGGTTCTACCTAGGGTGCGGGTCACTCTCTCGCGCATCCAAACCATACAAGGAGGGGGTTGCTCTCCCCAAGACAAATTTTTAATGTGAGTGTCTTTTAGGGTCAATAATGTTATCCAGTCCCAATTTTTTGTTTTTCTTTTTAATTTTTTTCTTTTCAAAATAAATACAAGCGGCCTAACGGTTTTTCCAATTCTCCTGATGATTAAGCCAAAAACAGAGGGAGAAGACGAAAAAGCCGATGCGCGAAGAAATCAATGATGCATGCAGAGAAAGAAATGCGTACCTTGTCTCCAGCACTCTTCATGCAAGTGATCCGCGCAGAATTTAAAGACAGAATAAAACTACCTAAATGGTGCAACGGGAAAAACCGGCCTTAGACAAGCAACTTCTATTGATCGTAAAGAACAATAGTTAGCTAACCGAATCGAGTCCGGAGTCCGATCTTGGGAGTTACTCGGTGCCCGCCACAACGGGTCCTGCCAGCGCTGTATGTGACTCCTCACGGCACGTGGTCTCAAATCCAATTAAACTAACTTTTTCAGTGAATTTTATTAAGGTCCAATTACGTTCTATAGGAACAGATATTCTATTAGGTGTTGGGCCTTAGAAATTTACGTCACAAGCAAGAGAAATTCCTAAATCTAGGGGCTCGAGAAAAACCGCGTAAACACCGGAAAAGGCAGCTAGCTATAAAAACCGTAGAAAAAGCCGCGAAAATCCAAATGGGTCCCCCGAGCACACCGGTGCTCGGCGAAACAGACCCGCTAAGTTACAAATGTCCACAGTTCAAAGTCTAAGTTATTACAACAATATTGTTCTCTCTCTCTCTAAATAGAAAATTTCTTCTCCTCTCTCTCTTCCTCCTGCGCGGGTCCTCTATTTAGTAAACTCCAAGTCGTCCAAGCAGTACCTCGCAAAAAAAAATCAGAGAGAGAAGGTCAGAAAACAATAATAATATAGAGAGAGACAATATGGAAAAATGACTACAAAGCCGTGCTCCCCGGCAACGGCGCCATTCTGATGACGCAAAAATCCCGAACAACTGAGGTAAAGGTATGAAATGAGGTCGTTGCGACCTCAGTCACTCGAATGCGTGTATCAAGAAAAATCAACCACTCACAGAGATAAAATCAATCAAAACAAAATGGAGCGGTCTAGCTATGTGATTAACCTGGTATAGCTCCCAGGGTCGAACACAAGGAGCACAGATTGGCTAAATAGCCTACGATGTAGTCAGAAATCCGAGGGAATCTTTTTTAGTGGTTTTTATTTGTTTTTATATTTTTTAGATTTTTTAAATTATAAAGAAAATGAAAGAAAGGAAAAACAAGGCAACTTCCACAATTTATTAAACACACCAAAAATCAAACAAAAATTCCAGAAAATTGGTTTTTAGGTTTTTTAAGTTTTTTACTGTTTTTGGTGAATTTTTGGAATTTTTCTAATGGGTAAATTATTTATTAAAAATCAAACAATGCAACCAAGAAGAGGTACTGTCCAGCAAGGTTAAAAACTCAAAAATAAAATATTTAAGAGTTTCAATCAACCCTGAAGGTAATTTTCCTGTAAACTATGAAGAATAAGGAAAATTTAGGCACCCTAATTATTATTTTTGGATTTTTAATTTAATTCTTATAATTTTTATGAGTTTTTGAGGGGTTTTTCAATTTTTAAGGTTTTTAAGTGATGAAAAATCACCAAAAATGGCTGGAAAATCAAACAGCAAGCAAACTACAAGTCCTAATTTTTTTAGAATTTTTAAAGGTGATTTTATATTTTTTTGGTGTTTTTAAAACTAGACAGTTATTAAAAAGAGTGTTTTTGAATTTTTAAAAATACTAAATGAAAATAAAAATGTCCTCAAAAATCACAGAAATTACTACACCATGGCAGGAGCCATGTTTCGAAATTTCATTAGATTTGGAGGTGGATTGATATTTATTCAAAAATGAAGAAGAGGGCACTATGCACAAGGACCAATGTGCAAATACCCGAAGACCTGGGGTCGCTGGTGCAAAATGCCCAGCAAGTCACGCGCGTCGTGCGTGGCTGGGGCACACAGGGACCAAATTGCAAGAAAAACTAAGTCCAAGGGCCTTTTGATAACTCGTATCAAAAGCCCAGGGACGAAGTTGCAAAAAACCCACTAAATAACGCACATGCGCATAAACAATGCTCACAGGGGTATAATTGCAATTACTTAAAAATATTCATTCATTCATTAACCATCCAGATCTACAGGACAAGATGTGTAAAATGCCCAGATACACACGTGACGAAGCACGTGGTCACTCACACACAGGGGCATACATGCAATTAAAATAAAGCACAAGGTCCAGATTGCAAATAACCCTACGTGAAAAAGTTTCTAAAAATATTTACAGGACTAAAAAGGAAATGAAAAACTAAGAGGGGGCCCTACGATATTTACCCCTTTATTCGCCGGGTCGGATGTGCGCCACGTGTTGATCGGACGGTTGGGATGGGCGGCGCTCTTTCTCTCTTCTCTTCCTGGGCTCGATCGACGGTCGAGGTGAGACCACGTGGCTGATCTAACGTCGCTGGACTCCGGGTCTCTCTCCTCTGCTATCAATGGTCCGGATGAACTCCTCAGATGAATCGACGGTCGCTGCTCCTCGAAGAATGGACGGACACGATCAGAACTGGAGCGAGGGCTTCATCGGACGTCTCTGGAGGATGGTGCAAGAACTCGTCGCCGGCGAACTTCGCCGGCCTCCTGCGTGCGCTACACCCCTCCTCAGCTGCTGCACATGATCGGAGAAGCTCCGCTGGACTGTCCCGCAGCTGCTGGTGGTGGCCGATGCCCCAGCCAAGCCCTGGAGGGGCTCCGGCGAGGCCTGGCGGCGCGAAGCTCCGGTCTCAAGTGAAGAGAGGCTCAGACACCTCTCTTTGAACCTGCAAAACAGCCAGAACGCTTCGCGGGTCGAGGGCAAAGTGCCTCGACCCAAGAAAGCGGGGTGAAGGTGGTCTGTGCGGTGTGGCGAACGAGCTCCGGCGAGGTGGAGACGATGGAACTCGACTCCCAGCTTCGGGGCGAGCTGGGTTGAATGAGCGGGAGTAGAAGGTGCGTGGGGATACGGCGGAGATGACAGGGTGCTCCGATGATCGAAAGGGTACTCGATATAGTCGAAATCAGGGAAGCACGGCGATGGGTCGATTTGGGCGAAATCCTAAATTAGATGAAACTAGAAGGAGCTAAGGTTACCTGGTGGCTGCAGTAGACTATGCTGGAGCTGCTCTTGCTCCTGGTCCTTGCCTCAAGGGCCGTCTCCTCCCGAGGCTCAAGCTCCAGATGGTGGTCGGAGCACGGCGGCGAAACGCGGTCGGATCGATGGTCCTGCTCCTCTTCCTCGCTGCAACACCGGCTGGGGCAAGCTGTCACCTTGCTCGTCTCGATGGAGCTCACTGGAGAGAGAGTGGATAGCCAAAGATGAGGCGCGGAGGCGGCGGAGGTCGGGATATATATGGTGACAGGTGCGATTAGGGTTGAGTGGAGACAGCGATGGAAGGCGTTGATTTCATGGCGAAAGATCGGGCGAGGATGAGGGATGATCGGCGAAGAATCCGGGCACGGGGTTCGCGTGGGAGACAGCCTGGAGATGCGTGGAAAAATCGGCGAAGGCGGGGCGGCACGCATCTTCCAGAAAAGGAAGGAGTCCGCGGGGGAGTTGACCGGGGTCAACAATCCCCCGTGGACCAATCAGAAGCTGCCACGTGTATTTAATTTTTGTTTATTTATTTTAAGGTAGAAATAGGCCGAATTAAAGAAAACTCAAAACATGAAATGTTTTTCTTTTATTTTTTTCTATTTTTTGGTGATTTTTAATTAATTTTTGGAAATAAAAATAGGGTAGCTATGTATATAGGTATATGTACACTATATGGATTTTTATTTTTGATTTTTTATTTGTTATTTTTATGTATTTTTATGCTCATTTTGTATTTTATTTATTTACATCATAAAATATGGAATAAAATGGTATTTTTATTTTATTTTAATTATTTATACACAAGGGTGAAATAAATAATTGTATACATTTATATACATGGTATTTATACAATGTATTTTTGTATTTTTCATTTTGTAATTTTTATTTGATTTTTGTTTTGTTTCTTGTTATTTTATGTATTTACCATATGTAACATAGAATATTTACAAAAAGTTTTAGAAAATAATTTTATTTATTTATAGGGTTAAATAAATAAAGGATGATGGTCTACACATGGTGAAAGGGCATTTTTGAATTTTTGATTTTTAAATTTTTATTTTGTTTTTAATAAAATATACACACAATATGTACAAGCATATTTTTGGGTGAGGAAAATATAATTTTATGTATTTACAGAAGTATATACACATGAGCTCCTATCTCCCTCTACTTTGGCTTTTATGCGGTCAGGCCCATGCTGAGCCCTCCCTTGGGTTAGGTTGCTCAATATTTATTCTAAATATTTCCCTCTTTTTCTTTTTGCTCTTTATTCTTTTTATTTTGCACAAAAACATGCTAATTATAGGTTTTTACACAATGCATGCTTTTGGTAATTATTTGTATTTACACATATCTACATGTATTTGCAAAGGTTTTTGTAGCTAAAATAGAAGAATAAAGAGTGATGAATGGGTATTCATCAGTGAACTACGTCTTGAACTTCAGACCTTGATGTTAAAGTATACGGTAGAAACAATAAAGCGTTGTTCTTGGTGCAATCTTCAGGGTTGGTGCTCTTAAAGTCCATGCACCCTTATCCTGTTTCATGAGTGTGTTCAGGAAAGACCCTCTTCCTTTAACTGCGGCCCACAGTAATACTCACATAGGTGGCATTCTCTAAGGATGCACTGCTAACATCCTGCCCAAAGGCTTGAACCCATTCAGAGTCTACGCTCTTCCTAAACTTGCAGCTTAAATGGCACTCAGGCTTCCAGGGATAAGACACTCATGCTTACGCATTAAAATTAGAGTGCCAACCAGTTCTCCAAACAGCTTGTTATTACCATATTGAACCTACTTTGTGGGATCTCCACTCAGATAGGTTGGGTTGCTACTGTAGAGGAACTCCCAATGGGTCTCAGTCCAATCCCAAGCCTAGACTTTAGGACTAAAGATCTATCAAGTCCCTTAGTCAACGGATCTGTCGTGTTGTCTTTAGATCCAACAAATTCCACAACCAACACTCCTCGAGATAAAGAATACCTTAACGTCTTAAGTCTGATTTGTATGTGTCTCCTTGTTTTCTGATTGAACTTTGAACTCTTGATCTTGGCCATTGTGGTCATATTATCACAATGTACCGAGATAGATGGAACAGGCTGACCTACCATGGGAATTTCAGACAGAAGTTCCCTTAGCCATTCAACCTCAATTCCAGTGGTATCCAAAGCACACAACTCAACCTCAAAAGTTGATCGAGCTAGAATGGTCAGTTTCACAGACCTCCAGGAGACTGCACCGCCTCCAAGGGTAAATATATATCCTGTGACACCATTACTCCCAGACTCCTCTATTTTCCCTATCCAGCTTGCATCATTGTATCCTTCTAATACAGATGGATGTCTACCATAATGCAAACTATGGGAAATAGTTCCCTTCAAGTACTTCAGTACCCGATCCAGAGCCTCCCAGTGAGTACGGTCAGGACAACTAGTGTATCTATTCAACTTTGCAACCGAGAATGAAACATCAGGTCTCGTGCAATTTGCAAGATACATTAAACTTCCTATCACTTGTGAATACCTTAGCTGGGCTACAAGTAGTCCACTTTTATTCTTAAACAGCGTTTTGGATGAATCAAAAGGAGTGCTTACAGCTTTGCAATCTTGATATCAAAATTTCTCAAGGACCTTCTCAACATAGTGAGATTGAGAAATTACAATCCCATCAACTGACCTTGTCAGTTTAAGATCCAAGATCACATCAGCAACACCCATGTCCTTCATCTCAAACTTGCTACTCAAGAAAGCCTTAGTCTCATTAATAATTCTCATATGTGATCCGAACAACAATATGTCATCAACATATAGGCACAAGACAATACACTCATCACCTTTCACTTTGGAATAGACACACTTGTCGGATTCATGAACCTTAAAGTCAAATGACAAAATAGTCTTGTCAAATTTTTCATACCACTGCTTTAGTGCTTGTTTCAATCCGTAAAGGGATTTGACAAGCTTGCAAACCTTTCCCTCATTCCCAGGAGTCACAAGCCCATCCGGTTGATCCATATAGATCTCTTCCTCAAGATCGTTATGCAAGAAGGCGGTCTTCACATCCATTTGGTGGATAGAGAGATCATATACAGATGCCAATGATATGAGCATCCGGATTGTAGTCATCCTAGTCACAGGGGAATAGGTATCAAAATAATCGATAACTTCCTTTTGCCTAAAGCCCTTGGCAACTAATCTGGCTTTGTATTTTTCAATTGATCAGTCAGGTCTAAGCTTTCTCTTAAACACCCACTTGCACCCAATAGTAGAGCACCCTTTGGGTAAATCAACCAACTCCCAAGTTCCATTAGCCATAATGGAATCCATCTCAGATTTGATAGCTTCCTTCCATTGTTTTGCTTCAGATGAAGCCATGGCTTCCTTGTAACTTGGTGGATCACCCTTGATCTGGTAGACAACGAAGTCGCTACCCAGATCCTTGGCTATCCGAGGTCTTTTACTCCTCCTTGGCTCAATCTCTTCAGAAAGATCATTGGGTTCAGGTTGAGTCTCAACCCCCACATTCGTTATCCTTTCCATTTGATCTGAAATAGATCCTGATGTAGAGGCGCCCTCAATAGTCAGATTTTGAGGAATCCCAGTCTTCAACGGAAAGACATCCTCAAAGAAGGTAGCATCACGGAGTTCAACAATAGTGTTGACATCTATGCCAGGTATCTCGGACCGAATTACCAAGAACCTATATGCATAGCTATTTTCCAGGTAACCTAAGAAGACCGCATCAACAGTTTTAGAACCAAGTTTCTTTCTCTTGTGTTCTGGGAATAAAACCTTAGCGAGACAGCCCCACACTTTGAGATATCTTAAACTTGGTTTCCTATTTCTCCAAAGTTCAAAGGGACATTTTTTCATATGTCTCAGAGGAACCCTATTCAGAATATGGCAAGCCGTATTCATGGCTTCTCCCCATATATAGGTTGGAAGTCCAGAACTCTGTAGGAGAGCATTGATCATGTCAGTTAAGGTTCTATTTTTCCGTTCTGCTATCCCATTTGATTGCGGTGAATATGGGGCCGTAACTTTATGAACTATGCCAAAAGATTTGCATTGTTCATCGAATAAGTTAGAGGTATATTCACCTCCTCTATCTGACCAAAGGCGTTTAAGCACTTTTCCTATTTGTGTCTCAGCCTCATTCATAAAGATAAGAACTTTCTCTAAGGCTTCATCCTTTGTTTTCATTAAATATACATAGCAGTATCTACTGTCGTCATCTATAAAGGTGATAAAGTATTTCTTATTGTCTCAGGTCAACACACCATTAAACTCACAGATATCCGTGTGCACTAGATCCAAGATCTCACTATCTCTAGAGACAGACTGATAAGACTTCCTAGGTGTCTTAGCTTGCACACATATTTCACATTTTTGAGTTTTATCAATAGTGTGTTTAGGGATCAACTCTAAATTCATCATTCTTTTAATTGAATTTAGGTTTACATGTCCCAATCTACCATGCCACAGATCACAAGATTCTAGATTATTCACAACATGAGACACAGAACTAGAACATTCAGAATTCAAAACATTCAATTAATTAATGTTTACTGAATCACATCTAATTCTAAATAACAAATCAAAATAAGCCAAATAGCCTTTTTCATAAAAAATGCCATGTCTCCGAATAACAAATTTATTACATTTAAAGTTTAATTCAAAACCATTTCTAACTAAGATAGAGCCAAATAACACATTCTTCTTGATGTCAGGAACATGCAGCACCCTATGCAACGTCCAGACACGTCCAAAGGAGAACCTCAAGTTGACTTGTCCCGACCCTAGCACCTTGGCCGCAGAATCGTTCCCCATCTTCACAGTACCACCGCTGCAGGTCTGATAAGAAGAAAATAATGTTCTGTCAGAACATATATTTACATTGGCTCCCGTATCCACGAGCCACTCATTTGGATCATGGATATGGTATAGTTCAGGTTTTACAGAGATATACCCCTCGCTAGCCCCGAGTCCCATAATGGCATGTTCACTTGTGGACTCCCGTCTGTAGCCTTAGGTTGAGCCTTCAAGGACGGACATTCCTTCTTCCAATGGCCAACCTGATTACAGTGCCAACAGGGTTTATTCTTTGCCTTTTTCTGGATCTTGCCCTTCGGTTTCATTTTATTGTTATTAGGACCCTTTCCCCTCTTATCCTTGCCCTTTGAGGTCATGAAATTGACCTTAGCTTGAATATCAACAGGAAGCACAGGTTTTTGTTTCATGTGTTCCTCCTCTATGGCAATTGCCACCATCAAGTCATTCATAGAAAATTTTCCCTTTCTGTGTTTCAGGGTCATATCGAAGTCTTCCCACGACTTGGGGAATTTTTCTATGATACACATGACTTGAAACTTCTCTGAAAGTTTCATTTCGGCATCCTCTAAACCATGGAGCAGGAGTAAAAACTCGTGTGCCTGTTCAGAAACTGACTTTCCCTCGGCCATGGAAAATTTCAAAAACTTAGCTACGGAGTATTTCTCAATACCGAGGTCTTCGGTATTATACTTCCGATCCAAATCTTCCCATAGCCCCTTCGCAGTCTGTGTGGACGAACAGTATACGCCAAACAACGTGTTGGACAGAGCCAACAAGATACAACCATAACATATACGGTCGCGTTCCCTCCACGCGGATTGCGCCTTCTGGCTATCGGGTGAGGGGTTTTCCATCTCCACCGTAGGACAGTCGATTTCAAGCATCGAGATTAAATTAACCCTATGGTGGTTAACCAGATCTTCATGCGTTGTTGCCAACGCTTCATGCGTTGTTGTCAACGCTTAAAGTTCTGTCCACCGAATTTTTCAGGCATACCCGTCATATCTACCCTCGATTTAAACATTGTTTCCGACATAATTTTGTAATCGGTTCTGGATATCCTCTCTAAGATTGTTGTTAACAGGATAAACCAAGCATACATTAAACAGTAATCAAACAGATTTCAATGGATTGACAGATCAATATTACAGATTATTAAGATTAATAACGTACAAATCCAATCCATTATCCGATTACAATAAGCAAACCAGAATCGATTATTCAGACGGAAACAAACAAATGGGCGTGATCTAGAAAAGGGCAAGCAATAAATAAATTGCGGCAAACAAAATACAAGAAAGATAAGGTTAGATTTCACCGAAGCGTCCATGAAATGGACTGTCCTTAGAGAGGATTTCGCCCCCACAATACCGGTGCGTTGAGTACTGGCGATCCACTCACAGGATACGATGGTTCACGATCGTCGTCCGCGCACACCGGCGAGACCGTACTCGAAAGCACCTCCGAGAACTTGTAGCCGAGAAGAAACAGGTCGCAGACACGAGAGAGAGAGCGAGAGTGACGGCGGGTGGAGATTTCTTGCGAGTGAAGAAAAACGGCGTCGGGTGGGGGATATAAAAAGAAGGGCTCGCGTGCCCTAGCGCGCAGTCCCTTCGGTTTCCGAAAACGTCCCTCAACGGTCGTGTCCTTTCGGATTCCAAAACTGCGGCTAAGTCGAGCCGTTTGGATCAAGTCCGATTCTCAATGTGATCACGATTAAATTCATTTGTCTGATTAATTTAATCGAGCAGCCAAATGAAACCCGCAGCAAAAGTATCGAGATCCGAGATCCGAATTGACTCTCCCGAGCCGGAGCCGGAGCCGAAGCGGAGCGCGCACGCACGCGTGTGAGATCCTCCATTCCTCCTCTCTACTATTGCTACAAAAGCTTGGGGTGTTGACTCATATATAAGTCCATCAAAAGTTTAGATCTCTAAAGTATGGTACTAAGCTTCCATCCAAACTCAACCATGTTTCAAATTTGGGAATTCCCAACTTTCCCTCCAAACCATTTGGTTTCCCAATTGAAACCTTATTGTCAATTGTAATTAATAGGTTTTCCAATTAAAACCTAAATACAATTTTTAATACAACATTATGTACATAATCTCATCTACTACAATATGTATCATGACTGTTTATACCACCAAGTTCATAAAAAGAGCCCACTTGCCTGCTAGCATCCTTTTGATTTCTCAGGTTGTGTCTCCCATTCCTTTTGTCCAAAAGATGCATGGTTTGATTAAACAAAATATATCACCGTCTATAATCTAACCAAAGGAGACCTAGTTAGATTTAAAAGCTTGCATTGGTACCTTTATGGTAGCATAATATGAACCAAACATGAATCAAACAGAGCTCACAATGACAAAAAGATATTGAAACCCAAAGAAAAGAAAGAAAACTTAGCTTTTGCACAACCAATTTTTTCCAGTGTTTTCTTCTTTTTGTAAATATTGTTTTGCATAAAGACCTTGTGCATTGGTTGCCTATGAAGCTCTTAATACCAGACGATTATGACAGTTATCTGGAAAAGGATCAATGACATACGGGTTTTCGAAGCATGTGCTATATTGCCAAAAGGATCCATGAGGACCCCCAAGATTCATTGATAGTTGCATCAAGAATCTGAAAAAAAAATAAGAAGAAATGCGGATAAGTGAGACCACCAATAGCGTCCTGGTAAGATCTCTAGAGAAAATAAAAGAATGATCACCTTTTGATCTATCATATATGTTAGGAACTTTAGTAATTTTTTGTTGACCTCTCTCTTGCTGCAAAATAACAAAGATAAAAAGAACTCTTGTGGAATTATACTAGCTTGCTTTCTTCTTCCTTCAACCTTGATTCTCCTTTAACTGAAACTCACATGGAATGATATAGACAACAACTACACAGAAATCTCAAATATAATACCGAATGACAATGGATTCTACAAGGTGAAGCAAAATAATAAAATCCATTCAACCTATTTGATACAAGGTTCAACTTGATTGAGATGCTTGAGATCATTGCATGCTCTAAAGATAATAAAATCCATTCATCCTATTTGAGATATAAAAAATATCTACACGACAGAGCAAAATAATACCATTCATTCAACAAAAAAGCATATGAAATGTTTATCTAAAAAAACATAACTGTACAGGAACAAATGAATTCAATCATCATCTTCAATCTCTTCGCCATCAGAATCTTCTTCATACGAGTCGTCTTCCTCTTCATCAAATTCATCAATGATAACTTTTCTTTTTCGTGATGAAGAAGGTATCAATGATGTACTCAGCTGGGCGAAATCTAGCAATTGTTTTATAAAAGATCATTCGCATCATATTTATCATACTAATATCTAGAGTAAAACTATTATAAAACTTACTCAAGTGTTTATTTGACATGTGATTTTCTGTTTGCATGATATTGCATGTCCATCTTTTCATTTGCTCCATTTGTGTCAGCATCAATTGATTGTGTTTCTTCTTGTTGATTTTTTCTTGCCATCAGTATTTCATCAAATGACCATAGGCCCATCAAATTTCTTCTTCAAGCGATGACAAAGCCTCTTTATTTGCTTCGCCAACTGACTATTTATAACAACATAAACATGTGGTTCGTCATCCAAGCCGACTACATTTGCATAGGCCTAAAAATCACGATAAATTGGAATGAAAGGATGAACTATAATGAAATGATACAGTTATTAAACCACATATGCGGTAAGCATTCTTCATGAAATTGCCACAATGAGTTTTGTCAATATCGTCAAGTCATGTCAGTATTGCCTTTCCAAGATGGCAACATTGACTTTTACAACCACATTCGAATTTTGTAAGCTTTAAAATATATGTACTCCATTGATTGTCATGACTTACGATCAATTCATTCAGTTCATTAGCCCAATAAAGAAGTTGATCTATGAATACTTTAAATTAAAAAAAGAAGGAAATTAACAACCTACCGAAAAGATTGTGACATATGATTAGTCCAATAGTCGTGTTGTATTTGTATCAAGGTATGCACTGAACAACTATCAGCTTGTTGCTCAAATGATGTCCGACAACCAATGGTTATATCCCCTTGCCTTTTGCAAGATCATAAATTTTAACCGGGTTTAAGGAACAAGATTGAAACTTCTACTTCTTGACATCCATATACAAACTACAATTAAACATAGTATAAAGGTTACCATCCTTATAAATAGAGCCTTATGCAGACCCTTAAATTAATTATAGTTCAGATTCCGAAGAGGAGAAGAAATAGTAGTCCAACGGGAAAGAGAAGTTGAGGAAATAACAAAATAGAGGACAATGTCTTGTATCACTGCCCCTCGATATCATTCCTCCGTTTCAACGTGTGATATACTAGTTTAAAAAACAAAAAAAGGGACCATAGCCTCCCTCTCCTTATTTAGAATCCATTTAAAAATATTCTCGTATATATACATATGCATGAGGTTTAGGAAACCCACCTTTTGCATTGTGGCTCCCAACATAGATTATTATGTCTAATAAATCACCCCTTCCAATAGTTCATGGGCAAAGTACAACTCCCCCTTACAAAGTAGAAAAATACTAGATAATAATACAACATTCTTACATAAAAATAAATAAGAATGCTGCGGGCGATTTTACAGTATACCATATTACAATTATCTACAACTTATTTGTCATCTAAATGCTAGAAATCAAATGTTTGAAACCACCTTATTTCACATTGATTTATCTTTTCTTCAAAAATAGTCATGTTATAAGAACAGCCTCATTATTTTCTAATATAGAGGAGCTATGAACAATTCATTCAGTTCATTAATCCAATAAACAAGATGAACTATGAACACTTTAAATTCCAAAAAGAAGGAAGCTAAAAACTTACCAAATGGATTATGACATATGATTATGAAGGCGAGGGTGTTCTCCTCGCATATCACTAAAGCGTAGAGATCACATCTTATGCGATCTAGGTCGACTAGTCGCACTAAACGCAAAGGGCAGTGGAGATTAAATTTTTTCGTTGAAACCACATAATATGAGAACCATTCCCAAGTCATTTCATCTTGATTACAAACAAGTATTGGGGTTACCTCTTGTACCATGATTGTGATCCTTGTGTCTCATAATGAAGAGACCTCCGGTCTCAAGTCCGATCCAACGGAGCGACACTTGCAGACAAGTGGATGAGATGCGAGCTTCCTACAATCCAAGTTGATGATTTGATCACGAATCCTCCTGATTTTATCTTATAAAATATGTGGTCTTCCTCACAAGCACGAGGTACCGAGGAAGACAGAGATCTACAAGCAGTCCATCCGGCAGCACAACGGAAACACGAAGACAACGAAGCTCTTTGTACAAACTCTAGAGTGGACAACCACTACGATTTGAGGGAGAGAGCATGGACGAGTATGAGAGAGAGTTTTGTCGCTTCAACTTGTGTGTGGAAAAGCCTAGGGTTGACTCTTCTTTTATACAATTTTGGATGACTAGGATGCACTCCTAATTGAAATCAACGATCTGGATTTTGTTGCAATAATTTGCAACAAAAATTAATCAATTTAAAATAAATAAATAATTTGAAGAAATTTGTCAATAAATTTAATTCACAGTATATCAATTAAATGTGGAATGATAAGATGGATGAGAGCCTCCTTCCTCATTACGGTAGATCGCCACGATGGAGTCACTTTTCCATGTGGTCGTCCACTCCATATAAGAAATGGAGCTCCTTATGGATGAGATTCTCAAATCTTGCTATATTTTCCACATGCTTGCAACAACTTTTGTTGCTTGAATTTTCATCAAAATAATTCCAAATTATTTTGTGACAATTTCAATCCTGTCGTTGATAATTATAATTCATATTCATATTAAATGTAAATCACATTTATATTTAATTGTACAATGTTAATCCAAATCACATTTAATTGTATAATGTGAATCTAATTCACATTAACTTAATAAATTGTAAATCACATTTACAATTAAACTCTTTATAATATTATAAATCATATTGACAAGACAAATATAATTATTATGGATAATACTATCCACATTAATCGTATGTTTGATTATTAAATCTGATTTAATTATCTTAGATGCCTCTCCACATGTGTCAAAATAATGTGAATCATATCCATATTATTTAATAATAATTAAATTATATTTAATCATCATTATTCTAATGCTTAGATATTATCAATAGTGGAATTATTCTTGAACCTTTTCAAGAATAATGTGTTTTCTTCGCGGATACTTGGAGATAAGGACGGGGCGACTGTATATTCCATGTATAGTGACTTGGATACTGAAATCTAATCTTATATATAGATCTAGAAGACCACTCAGAGATGTCTGATCAAGTTAGATAGAATATCCAATCTTCTCATTGAATCTGAATCATATTCAGATCAATGTCCAACATTTCGAATAAGATTGGATAATCAATCTTTTTAGTGGTCACTAAAATCCAAATTTATTTCATCACTCCCTCGAAATGGAAGCGTACTGTTATACAATAGACTAAGATCACATCACCCTCGAGTATTCATAATACCCATACATCCTGCATACTGGAAGACCTAGAATAAACCCAAGTTTTTTATCACTTTTGAACTATCTTATACAGGATTTTATCATTAAGTTTCTCATTTTATCATTGTGAGTTGGTATCGATCACATGCTTTCCAAAAGCATATATCATACCTACAAATCATATCATGCTTCTAAAGTAAGATGACCATCGATGGAATTTTGTTGGTCCCAGTATCTCATGAGTGATCTCATGCCTTCTGGTTTAGTAGCGAACATGTATGATCCCTTTGGGAGATCGTATTATTCATATGCACTCGTTATGTACACCAGCTCATCTGTGTATATATCTTGATTAGGTCATCAACGTAATGGTCTGCCTAATGTACACACTTAAACATAAAGTAACAAATATGTCTCCGATCAGAGGATGTGTGCCTGTATCGTGATATTATACGATATAGGTCTTAACTATCTCGATCTCGTTAAGTTAACTCTTTGACCTAACTTATCCGACACCTCCGAATCTCTATTCCTATGCAAAGGGCATGCATAAAGAGGTCGACCGGATATCAGCCTTCAGAGTAAGGATTGACATCTCCTTCTTAGGTTGGAGATCCTATCTCAACAATCATTTGATGGTGCTAGATGAGTCATCAATATAACTCTTAGATCCAAGCACCAACCGCTATGATTCAACCATTGAATCAACAGATGTATGATTAAATCAAGATGGCCATGGCACATAACCCTAATTTTACTAAAGGATCTTATAAGTGCATTCATTCATTAATCTTGGATAGGGAGTGAATATCAATAACTTTTATTGATATATGAAAAAGGATTACAATAACATTTATTGCAGAAATGGTTCGCCTGAGGCTCACATGTCTAACAGATTAGTCTAACAACCATATTCTATTTGTATCAGGGTATGTGATAACCGTCCGGATGACTAAGGGTAAAGGTAAAGAAATGGTCGTCGTGACCTCAGTCAATCGAACTAAGTATATCAAGAAAAATTAGACCACTACGAGAAATAAAATCAATCGAAAATGCGAAAGCGGTCTCGCTATGATATTAACCTGGTATAGCTCCCAGGGTCGAACACAAGGAGCACGGATTGGCTAGAAGCCTATGAAGTAGTAAAAAGAAAATAAAATGAAATAAAAGTGATTTTTAGTTGTTTTTGTTAATTCTTCTAATTTTTTTTGTGATTTTTAAAAGATAAAGAAAATGAAAGAAAGGGAATACAAGACAACTTCAACAATTTATTAAACACACTAAAAATAATGCAAAAATTAAGGAAAAATTGTTTTTATGTTTTTTAAGTTTTTTACTATTTTTGGTGAATTTTTGAAATTTTTCTAATGGGTAAATTATTTTCTAAAAATCAAACAGTGCTAAATAAAAGAGGTACTGTCCAGCAAGGCTTGAAACTCAAAAATAAAATATCTAAGAGTCTCACTAAGCCCTGGAAGTAATTTTCCTGTATACTAGATAGAATAAGGAAAATTTAGGCACCCTAATTCTTGTTTTTGGATTTTTAATTTATTTATTATAATTTTTATGGGTTTTTAGGGGTTTTTCAATTTTTAAGGTTTTTACTCAATGAAAAATAGCCAAAATTGGCTAGAAAATCAAACAGCAAGCAAACAACAATATCTAATTTTTTTATGGAGATGTTTTTATATTTTTTTGGTATTTTTAAATCTAAACAGTAACTAAAAAGGCTGTTTTTGAATTTTTAAAAATACTAAATAAAAGTGAAAATGTTCTCAAAAATCACAGAAATTCCTACATCATGGCAGGAGCCATGTGTCGAAATTTCATTGGATTTGGAGATGATTTACTATTTTATTCAAAAATGCAAAGAGGGCACAGTGCACAAGGACGAATGTGCAAATACCCGAGAATCTGGGGGCTCTGGTGCAAAATACCCAGCAAGTCACGCGCGTGGCACGTGGCTGGGGCACACAGGGACCAAATGGTAATAAAAACCAAGTCTTAGGGCCTTTTGATAACTCGTATCAAAAGCCCAGGGACTCGGTTGCAAAAAGCCCACTAAAATCCGCACATGCGCAATAAAAACACTCACAGGGGCATAACTGCAATTACTCAAAAATATTCATTCATTTCATAACAACCCAGTTCTACAGGACAAAAGATGTAAAATGCCCAACACAACACGTGACGAAGCACGTGGTCACATACACACAGGGGCATACATGCAATTAAAACTAAGCACAAGGTCCATACTGCAAATAACCCTACGTAAATAAAGTTCTAAAAATATTTACAGGACTGGAAATGAAATGGCAAACTAAGAGGGGGCCCTAAGATATTTACCCCTTTATTGGTCGACGGCCAGATGCGCGCCACGTGGTGGATGGACGGTCAGGATGGGCGGCGCTCTCCTTCTCTTCTTCTCTTGGGCTCAATCGACGGCTGAGGCGAGGCCACGTGGGTGATCTAACGACTGGGGCTCAGGTGCCTCTCTCCTCGGGTACTAACGGTCCAGATGAGGTCCTCTGGATGATCAACGGTCGCGGCTCCTCGAAAGATGGACGGCTGATATTAGAACTGGAGCTGAGGCTTCATCGGACGGCTCTGGAGGATGGTGAAAGAACTCGACGCCGGCGAACTTCGCCGGCCTCCTACGTGAGCTACACTCCTCCTCAGCTGCTTCTGGATGTCGGAACAGGTTCCCGGTGCAGCCCCGCAGCTGATGGTATTGGCCGATGGCCCAGCCGAGCCCTGGAGGGGCTCCGGCGAGGCTGGCGGCGCGAAGCTCTGGTCTGGGATGTAAGGGGGGCTCAGACACCTCCCTTTGGACCTGCAAAGCAACCAGAAAGCTTCGCGGGTCGAGGGCAAAGTGCCTCGACCCAAAGAAGCGGGGTGAAGGTGGCTGGTGGGTCGGGGCGAAGGAGCTCCGGCGAGCGGAAGACGGTGGAGCTCGACTCCCAGCTCCGGGGCAAGCTGGGTTGAACGAGTGGGCGTAGAACGTGCGTGAGGAGATGGCGGAGGTGATGGGGTGCTCCGATGATCGAGATATGAAGCGAGACGGTAGGAATCAAAGGAACACGGCGAACGGTCGATTTGGGCGAAATCCAAAATTACTCTAACTGGATAGGAACTAAGGTTACCTGGGTGATGCTGTAGACTGGGCTGGAGCTCAGCTAGCTCCTGGTCCTCGCCTCAAGGGTCGTCAACTCCCGAGGCTCGAGCTCCGGGTGGTCGTCGGAGCACGGCTGCAAGAAGCGGCCGGATCGATGGTCGAACACCTCCTCCTCGCTGCGACACCGGCGGGGGCAAGCTGTCACCTTGCTTGTTGCGATGGAGCTCACTGGAGAGAGAATGGGTAACCAAAGATCGCGTGAGAGTGCGGCGGAGAACGTGCGTGAGGAGATGGCGGAGGTGATGGGGTGCTCCGATGATCGAGATATGAAGCGAGACGGTAGGAATCAAAGGAACACGGCGAACGGTCGATTTGGGCGAAATCCAAAATTACTCTAACTGGATAGGAACTAAGGTTACCTGGGTGATGCTGTAGACTGGGCTGGAGCTCAGCTAGCTCCTGGTCCTCGCCTCAAGGGTCGTCAACTCCCGAGGCTCGAGCTCCGGGTGGTCGTCGGAGCACGGCTGCAAGAAGCGGCCGGATCGATGGTCGAACACCTCCTCCTCGCTGCGACACCGGCGGGGGCAAGCTGTCACCTTGCTTGTTACGATGGAGCTCACTGGAGAGAGAGAATGGGTAACCAAAGATGGCGTGAGAGTGCGGCGGAGCTCCAACTTTATAGTGTTAGGGGTCCGGGAAGAATGGAGTCGGGCACGAAGATCGGCGCGCGGATCCCCATGCAAACCTCCGGGCGAGGGTCTCGGGTGTGTGAAGGCGGATTAGGGCCCGGGGTTTGCGGATTTGGCATTCGGATCAGGTGAGGAAAAGATCGAGAAATCGGGTCGAAACCCAGATCCGCGCCTCTGGTGGTCCTGGGGGAGGTGTTGACCGGGGGTCAACAATCCCCCGTGGACCAATCAGAGGCCGCCAAGGCTGAGATTTTTATTTTATTTTTTTGGGCCTTTAAATGGCCGAATTTCCAAAAACTCAAAACATGAAAAATGTTTGTTCTAATTTTTTCTATTTTTTTGTGATTTTTAATTAATTTTTGGAAATTAAAATAAGGTATTTACATATTATAGCTATACATAGGTATATATACAATATATGATTTTTGATTTTTGATTTTTAATTAATTATTTTTATACATTTTTATTCCCATTTTATATTTTATTTATTTATAGAATAAAATGAGGAATAAAAGGCTATTTTTACTTTATTTTTATTATTTATATACATATGGGAAATAATTATTTATTTACACTTATATACATGGTATATATACAAGATATTTTTATATTTTTAATTTTGTAATTTTTATTTGATTTTTGTTTTGATTCTTTTTATTTATTTTACTTACAAAACATAAAAAGGAATATTTACAAAAAGTTTTGGAAATAAATAAGTGTATTTACAAGGTGAAATAAATAAGGGTGGTGGTCTATGTACATGGTGAAGGGTTCTTTTTGGTATTTTTGATTTTTAACTTTTTATTTTGTTTTTAATAGTTCCTAAATATATACAAAATATATACAAGTATATTTTTGGTTGAGGAAAATATTATTTTATTTATTTACATAAATATTTACACATGAGCCCTTATCTCCCTCTACTTGGCTTTTATGCGGTCAGGCCCATGCTGAGCCCTCCCTTGGGTTAGGTTGCTCAATATTTATTCTAAATATTTCCCTCTTTTTCTTTTTCTTCTTTATTCTTTTATTTTTGCACAAAAACATGCTAATTATCTGTATTTACAAAAATGCATGCTTTTGCTAACTTTTCCTATTTACACATATCTACATGCATTTGCATAGGTTTTTGTAGCTAAAATATAAGAATAAAGAGTGATGAATGGGTATTCATCACCCCCCTATACTATACTTTGCTAGTCCCTTAGCAAACACTTATTTGAAAAAGAAGTGCAAAAGAAAGAAAAAAGGAAAAAGAAAAAGAAAATGTACATGGATCAAGGTTGATTATTAAACTTGCCTTCATTAAATTGAGGTATGGAGCTTAATCAGATCTTTGGATTATTGATGTGTTGGAACCTTATTTAGACTTAAGCTTAAAACCTAACAGCCTCCAAGTTCCACTATTCTATAACCAAGACTCCTCAATGCTCCAGATCAGAACAAGTCATCAATCACAAACCCTGAAGACCATGAATCTTTCCTTGTCCTGTGAAAGTGAGGTCTAAGCTCTCCACCTCAGAAATGGCAACTTGACAACCCTCCCCAACAAGGTAACTCTATGACCTCAATCTGGCCACTCTTTCCTCGAGGAGCGGGGTATTCCCTTCTAAGTTCAAGTACAACCGGCTCAAGAAGAGGGGGAAGAAGAGAATGGGTCAAGGCCAGTGTAGCCAAGTACCCTTGGGAGCTTGACCAGTGTAGCCAAGTCTCCCTGCTGCAAGCTACAACAGGTGGATCATGAAACCAAGCTTTGCTTATTGCACTTATATACATACTCCGGTGGGATTATCATTTTCTCTCAGACCCACCACTTTTTTGGAGTTATTTTCTTTTTCACATTTTTTTTTCGAGTGCATCTATACAACATGTACATGTGCAGCATATATACAAGGAGTTTTTCCTCTTGAGCCAGTAGACTATCCCTCTTTTGAAGCTTTATTGCAACCCACAACTCCCGTCGTTAGACTTCATGGCAACCAGACCAAGTTGAGACGCACTTCCTTCACTAAATGAAGAAGAGAGGTTCCGCCTAGAAGTACTACCCTCATATGCTACCCCAAGTCAAGGAAGACTGCCTCCTCACCATCTCATCCGTAGAGAGCTCGGTGCATAGTGCGGTTGTCCAAGTAAAGCCATAATCTATATGAGTCATGTGTTGTTGTTAAGTGCTCTACTTAGGCTCATTGAGATGACATGTGATCATAGCCTAGTGGACTCAAAGAATTAAGTCACCATGGACCTGAAAAGCCTTAAACCTAAGCCCTATAAGGTTCCTCTTAGAAATTAGGTTGATTAAGATCTTAATCAAGCTCCATTTCTCAATTTGATTCCAGGCTAGTTTAAATGTCAACTATTATCCAAGGAAAACTATATACATATGTACAAAAAGATGCATATTTACACAACATTTTACAATCATGCAAAATTTTTGAAAAATGTTTTGAAATCATGAATGATGATGCATGAAGTGCAAGTTTTGCAAAAAGATATTCACACACATTTACACAAGATTTTTGCAAACTTTTTGATTTTTCAAAACATTATGGAAAAATTTTGTACTATATACATAATTTTGATACAGAAAATATTTACACAAGCTTTACACACAAAAGATTTTTGAAATCATTTTTACAAAAATAATTTGTACACTAGCTATGTATGTGCAAATAAAAGAAGATATGTACATGAAAATTTTTAATTTTTGTGGTTTTTAGCCATTTTTATTTATTAACACACTCACACAAAGTACGAGTTATGGCTAAAGTATATATGAAATATATACACACCCCCCTATACTTAGCTCGAACGATGTCCTCAGAGTCAAGAGCGATGAAGAAGACATAACTCGTGCTATGTATAGGGAAGTGAAAAGGAAGGCTATACAAAAGAGAATGAAAGTCAAGAGGGACTCGGGTCTTCCCCCTATACTTAGGATCAAGTAATCCTAAGTATAGCAGGCTGTACACGAAGGGAAAACCGAGTGGAGAATGTACAGGGTCTACCCCCCCCTATACTTAGGGTGAAATACCCCTAAGTATAGGCAGCAAAAACAGGGGTAGACAAAAACAAAAGAATACTCGAAAGGTCTCACATCCCCCCTATACTTAGGGTAAAGTGTACCCTAAGTATAGCATAATCACAAGATGAAGAAAGGGATGTGGGACTAAAGAATGTGCTGATATGGACATCTGGATCTATGTACAGCGGAGGATCAGTAAAGCTCATGCGTGAGATGTATTAGATGTGAGTCAAAGACCACATCTCACGCAAAATGAATAGGGGCAAGATCAACGACCCGCGGCTCATGATCTAGAAATGGCTTGAGCCGCTGGCCGTTCACTCGGAAGGTACTCTCAGAAGACAACTCGGATATATCGATGCTACCGTTGTCGTGTACCTTCCGAACCAGATAAGGTCCCTTCCATTTGCTCTGTAGCTTTCCTGGAAATAATCTAAGCCTCGCATCAAACAGCCATACTCTCTGTCCAATCTCAAAATGTTTGTGGCTGATATGAGAATCATGCCACTCCTTGACTCTCTCCTTGTAATGTAGGCTGCTCGTGAAAGCTGCATCTCTAAGCTCTTCCAGGGCAGCTAGCTCTGCCCTCCTCTGGTCTCCTATACCATCTGGATCCATCAATATGTCTGTAACTGCCCAGAGTGACTTGTGCCTCAGCTCAACTGGTAGGTGACAGGGCTTGCCGTACACGAGGCGAAAGGGAGATGTGCCCAAAGGTGTCTTGAAAGACGTCCTATATGCCCACAAGACCGAGTCCAATAGCTGTGACCAATCCTTCCGGTCAGGGCGGACGACTTTCTGCAGAATAGTCTTGATCTCCCTTTTCGACACTTCGGCTAGACCATTCGTCTGTGGATGGTATGGTGTAGCAACACGATGGTCTATGCCGAACTCGCTAGCAAGTGCCTTCACCTGGTCGTTGATGAAGTGAGATCCCCCATCAGAAATAAGAACTCGTGGAACCCCGAACCGTGTGATGATGTGCTTCCTCAAAAATCTGCAAACTGTCCTCGCATCAGCGGCTCGGGCGGGGATAGCCTCCACCCAACGACTCACATAATCTACGGCCAACAGAATGTACTCAAATCCCTGACTCTTAGGGAATGGGCCCATGAAATCGATGCCCCATGCGTCAAAAATCTCACAGAAATGAATAGGCTGCATCGGCATCATATCACGCTGACCACAAGTGCCCATCCTCTGACAGTCAGTACACCTTTTCACGAACTCATCTGAGTCCTTGAAGAGGGTAGGCCACCACAAACCGGATTGGAGCACTTTCTGTGCCGTTCTCCTCCCAGAATGATGTCCCCCTGCCTCAAGCTTGTGGCAGTAAGTGAGGACGCTATGGTGTTCCTCCTGAGGAATACAACGACGCCAGACGCTATCCCCTCCCTCGTGGTAAAGGATGGGATCCTCCCAATGGTAAGACTTGGCCTTCGCAAGGAAGGTCTCAAGCCTCTGCCTGGGCCAATCTTGTGGAACTTTCCCAGCAACGAGAAAGTTCACAATATCGGCGTACCATGGGAGTGAGACGATAGCAAGGATCGCCTCATCTGGGAAGGTATCTCTGATCGGATCAATCTGCTCTGACTCCTCAGGCTGCTCTAGTCGGGATAAATGGTCCGCCACCACATTCTTGACTCCAGGCTTATCCTTAATCTCAATGTCGAACTCCTGGAGTAGAAGGATCCATCTAGTCAGTCTGGCCTTGGCATCCTTCTTTGCCATGAGGTACCTGATGGCGGTGTGATCTGTGTACAAGGTCACTCGGGATCCAATGATATATGATCTGAATTTATCTAGGGCAAACACTACTGCTAGCATCTCCTTCTCTGTGACTGTATAATTCCGCTGGGCGGAATCCAATGTACGGCTAGCATAGTGTATAGCAAATGGTACTCCATCCCTCCTCTGTCCCAGCACTGCCCCTACGGCAAAATCGGAGGCGTCCGTCATGATCTCGAATGGGAGAGACCAATCGGGTGGCTGGAGGACAGGAGCCTCAATAACACATCTCTGGAGAGTCGCAAATGACGAAAGACACTTGTCATCGACAAGGAACTCGGTGTCTTTCGTCAAGAGGTCAGTCAACGGTCGGGCAATCCTGCTAAAATCCTGAATAAATCTCCTGTAGAATCCAACGTGCCCCAGAAATGACCGCAACTGCCTCAGATTGGACGGTGGTGTGAGTTTTCTAATGACATCAACCTTGGCCGGATCCACCTCCATGCCCCTGTTGGAGATGATATGGCCAAGCACCGTCCCTTGAGTCACCATAAAGTGACTCTTCTCCCAAGATAGCACCAAGTTGTACTCAATACATCGCTGGAGTACTCGGTCTAGGCAGTCAAGACAGGAATCGAATCCGTCGCCGTAGACCGAGAAATCGTCCATGAAGACCTCAAGGCACTCCCCTACCATGTCCGAAAAGATCGACAGCATGCACCTCTGAAAAGTCGCAGGGGCATTGCATAGCCCAAATGGCATGCGTCGAAAAGCGTATGTGCCGAAGGGACAGGTAAAGGTGGTCTTCTCCTGATCCTCAGGAGCGATGGCCACTTGGTTGTAGCCCGAGTACCCATCCAGGAAGCAGTAATGGCTCTTCCCTGCCAGTCTCTCAATGATCTGGTCAATAAAAGGCAGGGGGAAATGGTCCTTCTTGGTGGCTTGGTTGAGTCTCCTGTAGTCAACACAAACCCTCCAAGAGGTGGGTACCCGTGTAGCAATCTCCTCTCCCGACTCACTGATCACAGTCGTGATGCCCGTCTTCTTGGGCACCACATGCAAGGGGCTGACCCACTTGGAGTCGAAAATGGGATAAATAAAACCTGCACCCCACCACTTCGATATTTCCTTCATGACAACCTCTCTCAGGTTGGGGTTCAGACGCCGCTGGAACTCACGCGACGGCTTCGCCCCATCCTCGAGATA
Source organism: Ottelia alismoides (assembly GCA_037367405.1). Classification (NCBI taxonomy): domain Eukaryota; kingdom Viridiplantae; phylum Streptophyta; class Magnoliopsida; order Alismatales; family Hydrocharitaceae; genus Ottelia; species Ottelia alismoides. The sequence goes on from JAZKJV010000935.1 coordinate 419,704, forward strand.
GATGTGGTGGGAGCAAACTGATGGATCAATCCCATGGAGATCTGCTACGCTCCATCCGATCGCCTTGCGGTTCTTTTCAAGAACCCCCATCAGACGGGATTCCTGCTCTCCAGTCAACTCAGCAGAGATGATGACTGGGTACATCTCAGGATCGCCCGCAAGGAATCGATACTTCAGCGAAGTAGGGAGCGGCTTCAGCTCTGGAATGCTGGGTGCTGGCAAATCTGGCTGTGGAAGAAACTGAGTGAAAGCTGCAAGATCGGCCAACTCTGCCTGGGAAAGTGAAAGTGTACTCTCGCAAACTGGGTCGGGAGAAGGTGGCTCAACTGCACTGTCTCTGCTCTGCTCTGCCTCTACCTCCTCCTCTGTAGGCTCAGGTGAACTCAGGTCTGGCATCTGATCATAACAATCGGCCCAATCAGACTCTGAATCCGAGGGATCTGCATCAGAATCGGTGGCATCAGTACCACCGGAAAACAAGGTGGCCTCAGCACCACCATCACAAAACACTGTGCTGCGATCGAGAACCGGCTCTGCTGCCGCAATGGTATCCTGAACCAGGTCTGTGCTCTCCAGACTCTCCTCTGCTATCATCTCTGCATCAGCTGTGTCTGAAAGTGAGAGGGTAGTCTGTGACTCAAGGTCTGCCCAAGCTGCCTCATCATCTGTGATCACAAAGTCGCAGTCCTGGTGGATGTCTGGCTCTGCGTCTGTCAGCTGCTCTGAATCGGTACTGGCATCTGAGCGGGATCTGGATCTGGCTCTGCGGTCCTCGACCGTCTCTATTTGTATACTCTCGCCCTGGACGCGAAAGTACACCTTCCCGCTATCATGATCAGTCACCGCCTTGGCTGTGGCCAAGAACGGACGACCAAGTATGATGGGGGTATCGGCCACTGATTCAGGGATCTCCATGTCCAACACTACGAAGTCCACGGGGAATTGCAAACCCTGAATAGTGACGATAACGTCTCGTAACAACCCCTTCGGCCTCTTGACAGATCGATCAGCGAACTGAAGGACTGTCCTGCTCTGTCGAAGAGTGCCCAACTCGAAGCGGTCGAGAAGGGCTGCCGGAAGTAGGTTGATCGAAGATCCGCTATCTAAAAGAGTACGGTCGAACCACTGCTCTCTGATCTGGCATCTGACATACGGGGCCCCTGCATCTGGCCTCTTGGCTGGCAGACGGTTCTGAATCGCAAAGCACGTGGCTTTGGTCAGCACATGGATCTCTGAAGTATGGTTCCTCCTCCTCCTCCTAACTGTAGTCCTCTCTCTCAAAGATCTCTGGAGAAGGGGGATGTGCTGCAAAGCCTCCTGGAGGGTCAGCTGAATGTGAAAGCGATCGATCATGCTCTGGCTGAACTCCTCAAGCTCTCTTTTTTTGAATCATTTTTCTTCCCCTTCCCCATCTGAAGGGCTCTAGGGAAGGGGATCACTGGGTCCTTCTCAGATGAAGGACTAGGAAAAGATCTACGCGGTTCAAGGACCGGATCCACACATACATCATGCACCACAGTGGGACCAAAAGAATGTAAACCTTTTCCTTTATTCATCACAGAGTCCTGAGATACATAACCATGAGGAAAAACAACATCAGATCTCTCTCTACAAACACCGGTGGCCTCAGTACCACCACGGATGTGCTGCTCTGCTGCTGCTGGTGAAGGTAGACGTCGAGCGGCATCAGTACCGCTCACTGGCTCGGCTGCTGCTGGGGTGGCATCAGTACCACCTCCTCGATCTGGTGAAGTGGCGGCCTCCGTACCGCCGGTGGGATCAGCATCCTCGGTGGCCTCAGTACCACCGTCATCGACTGGAGCGGCCTCAGTACCGCTCTCCTCCTCCTCCTGGGGCGCCTCTGGATGGTGCTCAGCTGAGGCGCCGCCGCCGGCTGGGGTCCTACCGCTCCTAAGCGTGGCAAAATCAACATCAAACAGATCTGAAGAAGTATCATCAAATGGATCGCTAGGAGTGGCTAACTCAGTATGTACTACCTGCTCAGACTTCCGCTTCAGGTTGTTCGGATTGGGCTCTATCTGTGCAGGTATGGCGGCCTTCCCTCTCACCAAGTCCCGCATCTCATGGCGGAATTCATCCATCTCCCGTCTGAAGGTCGCCTGCTGATCCGTGAGGAGGCGGGCGATATCGTCCAAGGCAGGGCTCTCGTGGGAGCCCGACGGGTAGCCTCTCTGTGGGTGAGGCTGCTGGTACTGCTGTGGGTGAGAGGGGTAGGACGGAGGGTGCTGCTGGTGCTGATATCCCGGGTGAGCCTGCTGCTCACGCCTCCAAGACTGTCCCTGCTGATAGGGACGAGGACCGTAGGACGACTGCTGCTGGTAAACTGGGGGCTGCTGCTGCGGCTGGTGATGGTCTCTCGGCTGGGAGTACTGCCCTCCCTGTGCTGACGGCTGCTGCTGGGGCTGGGCACCACCGCTCCCCCACCTGAATCCGGGATGATCTCGTCGGATCCCAGGCTGGGGACGGTCGTACCAGATCCCGTTGACATCCATCAACGGCTCTGCATCCAAGGGGGCTGGGGGTAGCACTGCCAACGGCTGGTCCGGCTGGTAGACCACCATCTGCATCTCTGGAGATGGTGGGGACTGGTAGGTAGGCTGCGGCTGCTGGTACGGCTCCGCCTGTACAAGGTGAACCTGTCTAGGCTGCGCTGAGGCGCTGGAGCGCTGGGACGAGCTGCTGCTGCTGCCGGAGTCGCCTCGCGACTGAAGACGGGGCTGAGAAGCCGTCTGTGTCTCCTGGAGACACATGATCTGTGTCTTCAAGTCGCTCAAGACCTGTGCCATCTGATCCATCTGTGCTATGCTCTGGCACTGCTTCTTCTCTATCAGCTCCATGCGGTCCAGCTTCTCGCTGATGATGCCCATGTCCGCAGCTGACGACTCTATTTGTGCTGCTGCTGTGGCTGCGGACGAACTGGCTGGACCTGCATCTACCCGTGCGATCCTCTGGTACTGCACGGGTCCTGGCTGAAGTGGCTGGGTCTTCTGTGTGTAGAGGCGGGTCTGGGACATAACCATGTAGTTCTCCGCCATCTCCTCAAAAATAGCCCAGACCTGGTCATGGTCCTTGGCGAAGTAGGACCCGCCACAAGAAGCGTTCACCAGGCCCTGTAGCTCTGGTGATAACCCACTGAAAAAGCTCTGAACTAGGTTCGGCTTCGTGATATCGTGGTGTGGGCATCTGTCCAAGAGCTCCCTGAACCTCTCCCAAGCCTCGTGGAACTGCTCGTTGGGGAACATGGAGAAGTTGCTGATCAGGGCCCTCGCTGCGTTCGTCCGCCCGAGTGGATAGTACTTATTCAAGTACTCGGTGCGGAGCTGCTCCCAGGTGTACACGAATCTCCCCAAATGCTTCAGCCAGGTGGCTGCTCTGTCTGCTAGGGAGAAGGGGAAAGCAATCATCCGTATAGTATCCTGGTCCACGTGCCTGTCGTGGACAGTACTGCAAATCATCAAGAACTCCTGTAGGTGGAGGTGGGGCTCCTCTGTAGCCAGTCCATGGAACCTCGGAAGCATCTACAAGGTGTTCGGGGGGAACTTGAAGTCCCCCACGATAGCCGGAACCACCACCCAGTGGTGCATCAGTGTAGAGCCGGGATTGTGTAAATCCCGCATCGGTCTCGGTGGTCCTGCTCCTCCTGCGGCTGCTGCCGCTGCGGCGGCGGCCGCGGCTGCTGCTGCTGCTGCTGCGGCTCGTGCCTGTGCCTGTGCCTCATCGGGCTCCTCGGGCTCGCTCTGTGCATCTCTCTCTGCTCTGAGCCTCTCCATCTCACGCCTCATCTCTATCATAAACGCTCCCTGATCGCGGAGCTGCTGCTGGACTGTCTCTAACTGTGCGATCAGGGTGGAGTTGATCGCTCCCTGGTCCAATACAAAGTGCTCGGGTCTGCGGGAGTGATCGTCAGAACTGCCGGCCATCGCGACGTCTGCAAAATCGAAGGAGCCCAACTCAGGTGCTGTCAAATGAATAAGTCTCTCCTCGGGCTCAGGTCTCTCAGGTAAGTCAGAAAGGGGGTCGAGGGGGAACAGGGTGGAATCATACTCGGGCTCGGAGAGCGGGTCTGAGCCCTCGCGAGCCAACCTAGATGATGTGGTAGACGCGCCCGAAAGCGGTGCGGCCAGAGGATGCCTAAGAGATCGTCTACCCATCATCTTGATCTAGCGAGTAAGGCGAATGAGATCTGGAAAAAATACGATCAGAAAACAAACCCCCGGTTCACCAACACAACACAGGCTGAAGACCGTGAAAGTTCGGTCAAATTATCTTGTCTATTTTATTTGGTGAACAATCAAGATAGCAGAGCGATTACGTGACCTGTTGGGATATCCGTTGCTAACCCAACCGACTGGCCCGCACGGATGAGTCGGTAATCAGTCGGGTTTCGCAACGGGGGGCTCTACCTAGTGTTCGGGGTCACTCTCTCGCACAAGCAAACCAAACAATGAGGGGGTTGCTCTCCCCAAGACAAAAATTTTTAGGGTGAGCGAGTTTTAAGGTCGATAATTTTAAACAGTCCCAATTTTATGGTTTTTCTTTTTAGGTATTTTTCAAGCAAACAAAATCGCCTAACGAATTTTTCGGTTTCTCCTGGTTATTAAGTCCAAAAAACGGGGGGAGAAGTCGAAAAAGCCGATGCACGAGAAAATCAATGATGCATGCTGAGTAAGAAATGCGTACCTGCCGCCAGCACTCTACATGCAAAATGATCCGCGCATAAAATAAAAGGCAGAAAATAAACTAAGCTATATGATGCACGGTAAAAAGCCGAGTCCTAAACAGGCAATTTCTATTGATCGTGAAGAACAATAGTTAGTCAACCGAATCGAGTCCGGAGTCCGATCTTGGGAGTCACTCGGTGCCCGCCACAACGGGTCCTGCCAGCGCTGTATGTGACTCCTAACGGCACGTGGTCTCAAATCCAATCAAACTAACTTTTTCAGTGAATTTTAATAAGGTCCAATTACGTTCTATAGGAACAGATATTCTATTAAGTGTTGGGCCTTAGAGATCCTACGTCACAATCAACAAAATCCTATGTCTAGGGGCTCGAACAAAACCGCGAAAAATCCGGAAAATGACAGTAAGAAAAGAAAAAGGAAAGCTGCGAGAAAACCGCGAAAAATCCGAGGGTCCTAATGGGTCCCCCGAGCACGCCGGTGCTCGGCGAAACAGACCCGCTACGGTCTAAGTCCAAGTCCACAGAGTCCTGTATTATTACAAATAATGAATAATAAATGAACTAGAAACTATCCTATCCTCTCCCACTCAACTCTCTCCTCTCGCTCTCTCCTGCGGCTTCGTCGAGAGAAAAGCCGCCTCCAAGTGCCGTGGCTGCACCGGCTCCTCGAAAGTCGCCTCCGCGGTCCTCGGGCCCTCGCAAGAAACAGAGAAAAGGGTGGTCAGACCAATAAAATAATCAAATAAGAGATGAAAATAAAAATGAGGATATATGTGCAAAAATGGAAATAAAATAACCACACAAAAATAAAACAAAAATAAAAAGAAAAGAAAATCAAAATAAAACAAAATAAAACAAAAAGAGGATAAATACAAAAGTCGCGAAAAGCCGCGAGCTCCGAAGAGCCGCGAAAAACCGCGAAAACAAAACGAAAATAAAAATCAAAAACAACTACTAAGCCGTGCTCCCCGGCAACGGCGCCATTCTGATAACCGTCCGGATGACTAAGGGTAAAGGTAAAGAAATGGTCGTCGTGACCTCAGTCAATCGAACTAAGTATATCAAGAAAAATTAGACCACTACGAGAAATAAAATCAATCGAAAATGCGAAAGCGGTCTCGCTATGATATTAACCTGGTATAGCTCCCAGGGTCGAACACAAGGAGCACGGATTGGCTAGAAGCCTACGAAGTAGTAAAAAGAAAATAAAATGAAATAAAAGTGATTTTTAGTTGTTTTTGTTAATTTTTCTAATTTTTTTTGTGATTTTTAAAAGATAAAGAAAATGAAAGAAAGGGAATACAAGACAACTTCAACAATTTATTAAACACACTAAAAATAATGCAAAAATTAAGGAAAAATTGTTTTTATGTTTTTTAAGTTTTTTACTGTTTTTGGTGAATTTTTGAAATTTTTCTAATGGGTAAATTATTTTCTAAAAATCAAACAGTGCTAAATAAAAGAGGTACTGTCCAGCAAGGCTTGAAACTCAAAAATAAAATATCTAAGAGTCTCACTAAGCCCTGGAGGTAATTTTCCTGTATACTAGATAGAATAAGGAAAATTTAGGCACCCTAATTCTTGTTTTTGGATTTTTAATTTATTTATTATAATTTTTATGGGTTTTTAGGGGTTTTTCAATTTTTAAGGTTTTTACTCAATGAAAAATAGCCAAAATTGGCTAGAAAATCAAACAGCAAGCAAACAACAATATCTAATTTTTTTAGAATTTTTGGAGATGTTTTTATATTTTTTTGGTATTTTTAAATCTAAACAGTAACTAAAAAGGCTGTTTTTGAATTTTTAAAAATACTAAATAAAAGTGAAAATGTTCTCAAACAGAAATTCCTACATCATGGCAGGAGCCATGTGTCGAAATTTCATTGGATTTGGAGATGATTTACTATTTTATTCAAAAATGCAAAGAGGGCACAGTGCACAAGGACGAATCTGCAAATACCCGAGAATCTGGGGGCTCTGGTGCAAAATACCCAGCAAGTCACGCGCGTGGCGCGTGGTTGGGGCACACAGGGACCAAATGGTAATAAAAACCAAGTCTTAGGGCCTTTTGATAACTCGTATCAAAAGCCCAGGGACTCGGTTGCAAAAAGCCCACTAAAATCCGCACATGCGCAATAAAAACACTCACAGGGGCATAACTGCAATTACTCAAAAATATTCATTCATTTCATAACAACCCAGTTCTACAGGACAAAAGATGTAAAATGCCCAACACAACACGTGACGAAGCACGTGGTCACATACACACAGGGGCATACATGCAATTAAAACTAAGCACAAGGTCCATACTGCAAATAACCCTACGTAAATAAAGTTCTAAAAATATTTACAGGACTGGAAATGAAATGGCAAACTAAGAGGGGGCCCTAAGATATTTACCCCTTTATTGGTCGACGGCCAGATGCGCGCCACATGGTGGATGGACGGTCAGGATGGGCGGCGCTCTCCTTCTCTTCTTCTCTTGGGCTCAATCGACGGCTGAGGCGAGGCCACGTGGGTGATCTAACGACTGGGGCTCAGGTGCCTCTCTCCTCGGGTACTAACGGTCCAGATGAGGTCCTCTGGATGATCAACGGTCGCGGCTCCTCGAAAGATGGACGGCTGATATTAGAACTGGAGCTGAGGCTTCATCGGACGGCTCTGGAGGATGGTGAAAGAACTCGACGCCGGCGAACTTCGCCGGCCTCCTGCGTGAGCTACACTCCTCCTCAGCTGCTTCTGGATGTCGGAACAGGTTCCCGGTGCAGCCCCGCAGCTGATGGTATTGGCCGATGGCCCAGCCGAGCCCTGGAGGGGCTCCGGCGAGGCTGGCGGCGCGAAGCTCCGGTCTGGGATGTAAGGGGGGCTCAGACACCTCCCTTTGGACCTGCAAAGCAACCAGAAAGCTTCGCGGGTCGAGGGCAAAGTGCCTCGACCCAAAGAAGCGGGGTGAAGGTGGCTGGTGGGTCGGGGCGAAGGAGCTCCGGCGAGCGGAAGACGGTGGAGCTCGACTCCCAGCTCCGGGGCGAGCTGGGTTGAACGAGTGGGCGTAGAACGTGCGTGAGGAGATGGCGGAGGTGATGGGGTGCTCCGATGATCGAGATATGAAGCGAGACGGTAGGAATCAAAGGAACACGGCGAACGGTCGATTTGGGCGAAATCCAAAATTACTCTAACTGGATAGGAACTAAGGTTACCTGGGTGATGCTGTAGACTGGGCTGGAGCTCAGCTAGCTCCTGGTCCTCGCCTCAAGGGTCGTCAACTCCCGAGGCTCGAGCTCCGGGTGGTCGTCGGAGCACGGCTGCAAGAAGCGGCCGGATCGATGGTCGAACACCTCCTCCTCGCTGCGACACCGGCGGGGGCAAGCTGTCACCTTGCTTGTTGCGATGGAGCTCACTGGAGAGAGAATGGGTAACCAAAGATGGCGTGAGAGTGCGGCGGAGAACGTGCGTGAGGAGATGGCGGAGGTGATGGGGTGCTCCAATGATCGAGATATGAAGCGAGACGGTAGGAATCAAAGGAACACGGCGAACGGTCGATTTGGGCGAAATCCAAAATTACTCTAACTGGATAGGAACTAAGGTTACCTGGGTGATGCTGTAGACTGGGCTGGAGCTCAGCTAGCTCCTGGTCCTCGCCTCAAGGGTCGTCAACTCCCGAGGCTCGAGCTCCGGGTGGTCGTCGGAGCACGGCTGCAAGAAGCGGCCGGATCGATGGTCGAACACCTCCTCCTCGCTGCGACACCGGCGGTGGCAAGCTGTCACCTTGCTTGTTGCGATGGAGCTCACTGGAGAGAGAATGGGTAACCAAAGATGGCGTGAGAGTGTGGCGGAGCTCCAACTTTATAGTGTTAGGGGTCCGGGAAGAATGGAGTCGGGCACGAAGATCGGCGCGCGGATCCCCATGCAAACCTCCGGGCGAGGGTCTCGGGTGTGTGAAGGCGGATTAGGGCCCGGGGTTTGCGGATTTGGCATTCGGATCAGGTGAGGAAAAGATCGAGAAATCGGGTCGAAACCCAGATCCGCGCCTCTGGTGGTCCTGGGGGAGGTGTTGACCGGGGGTCAACAATCCCCCGTGGACTAATCAGAGGCCGCCAAGGCTGAGATTTTTATTTTATTTTTTTGGGCCTTTAAATGGCCGAATTTCCAAAAACTCAAAACATGAAAAATGTTTGTTCTAATTTTTTCTATTTTTTTGTGATTTTTAATTAATTTTTGGAAATTAAAATAAGGTATTTACATATTATAGCTATACATAGGTATATATACAATATATGATTTTTGATTTTTGATTTTTAATTAATTATTTTTATACATTTTTATTCCCATTTTATATTTTATTTATTTATAGAATAAAATGAGGAATAAAAGGCTATTTTTACTTTATTTTTATTATTTATATACATATGGGAAATAATTATTTATTTACACTTATATACATGGTATATATACAAGATATTTTTATATTTTTAATTTTGTAATTTTTATTTGATTTTTGTTTTGATTCTTTTTATTTATTTTACTTACAAAACATAAAAAGGAATATTTACAAAAAGTTTTGGAAATAAATAAGTGTATTTACAAGGTGAAATAAATAAGGGTGGTGGTCTATGTACATGGTGAAGGGTTCTTTTTGGTATTTTTGATTTTTAACTTTTTATTTTGTTTTTAATAGTTCCTAAATATATACAAAATATATACAAGTATATTTTTGGTTGAGGAAAATATTATTTTATTTATTTACATAAATATTTACACATGAGCCCTTATCTCCCTCTACTTGGCTTTTATGCGGTCAGGCCCATGCTGAGCCCTCCCTTGGGTTAGGTTGCTCAATATTTATTCTAAATATTTCCCTCTTTTTCTTTTTCTTCTTTATTCTTTTATTTTTGCACAAAAACATGCTAATTATCTGTATTTACAAAAATGCATGCTTTTGCTAACTTTTCCTATTTACACATATCTACATGCATTTGCATAGGTTTTTGTAGCTAAAATATAAGAATAAAGAGTGATGAATGGGTATTCATCAGTATGCACTAAACAACTTTCAATATTTAGCTTGGATGATGTCCGACAACCAAATTATTATGCCTCAGTACCTCCCGTAAGATCGTAAATTTTAATCGAAAAGGAATAAAACTTCTACTACTTGCCATCCATGTACAAACTAAAATGAAACATAGTATAAAGGTTACATTCCTTATAAATAGTCCTTGTAAATGTAGTATTAAACATAGTATTAAGAAGTAATGTTGAGGTATGAGAGTGATTATCCCAACTTTTATATGTAGTCGGGAGTGCTCACAAGGCGAGGGCACAATCGTCGAGGTGACCATGCATGAAAGCATAATAAGTCCACAATTAACCGACCGTAATCAAATAAATAAAGCAATGCAAAGAAGATTTGTGTGGATCAAAATTTATTATAACCCTACATACAAGTGTGTATAGTGGACAAGCATGTAGGGGTCGAACTCAAGGAACAAACTAGGTAGCACTAACATTATTTATCACTAAATAATAATGTATGTTTGCATAAAATTCACTTATTCAATTAATTAATGTTTTTGTGAGTTTTTTTATTTTTAATTATCTAAATTATAATTTTTTCTTTTTATAATTTTCTGATTTTAATTTCTTTTCTCTTTTTTTGAATATGCAATAAAGGGTATATATGTCACTATATATATATAATATGTATAATATAAGTAATGTATATAATAAATATAGAAAAAACATAAAATATCAAAATAATGCAATCCTTTTTTTTAATAGGATTTTTAAATATAATTAAAGTTTTTGTAATAATCAATGATAATAGTAACTATATATAACTATATATAGGTATATTATATAATATAGCTTATTATTATAAATATAGTTGTTACAAAATAAAGTGTTTTTGTGTTTTCTTATATTTTTCTTATGTTTTGGTTTTTTTGGTTCTTTTTGCTAATTTTAAGGTATTTTAAAATCAAAAATATACAAAATAAAGGTCTTAATAAATTGGCCGAATTGTTTTGAGATTTAAAAAATACTCAATAGGGTCAAACTTCTCAAAGAAATATATAAATAAAAATATAGGATAGAAAACTATTTTTAACTATTTTTGAAAATATTTTGTAAATTTTTAGGGATAGAAAGAGTTTGCTAATTTTAGAGTTTCCTTTGATAATTTTTGTGATTTTTAATCTAGAGTAATAAAATAAGGTAATAAACACTATACTTTTTTGGAATATTTATTGGTATTTTTCTGATTTTCTTGTAATTTTATCTCTAAACAAGGAATAAATAGTACCAAAATGATTTTTAATAAATTGAAAATGCAATGAAATGATAAAAAATAGCAACGTGAATCAATATCATTCAAGACATAATCGATAATTTTTGTACAATTTTTGGAGTAAGGTATCTATTTTATCCAAAATGAATACATGAAAATAATTACACAGCCATGCTAGCGATATTTTTGTAATGTAATTAAAATCCAGGAGGTACAGTGAAAAATATCTTTAAACTTTGAATTTAATATACAAATTTTAAACTATATTACAACTACAAAATGTGGAAGGGTGCTATGCAAAATGCCCACTCACGTGGAGGGCCACATGAGTCGACGTGGTAGTAGACTTAAGTGCAATATTTAATAAGGTAAGGGGTCCAATTGAAAATTGTACGCAAACTTTATAACTGAAATTAATATTTACGGTGCTAACAATTAATTACAAAAAGGTAGAGTGGTTACTTAGTATTTTACCCCTATCGCTCGTCAACAGACGATGAAGGATGATCCGCATGGCAGATCTGGAGGCTCTGAGGGGACTTCGCTTCATTTAATATCAACGACACAGACTAGATCTGGGACGCACCTTGGATCGAACGGTGGAGAGGAGGGCTGGAGGAACAAGTACGAACTTGTCATCGACGAGTTTGATTGGATGCTTCTGTTCACCTCCGACCTCCTCCTCTTTCTATGAAAAGCTCCTCCACTTCCAGGAACTGAAGCACATCCGGTAGGGACCTCTAGAGGGTCTAGGGCTCACTGAAATAGCCCTAGAACTTGGGCGACCTGGAGGTCATCTTCTATCCTTCGATTCGTGCTCCAGGTGGATCTCTCGATCGTGGTACTGCACCAAACTATTAAGGGAGTCAAGGGCTAACTCCTCGACTCGCTACTGAAGTTACAAAAGCACAGGGGCAATGAGATGATAGGACTCTGGGGAAGGCAGCAAAGGTGGAGTCTGACGACCCTGATTCAGTACATGAATCAAGTGGAGAACAGAGGTCTATTACAGAGAAGGCGATGTGAAAGCGAATTAAAGTGGAATGGAGTTGTAACAAGGTTGAAGTACGATCGATTTTGTTTTTTTTTTTCAAATTTAGGCTAAATGAGTGATTGAAAGGTAAGATTAAAATGTAGTCTACGCTAAAGGGACTAACTGCAAGAAGAAGTGATGTAGCTTGCATCTCAACAGGCTTAGGAAGGTCGGAGAAGAAGAGGTCGCCGAAGATGAAGGTCGGTAGACTAGGATCAGCCCCCCCACCATCTTATCCACACCATGAAGGATCGAAGTGTGGCCAGCTATCACTAGGTATTCAACGGGAGGCTCCCAAGGGGGTTACAATGGTTGAAGAGAGATCAAAAAGGAAATGAAGGTCATAGGGGCTTATTTATAACCATGTAGTCTAGCTAAAAGGATGGAGAAGTGGTGGGAGCCAGGACGAGGGTTGTGGAACCAAAGGAGTGGGCGATGGAAAGGGTCGTCAGGGCTAGAGGTTGGTGGTTGTCTCGAGGAAGATGGAGGTGAGGGGCATACATGATAATTTGGAGAATATGGGTAGGTGAAGATGCCTGGAAAAAAGGAGGCAGAGGGCTGGACAGTTGACCCGATGGGTCAACAGTCCACACGCTCTCGTTGGTCCATGTGGGTCAACCAAAAATCAGGGATTGATAAATTCTTTATTAGTTCGATAAAAAATAACAAATGATTTATTTAATTTTTGATCAAAACATGAAAAATGTTTGTAATTTTATGTAGTATTTAATTATGATTTTTATTTTTTGATGTCATTATTATAAATTACTCTTTACATGTATAAGTATATGTAAATATACATGTATTTTGGGTATTTGATTATTAATTTGTATTATAAATTTTGTTAATATTTAAGAATATTATATATATAATAATTTATTTAGTTATATATTTGGGTATTTTCATTATATTTTTATGAGTTTGCTAACACACTTAATTAATTATGCATGTATTCTTTACAAGTATATATTTCTAAAAATAAAACAAAAATTAGAAAAATAAAATAAAAATAAATTTTTCTCTCTATCACATTGTATATAATACATGTAAATATGTATCACGACTTATTTATTTCACACTTGTAAATAAATAATAAAAATAAAACAAAAATTATTTTGTACTCCAAATTTTATGTGGTAAATAAATAAAATATAAAATTGGGGTGTTTATACAAAAATAAGAAAATAAAACTAATTATACAAAATACATAGGTATTTTATACCTGTATATAATATAATGAGGAAAGGGAGCTTGCTGCTGAGAGCAGGCAAGCTCCCTGCTGCATACACCCTGGTCGTTCGATGGAAGTGTTGGCATCCATTGGATGGGAACAGAAAATACCCCCCCCCCCCCCCGTACCTTTCGCGCACCGTCTCTCCTCCAAGCGACCCTTTCCTCCACGCACGGTACTCCCTTCTTTTCCCCCACCTCTGACGGAGCCGACACGACTTTCCTCCAAGACCTAGGCTTCTTCCCTCTCCCATGCGAGCTCCTCGCAACCTCAAAGAACACCTGCGGCTGACCCGCACACCTCGATCCCATCCCCCTCTGGGAGGGCGCCCTCAAGACCCACGCCCTCGACTCCTACCCTATGCACTCTTCTAGATCGCTAGTTGCCCATACAACTCGTGGCGGTAGCCCCTGCAGTTGATTGGTCGCCGCCCCACCCCCTCCTTCCTCACGTTCTCTCCCATGGTATCATAATAAGATGGGTTTGTTTGATCTATAATGATGATGTTGTATTCTGTAAATTCTGTTATATATGTGTTTGGACTATCTATGTTAAAACAAATATATATGATGAACAGTTGATGGTGACTTCTTTCAAGTTGCAATAGTCGTATATACCAAATTGTACCTGAATTAGAACAAATGTAATGAATAATTGGTAGAGAATAAACGTTATGGAACAATCGCTGGAGAACTAGTGTTACAGAATAATCACTTATGCCAAATCTGTATCAGTCTGATTTTGAATTATCTTTGTATAACTTTGATTTTATGGAATTCTTCATAGCTGTTCTTTCTATTTTGAAATGACGAGAACAAGTCATAAGAGCATATTAATGATAGATACTCATTTGTTCTCTAGCAAAGTTTTCGTTTATGCTTATCTGTAGTTGTTGCAAGTTTATCCTGGAGTCATCACTATCATAGATGTTCTACTATAGTTGTTGGAAAACAAATATTTATCTCAATTGTTATGGGGAATTAAGGTTTGTTAGGGCTGTATTACATGTTCATCCTGTAACTGTGTTTACTTTTTCCAAAGACTTTGGGGACACTATCCTGTGAGGCTTTGGTACCCATCATTATTCATCACCTTCAAAAGAAACAAGTGACTTTCTTTTGACATGAGTTCACCTGTTTTCTCTTTGTAACTGGTAAGTTATTGTTGATTTTCATACTTGTTTTTCATCTGAATATCTCAATAAATAATTTATGTTTCCTATCCATGTTTCACCGTAATAATAATGGACAAATTCTATTGCCAATTAAACTACATGTCAATTAAAGATAAGGTAGTTCAAAGATTATACTAAAAAGAGATATCGTCACTTTGTTTACAATCATTTTTTACTATTTAATTATGATTGATCAGGTGTCAGTTACTCAGTGGCGCGTGAAGGGTAAGAATTTGATGAACATGTTATGAAGACACGGGAATATTTGGCTTTAAGATATGAACTTTGGACATTTGAAAAGCTGCAATATACAGTTGTTGCGAAGGTGCTGCATATCCAGTTGTTGACGTGTTTTCACTTTGGACATTTGACAAGCTGCAATACTCAGTTGTTGCAATGGTGCTGCATCCAGTTGCTAATGTGTTTTCAACTTTGGACATTTGAAAAGATGCAATATTCAGTTGTTGCGCTGGTGTTGCATATTCAGTTGTTGTTGTGTTTTTGATAGGATGCTACACGTACTTTTTTCCTATGGGGTGCATTGCTCCATGTTCTTTGTACAAATAACCAGTGTTGTATTTATAGTATAGTAGGATAATAGTGCATGTACAAGTGTGACAATCAGTTGTAATGGTGTGTTACTTCTATTTGTCCATTTTATACTGGAAATAACAATGAATGGCACAACATTATCAGATATATCTGTTGCATGTGGTGTATTATGGGCATTTTATTGGTTAAAAGAATGTTGGATGTTCATCTCTTGCATTCTTTTGTTATCGGCAGTTTGTTGCATATGTTGCGAACATGCTGCACAAGGAAACACCAACCACCGGCAAGCAACAATCACCGGCAAACACAAACAAATTTGATATTATTTGCAAACATCTAGCAAGACTAAATTGTTTAATTGTGATACAATTGCACATGTGATTCTAATGCCAAACACAATGTTTAATTATGGAGAATTTTACGGATACTTCAAACGTTGATGCATAAACTAGTAAATCTTACAACAATATCTCTATTACATGATACATAAACTAGTACAAAATGAAAGCATAATGGCAATTTAATTACAAATATAATTATAAAACGAACTTTTCTTGGAGCTGGATGAATCCCTTCTCCATTCTATTCAATAATTATATTAATTACAAATATAATTATTAGCATGTAGCAAAATAAGAATGTCGCCTTGAATCCTTCTACATGGACTAATTACTATGTCAACAAGGTTTGAACTTGAACTGATTCTAATGTATATGCTCTTGTTATACATTTAGATATAAACTCTTGAATCATTGTTTGATGTACCTAGCTGTGGCAGCCTATATATACTGGAAGTATACTCCATAAAAATACTGCAACATTCCAGGAATTCAGTATTTGATACAAACACAATACCTTTGACATATATCTAACGAAGTTGATCGACTACAAAGTAAGATAAAAGTTCAATATCGTAAACACACATCTAATGTTGTTATACCACAATGTATATAGGTCTAAACATATATTGATAAATCAAGTGTAATGTGAAGTATACAGGGCACATCATTAGGATGCTTATATTCAAATTCAGTTCCTTATGTTCTGTATCAAACACCCACCAATTTGACACCTCTTATCCACCTCTAGACAGGAAGTTGACTGATCAATATAATGTGTACCATGCGCAAGGCTAGTTGTGCCTGCATAGTATAATCATAGCACATATATTGTACATAGGCTACTTATTGTAATAAAGCACGTGAGGGACTTAACAGAGAGAAAATAAAGCTAACACGCTCATTTCTCTCCTCTGGTGGGAATAACATCAATGAATAATACAATCACTGTAAACATTCCTAAATTTGTGTTTGGGAATAAATAATATGATTTGGACATCATTCCAGCAATCCGAGAGAGGAGTCACGATCAGATTTGGGAAAGGGGTGCAATAAGTTGAGGTACAAGAGGTTTTTGTGTACGCCTCAAGAGGAGTCGAGGGCGTGGGTCTTGAGGGCGCCCTCCCAGAGGGGGATGGGATCGAGGTGTGCGGATCAGCCGCAGGTGTTCTTTGAGGTTGCGAGGAGCTCGCATGGGAGAGGGAAGAAGCCTAGGTCTTGGAGGAAAGTCGTGCCGGCTCCGTCAGAGGTGGGGGAAAAGAAGGGAGTACCGTGCGTGGAGGAAAGGGTCGCTTGGAGGAGAGACGGTGCGCGAAAGGTACGGGGGGTTATTTTCTATTCCCATCCAACGGATGCCAACACTTCCATCGAACGGCCAGGGTGTATGCAGTAGAGAGCTTGCCTGCTCTCGGCAGCAGGCTCCCTTTCCTCTAATATAATATACTGTATATACCATAAATTATTTTTTAAAAAAAATAAAAATCACAAAAAAATAGTTTGAAAAATAACAAACATTTTTTATTTTATACATTTTTTGATTTAACGTCATTTATTATTTTTTATTTAATTTGTAAATATTTCTGTAAATCCTATTTTCTGATTGGTCCACGTGAGGAGGTTGACTCCGGTCAACCCCCTCTTCTCGGGCTTTACCCGATCCGACCTCTTGACCAGACCATTTTCTCGGAATTTTCTAGGGCGGATCGCGTGGGCCCATGCTCCGATTCTTCGCCCGCACCTTCCCCTTGGATCCCAGATCCTCGCGGATCCCTAGGGAAGCACGTATCCTTCTCGGTCCGCGCACCCTCGCCCGATCTCTCGAGCTACCTGGGACGCCCTATAAATTCTTCATTCGATTCCCTAGGTCCGCAGCTCGTGATGCAACCTTCTCTGCTACCCTAGAATCCTTCCCCTTGGTGACAGCAATCGGAGGAGACCCTTAGTTGCTCGGGATATTCGGTTCATCAAGATGTCAAAGCATTGGTTTTCCACCGGTCTAAGTCATCAAAAGAAGGATCTCCTTTTGTGGATCTCAGTGTCGGTTCTTTTAAGTATCTCTCCAAGTTAGATTTTTCAGGAGGTTCATTTTCAACATTATCTAAATAATCATCCAATTCAGCTTCACTTGACAATTCAGGAGGAAATGCATTTGAAGATTCTTGATTTTCACCAAAGTTCTTGCTTCCATCATTTTTTTGCCCACTCTTTGCAAGTAAAAAGTATATATTCATGATAACTCTTTCTTCAATTTTAGCAATTATCCTTGAGACTCAATATAAGTGTAAACCTTATCAAAAATAAATTCTATAGACTTCAATTTATCTCTCGGATAAAGGAGACAATCAATTGACATTAAAAGGTTGCAATCTTTCCAATACTTATCAAACTTCAATTTCATAGCAATGGTCATTTCTTTAATGAAATAGTCATCGGAAAATGTATTGCCTTTCAAAATTTCTGCTACTTTCCAAATTTTTGGAAGAAATAAATTGTCTACTGGAAACTTTAAAAACTTGAGTCGTTTCAAAAACTTGTTTCAAAAAGAGACGGATTTTTCCGGCTTTCTCCCACTATTCTTGTAATGGTAACCACTTGTAACTATCATCTCTTCTAGCATAATTTTGAAAAAATGTAACAAAGTGCAGAATCAAGCATGAAATAAGTGGAAATATAACGAGTAGGCACATCCATGGAAAGTCCTCTTGAAGTAGAAAGATTTAATTGCTTTGCAATCTCTCTAAATTTCTTTAAGCATGCACTGCTTTTTTTTGATGTACTTCACACTTTCTCTTATATTATATATGGTGTTTTCTAATGTATGAAGACCAACTTGAACCATGAGATTAAGTATATGTGCACAACATCTCACGTGAAAGAGTTTTCTTTTAAATAACAAACACCCCTTCCAGTAAATGTATCTTTAAAAGTTCTCACCGTCACATCATTAGTACTAGCATTGTCTAGTGTAACACTGACAATCTAATGTCAATCCCCCAATCAACTAAGCAATTCAGAATTGCATTCGCAATAACGTTTGGTGGTTCCAATTCAGAAAAATTTAGATTACGCTTTTGCAACTTCCAATTGACATCTACATAATGGGCAGTCAAGCACATGTATCATATTGTTTGGTTTGATGTCCAAGTGTCGGTCGTAAGACTAATCATGTCAACATATAGAAAACCTTTTTTCATTTTTTTTCCTTTTCTACAGAGAAGAGCTTTATGCAATCATTTGTAATTGTAGCTCTGGAAACTTGCCAAAATCTGGAATTAAAATATTTTAAGAGTACAATTAACAAAAATTCCTCCACAATACTGAATAGATGCTCATGAACGATGATCCATTTGGAAATCAATTTTCTTGCCCTCATTTGATCAAACTTACGAAGATGATAATGCAATTTCATTCAAATGCTCAGATTCCGATGATGGACCAAAAGACAATGTTCTTTGTTTCTTATCTCTGGAATTTCGCATGATACAATGTCATTGTCTATGATTTTTTAAATGCGAAGTAGTTTCACATTGTGTAACTGTGAACATTTTTTTAGAATCCATGCACTTCACTTTTCAATTAACACTCCACCAACTTTCACATGCTCTTTGGTAAATGATTGATAAACTATTGATCTTTTCTTTCTATCAATCTTATTAACCGTTTCAGGATTCAATTTTCTCCCTTTTCTCCCTCTTCTTCCATTTTTTCTTCTCCATTATTATCATTTTCATGCCAAATAACCATCTCATCGATACTATCTTGAGAAGATGATATGTTTGAATTTGACTTCTAAAAATAAAATGAAGACACATCCTTCAAATTATATTTTAAAATTCCATACCATTCTAGAAAAAATATGATAGAGATATACCTGCCCAAAATTGTAACCAGATGATTGTGTTCCATATTTCTCTAAAGAATCATCCATATCTTCCCTCTCATTATGACCCATCTCCATGATTTCTAAGAAAAAAATCATTAGCATCCACATATCTAAACTTTTAACAAATAAATTGAATCTTTTCAATGGTAAAACTACGATAAAAATAAGTTCATCCACAAGCTATATTATACACACTATTTCAGACACATTAAAAAAATAAAGTGATAAATTGGATGATACATTATAGAAACAACGAGTGTTGTTCAACCATTGACCAAATGTGGGAGAATTTATAAGGATCATATCTTCATTTGCGACCTTTTGAGGAAAAAATATAGTCGTATTGTGATCCATCTAAGGCAATTCTATCTTATGTTGTAAGAACTATTACCTTAAAAATTGATGCTAGGAGATACTAGATGACGATATCTGTTAGAGATGCACTTTAATTTGCCTTTAACCTACCAGATAATTTAATGGAACTATAATGTTTACTCAAATGGTACTGTGTACTCTTCTTTTATGAGTTAATGAATTGGGTGACAATCATTTTCCTTTGGCATCTTCGAGAAATGTATCATATATCAGAAAATACATTTTATTCGTAATCATCACAAATAGATTGCAAGGTGAATAATTGGGGATGAAAATATGTGAAGAGTTTTTAATGCTTATATGATCTTATCAGGGTGAGAAACTTTTGGGAAGTTAGGAGGTATTTTCTCGGAGGCGTTGAAGCCAAAAAAACTACATAATGTAAAAATAATGACATCAAGACAATATAAACAATGGACTGAAAAGGTATGCATCTAGAATTAGAAATAGGAGAAGGGGAGAACCTATAGCAAGACAACAACAACGACAACGGCGGCGTGAGCAGGGTGGTTGTGCGTGTATGGGGAGCTATATACCGAGGGATAGCCGGCGGGAGCGTGGGGAAGATGGTGCCGTGTGCGTGTGGGGAGCTAAACCTACACGTTGGGGAAGAGGCGGCTGGCAACGTGGGGATGGCAGTGGTGCACTGGCACGTGCGCGTGGGAGCTGCATGGTTACGGAGGCGGTGTGGTGGCATTGAAGGCAGGGACAACCTGCTAAGGGTTGGTTACGGCTGGGAGAAGGGGAGGGGAATCGGAAAATGAGAGGGATTTGGTGTTAGGGTTAACATGTGAGTGGGGGAAAATGGAGGGAGGGTGGGCAGCTATAATGGGAAAGTTGGAAGTTGTTGCAGTTGCATATTTAAAAATATTAAAATATGTACAATGTGTATTGTTGAAACTTTGCAAAATTTACCCTGCACATACTTATGTGTATATAATGGATGTTTAAACTATATCATATATATGTATGTATGTATGCATGTTTCGAATCAAATCGAATTGTTATTGAACGAATCCAAGTCAATTCATTCGTTTAACTTCGAATCAAACTATTTATGAATTATTATCGAACGAATCCTAATCGAATTCGAATGATTCAATTTAGCTACCCTATGTGCACCCCAGATCCTTTGCCATATTTATGTGTCTATATTTAGGGTGCACCTTGCCCTAAGTATAGGGGGTACACCCCATTTTGTTCTTTCTACGTTCGTTTCATCACTCTTGTTGTTGCTTATACTTAAGGATCTTTTACCCTAAGTATAGGAGGAGTGATGTGTACATTCTCTGCGATCGTTTCATCTATATTCATGTGTTTTCTTCTTTTCTTCTTTTCTTCTTTTCCTTTTCATTTTTGTTTTCTATTTTATCAGTTTTCGGCACTTAGGACGTACTTTGTCCTAAGTGTAGGGGGTGTGCACCCCAATTCTTTCATTTGTTGATCCCCTCCATTGTCTCCTCTCTTGTTGAGTTGCTCTCCTATACTTAGGGATATTTGACCCTAAGTGTAGGGGGAGACAACCCGAGCTGTGATCTGTTCACTCCCACCCTCGACCCTCCCTACATTGTGTACAGTCTGCTATACTTAGGACTATCTGATCCTAAGTATAGGGGGGAAGGTCAACCTCTGATTCATTTATCTCTTCCTTTCTTAATTCAGCCGTCGTACTATAGGCTTTTCAATACTCAGTACGAATTATGTTTTCTCTTTTTCTTTTCAATCTATGAGGACATAGCTCAAGCTAAGTATAGGGGGCGTATATACCCTGTATATACTTTAGCCATAACTCGTACTATCGTATTATTAATAATAAATATGACTAAAATACTATATATACTTATACAATTCATTAATTCATTTAATAACAAGATGCATTTTTATTCCTCAAATTCTTTTTGAACATATTGATTAATAAATTAGGTTAAAAATATGTTTGCAAAATGATTTGAAAAATTATTTGACCCATTTGGAAAACTTTTTGTGAAATATTTTCAACCTTTGTAAAATATTTTGATTTGTACAAATTCTTTCGTGGTGTAAAATAAAAGTTTTGAAAACCTATTTGCAAATGATTTTGAAAATGTTTGTAAAAATATTTTGAAATATATATACACTATTTGAAAAAACTTTGCAAAATGGCTTTCAGATGTTTGTAAATATTTGCAAAAAAAATATTTTTGACTATAGTTTTCAAAATTGTTTGCGAATAAATTTGAGGAATAAGTGCATTATTAAATAAGAATAAAATATATATAAACATAACTAAAATTCTTTACTAATTGTGTATGCATACTGATGAATATGCATTTCATCATCTTTATTCATTTATTTTAGTTTAAAATCCCTTATAAAATACTTGTATATAATACTAACTCTATATTCTTACTAACTTGCATCTGTGTGTAAATATTGTACACTTATTACCATTTTAACCTAAAATAAATAAACAAAGAAGAAAGGGAAAATAAAGAAAAGAAAAAGAGAGAGAGAGAAAGCATATATGTAATAGACACAGGCTGACCCGAACCCTGAGAGAAGATCAAGACTTGACCTGATCGATCAGGAATAAAGTAGGGGGAGATAGGGTCCTTAATCAGAAAATCCAAAAAAATGCATGTTGTAAATACTTCTCATTTATTATGTGTATACTTGTATAAAACTTACACTATTTTATTTGTCTATAAATTGACCTCAAATAAAATAATTTTCTAAAACAAAATTGAAAATAAAAATGTTTTGGAAATAATAAAAATAATTTGCAAAATCAAATCATGTACAATTAAAAGTAACCACACTTGGAAAAAGCCGTAAAGCGATAATTGAAAGACCAATTCTGGCTCCATATGAACTCGAATTAAATCAAACTCACTTCCATTGTATTCTAAATTAAATTATCTTTAAAATGGCTATGATTTTATAATTTTTAGAGTTACGGTTGAAAAATCAGTTTTCTGGGGTGGTTTGTACAATTTTACCATTTTTTATTTTATTTATTATTTTATTTTATTTTTAGTACCTATTATATTTTTAGTAATTGTAAATATTATTTACTGTAATTTAAAGTAAATGAAATTTTTTTAATAAAAAAATTTGTATAAAATTATTTCCTTATTTGTACGTGTGTATAATGTGCATTATATATATATGATATGTATAAAATTAACCTCCTTATATAAAACCCACAAAAATTATTATCTAACATTAATTAGTTATATTAATATAATTACAAAATTTTGTTTTATTTATTTATTTATTATTTATTCATTTATTTGATTTGAAAATGTACTATGTATATATGACTAGATTTTATACATTAAATAACCACCATTAAGGTAGCTAATTAATTTTTGTAAATTAATTAAATTAATTAGTTTATTTAATTATGAATTCCATTTTTAAAAAATTTATTAATTTATTCATTATTTTTTATTTAATTTACCACTAAACACATTCCTTATCTGTAATTATTTCCTTTTTGATTTTGCCCTCTTTTTTTATTGAGCTCCTCCTGTCTCATTTCCTCTTGATCAATCTTTTGGAGAGGAGCCTAGTTTTTCCGAGAGCCATCTTGTAGAAGGACGGCCAGCCTCCGAGCCGTCCGATGACAGCGAGGCGACACTCGTCGAGGCGATTACGACACTCGTCTACTCTAAGGTGAGATCCATTTTTATTTTTTTTATTTTTAATCTTGGATTAATCATAGTTTTATTTTTTTCGCACTTTTATTTCGTTGACATTTTCTTTTCTATAGATCTTAGAATCCTTCATGATTTGATCTGAATCCGACTCGATTTTTCATTTCACATCTCGATATATTCGCGTTCTTTTCTACCTTGCACGATCTCTCACCTCCGACCATGCATGATGGTCGGAGATTTGGTTCCATCCGCCATTCTCCTCGAAACCGCATTCATTCACGTCTTCCTTTTTTATTTAGGGATCGAGCCGTCATTCTCACATCCTAATTGTTTATAAATAAAAAATTTTAAATATATATATATGGGAAAAGGGAGTATGCTCCCTAGTTGTAGCCAACTTAGCTACTCCCACCCATATTTTTCCCTCATTTTTTTATTTCTTTGGAAAATAAAAATTTGTAAATTCATCATTATATCCCTCTCACATTCTATTAAAATTTCATCAGAAATAAAAATTCCTACGGCCTCCATCCAAACAGGGTCGATTTGAAAAATCCTGCGACCGTTAAAAAAATGACGTCTGGATGGAGGGCCTACGGGTCTCTGTTTCTGACGAAATTTTAATAGAATGTTAGAGGGATATAGTGATGAATATACAAATTTTCATTTTCCAAAGAAATAAAAAAATGAGGGAAAAATATGGGTGGGAGTAGCCAATTGGCTACAACCTGGGTGTAGCCTCATTTAACCCTATATATATATATATATATCCAACATTTGTTTTGCAGGATTAAATAAAAAATAAAAAATTTGCAGTTTCTGAAATAAAAAAAATCTTTTCTGTTTCTGCTTTACAAAAAAATAGAAAAAATAAAAACAAAAAAAAGCCTCCTGTAGCAGCCTGCGTCGTTCCTGTCGACCGACGCCACCGCCGCTCCCAATGGTCGACGCCTCCGCCCTCCACCGTGGTCCCCTTTCGTCGTTGCACATCCTCTGCCATCTCCGCCTGCTCGGAGCTCCACCGTCTGGAGCCCCCTCCGCAACCTGGGCCACCCACGCGCATGAAGGTGCCTCCACCGGCCGTGCAGCCCCTACCACCCGTCGTGGCTCCGTCTGCCCTTGCGACGCGGCTCCGATCGTCACCGTCCTCCGCCGCTCGTTTCACAGCGGCGCTGCCCGCTCTCCCTTCAGCTGCAGGAAGTTCTCGCGGTCCATCGTACCCTCTGCCACGGACATCTCAGCGTTGAGACCATCCCCGATCGTCGCCCCATAACGCACGTCTCCGCCAGCCTGCGCGCGTGTGCGTCATCGCACCGCCAACAGCAGAGCAGGTTGCGCCAACCGTGCCGCCCTGATCCTGTTGCCTTTCGCCACCTCCTCCAGCCGCATCGATCACCTCCGCCGCGACTGGTGCTTCGCCAAGCATCGCACGCCCTCCCGCGTGCTGCACCGCCCCTTATGCCCGCGCTTGAGAACGAACGAAGGAGAAGAAAGGGGCAGGTGGCAGCCCCTTTGCCTCTTGGCTTGAAATAAAGAGGAGGAACAAGAACCCTAGTGTTTTTAAAAAAAAAAAAACTTTGGGCAAATTGCAT
The DNA here is from genome assembly GCA_037367405.1 of Ottelia alismoides. Taxonomy (NCBI): domain Eukaryota; kingdom Viridiplantae; phylum Streptophyta; class Magnoliopsida; order Alismatales; family Hydrocharitaceae; genus Ottelia; species Ottelia alismoides. The sequence goes on from JAZKJV010000935.1 coordinate 444,511, forward strand.
AACAGCCCCCCGAGGTTTTACAAATTTCAGAAAGGTACCTGCTCTCTAGCATGTCACGTCCTTCGCAAGTGTATTATTGGGTAATTTGCATTTTCAGTCTTCCTTTTATTTCTTACTATCTTCATTGTAAAAACAATTAATATTTGCATTTTAGTCCTTATTGTCCAAACATTTATTTTTGCTTGTTCTTTTCATTGAAATAAACCTTTTTATTGCTTAATAAATTCTAAAAATTCATGTTACAATACTATCACTTGTCTCTTCATTGTACAATTTTTTCATTTCATTTTATTATCGTTTGTTATTATTAAAAAATAAAAAACAATGTTATTTTCTCTTCCTAAAATTCAAAAATTCATAAAAATTTGAATATTGCTCTAAAAATTCCAAAAAAATAGATTAGTTTTATTTTACTGTCTTATAATTCCTATCAAATTTGTGTGCATTAATTCTTTTCAAAATTCAAAAAAAAATAAAAATATAAAAAATCTTAGAAAAATCACAGAAAATTCTATAAAAATCCAAAAATCATGATTTCACTTCTTATTTGTAGATATTTGTCTATAGTTTAGTATAACAATAATTTCCAGGAGTTTTAGGCAATAAAATATTTTTAAGTTGCAATTTACTCCAGGTTATGCACTATTTATCAATATAGTTACTTTTTTATTTTCAGAAAAATACAAAAATATCTGAAAATTCTACAGCAATTTCAAAAAAGTTTTCAAAGCCTTTAAAACACAAATATTTTCTCAATAATTTTCTGGATATTTCTGACTATTTTGAAAAATAAAAAAAAGAGTGTGGTGTGTATATTTCGTCACTTGTGCATATTGTTCTTATTTTAAAAAACTACAAAAATCAAAACCATTAAAAATTAAAAATCAGAAAACAAAAAATAGAAATAAAAAATTAAAAGAGAAAAATCTTATAAAAAACCAAGAGTAGTGTACATTGAGATTTATTCATTCTTTCATTGAATTATTTCACTGGATAAAATAACCTTCGGGAATTGCAGCCTCCTTGAGTTTGATCCTGTAACTATACATGTTAATTAAATAACAAAAATTCTCTTGATACATTTTTCTGTAATTATTTGGCCTTTAAAAAGTAAAAAAAATATTTTTTTGTTTGTTGCAGAATTTTTAGGGTTATGCCGATATTGTATTTATTTTCATCTGAATAAAACCTTGAAAATCCAGTGTCAACAAAATGGCATCGTTGCTGGGGAAAAATTATATATATATATATAACTCTGCCTTTTTTGCTTAAAAAATAAAAAAGGTTTTTTCTACTTATGTTTGCAATGGAAATATATATTAAAAAATAAAAACAAATAAATAAAAGGGGGCACGACTGCTGTCGCGCCTCCCCCTCCAGCCAGCAACCGGTCGTACTCCACCACCGCCGTCCTCAGTTGGAACCGTCAGTGCCACCCGACCTCATCATCGTTCGCTGCCCAGCAAACCCTAGAGGTCGCACCACCTGTGCGAGGAGACTAGCCACCCCTCTGCGCGGGTCGCCCGTCTGCGACCGGCGCTCTCACACGTCGACCGTCGCCCGACTCCACCACAACGCCTCTGCCTCGTGTACCACCCATCCACGCCCGCGCGTCTGCGCGAAGCCCTTTGGCCTCATCACCGCACCTGTGCAAAGGCCGTCATGGAGTAGCCGTCGCACCCTCCACCTCTACGCGAGCTGCCCAGCGTCGCACGGTCCTCCGCCCTACCATTCTCCCTCCAACCGCACGGACTTCCACAGCCGCCCTGCTTCCGCTAGCCCGTGCCAGGAGGCGCCTGTCGTTGCCTCCAAGAACCGTCGTCCCGCCACGCACCCCCGCGCTAGGATTCTTGTGCTCCACCTCCTCGCTTTGCCAGTCGCTGTGAGCCCGATCGCGTCCGACATCTACCTTCATTTTTTCAAGAGGACTTTCCTCCTAATTTTTGTGCATATCTGCCTACCCCACTGTTTCTGGAGTTTGACTCTGATTCTCACCTACCCTCATTCCACTCACCCGATCCTGGGATTTTGGAGTCACCTTTCATCATTTCCACACTTGAGACACTAAACTAGATGATGGAGCATATGAATTCGAGGATTAGCAATCTATTTAACATAAATGCGAGCCAGAATGCTGCTCCACTATTTGAGGATATGGATTCACTTGAGGATAATCATGAGAGCTTGCAATCACCCAAAATACAAAAAAATGAGAAAATTTTAAAAATCCAAAAAGATTCTGGGAGACACACTGTTGATTCATTTTGTGAGGAGAGGGAACCCATGCCAAACCATTTTCCCACACAGTCATTTGGCACATGTCCCACCTTTGACCCCAAGGATGCTACTGTATAGACTGCTCTTAGCAATCCTCATGTACATGTTGATTCTAATCTCCTCCCTTGTATGGAGGAGGTCCAAAAATTCAAAAAAATGTTGACTGAACCTGAAGTGGTGGCCACCATTCATGAGATCATTAAAGCCCCACTTCACCGAGCCATGACCCATTTATCTACTCCTCAACACAAGAAGAGAAAGCGGAGGAGCATATATGAGTGTCACATCTTGACCATGGCCACTGCCTACGCCATCTCTCACCGTCCACATTTTAAGAAAGGGAACACTGCTACACCTCTTGTGAGTTACTCCATATCTAACTATTCTTGTGATAACACTCTCCTTAACGGTGGCTCCTCAATCAATATAATACCCTTCTCTACGGTATAATCTCTTCATCTTGGACCTCTCAAGAAAACCAGGATGATAGTTCAATTTGTTGATGGATCTATCAAGAGGTTGAAGGCGATTTTAAAAAACGATGTCAATTTCATTCAGGGCATGAACTTCATCTCTGATTTTGCTGTATGCCCATGGAGACCTCCACCCCTATGGATCATTGATGAATATGCGGTTCATCACTCTAAAAGTTGAAAATAGAGCTTTGTTCCCGAGTAATTAGATGCATATTTCTACTTATATTGCATAATTAGCATTCATGCATGCATAAATAATATCTATATTTTAGCATTCATATTTGTATTAAATAAGAAGCCAAATTCACTTGTAAAAATCACGTGTAAATATTCACCTATTTATTTGTATTTTATACTCACTCCAAAACCAATAAAACCAACTCTATACTGTATATACTACTGACTACTAATACAAGGAAAATACCAAAATTTCTAACTTGTAAAATTACCCAATAAAACCCCAAACCCAATTGAAGACCATGGACCTTAGAATGCACGTATCTCTCTCATACAACTTCCGATTTAGGTATACTCACTTTTAAATTAATATATATTCAGAGACCTTCAAAATGAGACCAATTTCATTTAAATCGGAGCTCGTACGCAAAACTTGGGCTTTGGGACCCCATTGTACACTACACGTATGTATATTTGTACCCTTGTATTTTAGTACTTTATTTGACCTCATTTCTGATTTTGAAAACCATGAAACTTGTAGATCTCATCAAGATCTACAACTTTTATGTTTTGAGTTTTTTCCAAATTCGGCCATCTTCTCTCCCTTATTTTACATTTTCTTTCGGCGACTCAGATCAGGCCACGTGACGCCCTCCGACTGCGCCACGCGGCCCACCTCATTGCGCACCACGCGGCCTCTTCCCCCTATCGTCTGATCCCTTTCCTTCTCTCCAGATCTGAGCCATCCACTCTCGTAGCCAGTCTCCACCCTCCGATTATCTCAAGATCATATCTCCTCCGTCTGCTAGCGCCTCGCCCTCAACAAGCCACGTGTTGCCTTGTGAACCCTCTGATCTTCTCCAGGCACCTTCATCCCCACAACACACTCCCGCACTATCCTTATCCCTTCGATTAGATTCTCAAGATATCATCATCACCATCTGTGAGCGTTGTTCTCTCAGCGTGCCACATGTGACTCGCCTAGCCGCGCGATCGAGGTCGAAAGGACCTCATCCCAACCGTTCTTCAGCGTCGCCCTCTCCTTTCGCCACGTGTCACAACCCTACCCCTTCGATCACACCTCCCCTATCTAATCCAAGCCACTCCTTAGCGCCTCGATCTGGGCCATTGGATCACAAGATCCAATGGTCCAGAGATCCACTTCTACCTCGGACCGCCTTCCTCGCGCACATCACCCACTTCGCCTACTCGTCGCCCCCTTCCTATTTTCTCCGCCACCACATCCACTCTCTCCACCCATTGACCACCCCACAATGAAGCCCCCACTCCCTTCATCCTCGTCGACCTCCATGTCCTCCATGATCCCCTTCCTCTTCACTCTACGGACCCCACGAACATCACGCCTCCATCACTGCCACCTCCACCTTCTCTCTATAAAACCCCTGCCTCCGGCCACCGTTGCGCCCATCCGCCATATCAGGAGGCAACCCCGAGCTCCACTCTCCTCATAGGTGATAGATATTGGGCAAGACATCGAGCGACAATGGTCAATTTCCTCCAGCGAGATCCGTGGCACACCCCCGTCATGTAGCAGCTCCTCCGACGAGTTGCTCGAGCTCGTGATGATACCGGCCCCAGAGCGAAGAACAAGAAGCTCCGTCCGATCTTCTGACCCCAGGTAGATACCTCCATTTCCTCTCTGATCTTCCTCTTGTTTTCCATAGTTTTTCTCTTAATTTATTCACCCGCTCCGATTGATTTCACTCTCACCCAACCATCCACCGAGCTTCACCATGGAGCTCCCATCTTTGCGTGCCACCCCACTCGCTCTGACAACCCCTCGCACTTCACCAGATCATATCTCAGCCGTTCACGATGTAACTCCACCTCTGGTAGTCACCACTTCACCCCCCAGGCCCCACCGTACTCGCGCACCTCCCACGAGCACAATGCACCTCCTTCCTTGCACCGACTAACCCTGCAGGGCCTTCTACTTCATTGGCCGGAACTTCACCGGAGTTCTGCTCGAGCTTCATCGCCACCAGCCTCCAAACCTCCCTCGTTCCATCCAAGGCCTCTGGATGCTCCGCTGCATCTCCACGATCAATCCTAGCCCTCCAAGAGTCCAGTGACCTTCATTGAGCACGAGGAGGAGCGGCAGAGCAAGGAGCTCAACGCCGGAGCCCTGCCAAGTCCGCTGCAGGAGGCGGCGGACCAGAGAAGAAGAAGCACAACCACCGTTGGATCACCTCGATCCGACAGCCCTCTCCATGCCACGTCGCCTTGAGCCCGTCACCATTGGATCACCTAGATCAAGCGATCCTTGTTCGCCACGTAGCAGCTGCCCCGAGCTTCAGTCTTTGTTGGATCCATCTCGATCCAATGGCCAATAGTCAGCCACATCGACTCCATCCTCCACCGTTGGATCCATCTAGATCTAACAGTCCTCAGACGCGGTACGTGTCCAGCAGCAGCAGCTGTCGGATCATCTTGATCTGACGGCTCATCTCGCGCCACATGGAGACTCCGAGCCTCTTCCCCGACCCTAGGCTCGGAGCAACCAAAGCATATCCGAGGCTGATCCGAGCCTCCATAACCTCCCGAGCCTCCGCCCGAGCCTCGATCGACGTTCGAGCCTAGCCCCGTACGTGCTTCCCACGTGAGGGCTGGGTATTTTACACGGAGGCCCTCGAAGGTGTTGGAAATTACAAATTGGTCCCTGCCAGGCGTGTCACGCGAGGATCAAATGATTTTGTGGAAATTTACATCCACCTCCTCCGTATTATAGGTAATTGCATTTAAGTCCCTGTCAGCATGTTTCATTTTCAGAACTTTTATTTTATGTATTTGCAATTTAGTCCATGTCTTTGACACATATTTAGGCATTTAGCATCAATTTTAAATTCTAAAAATTGCATGTTGTATCCCAACTTGTCCTTTATCTCATGTGACTCGTGTTTTATTTTTGTGAGATCTCTAGAATTTAATAATATTAATTTGGTAAAATTTTCTATATTTTGCCCAATTTGTGCTTTTTAATTCATATTAAACTCCTTGTTCCTCCAAAAATCATCATAAAATCACATTAGACTCAAGATAATTTATTCTACATTGTGCCCAAAAATCATTGTGTTTGCACGCATCACGAGGCCTGAATAAATTAAACAGTGATTTACTTAATTGATTTTTAATAGGTCAAATTCACATAGAATTTTAGGTCTATTAATTTTCCTAGATTCATCATACTTTGATCCACCTAGGATCATTTTTATATCTGAAAATAATATGTTTTGGTTTTTATTAAAATTAATGTTGTAAAAATCACCCTGCATTCATCTTTTATTCATATTAAATTCATCTAGAATTGAAAATTTCCAAAAAAATTGTAGACACTTAGGTTCATAGCATTCCATCTTCTGCCCAAGTTTCATAATTTTTGGACTTCATTTGATTATATTTTTTATTTAACTTGTAAAATTAGCCTGAAATTGCATTCATTTTTCCTTTATTGCATAAAAATTGCTAAAAAAAGACCAAAAATAACCCTCTGAAAATCTGACCTCTTAATTCACTTAAAATTCACCTAAGGAGACAGCTGCCTCCCTGAGTTCGACCTTGGGCTTACCAAGTAAAATAAATCTGTTGCTCGCATTTAATTGAACATTAAGTGAAGTGGTATTTTTTACGAAGCATTGATTACCCGACTGCAACGAATCTAACAATTAGTGATGATTAAATTAACAAGGATAGTCTGATGCTCGTTAAAATTGCACCATTGCTGGGGAGGAACGGCTTAGGTTAATCTTTAGGAAATTCTGAGTGTTTGATTTTCTGTCCCCGGGTAGTCTGATTCCCAGTTTTCTTGTTAAATATTTCTCTATCATTTATTTTTGAGTATTTTGTGTCATTCTTTGTCTGATCTCAATTTGTTTTTATGCGAGGAACATGAGGAGTCGAAGGTGCTTCAAGGAGCTTGCATTTAAATATTTTGAGCGATTGTGAGGACTTGTAATAGTGTCATTTTCATTATTTTTGCGTTCTTTCCAGTGGTTCCCGTTTGGGTTTTTGCACGTGTAAAAATAGTGGAAACGTGTCCTCGTGTGCTGTATGGATTGCTTTTTCGTAGATTAGGCTTGCATTTGTGACTCTTAGAGCTACTTTAGGACTTGCTTGTGCTCGTAATATTCTAGGAAGAAACTTCACACATAAAAGACGCACTTAGACCGCATATCTAGCCAAATTCAACCTGTGCTTCACTCGCTAATAGAACTGCTTATCTAGGAGCAGATTTTATTTTCTGTATTGCATATAGTGTAAAAAGTTTTCAATTCTGTTCTGCATCCTACATAAAAGTGAAGGGATCACTATAAGTCTTCTCAACTTTGCATTCATCATTGTTTTATCGTGCATCGGCTTTTCTCGACTCCTTTCTCGTGGTTTTTCAAACTTAGGAAAAAAGGAAATTGGGACTGGACAATAGGCGTGCTTTGTGGTTGGACTAAATCAGTGATAACCTAACTTAAAACAGGGGCTGCTTAACAAAATTGACCAAAAAATTAATAAAATTGGAAACTCTGCTTGCGGGAAATTGACACCGACCTTGTTTTCAGGCCGAGTGAGGGTACTAGAGTGTGTGAGCACTCTAGGGCAGGGCCAAAAATCCCCGCTTTTTATATCGTGTACCTCAAACCGAGCAAATATCAATGATTGAGCTTTGGATTCAACGGACCAGTGCCAAGTAGCCTCCGCCTACTCTGGTAGGTAGATAGGGGCGAAATTACGGTGCACCGAGACAAGTTACTAGTAGCCTCCACCTGCTCCGGCAGGTAGATAGGGGTGAAGTTACAGCCTTGTTAGCCTCCGCCTACTCTGTAGGTAGATAGGGGCAGGTCCTTGAACTTTCGGCTGGGGATAGGAGCGAAGAAAGGAAGGGCATTGGTATCTAAGGCGACAGGTTAAACAGGGGAGACGCATCTGGCTTTTAGCCGACTCCCCTCTAGGTCGCGTAACCTTTGCTATTTGTCTGATAAACTCACACTTAAAATCAACCAGATTAATCGAACTCTGTTTTGAGTCCTTCACCGTATTGAGTGTGAAAATACAGGGTTTCGATTCAATTGCTTGCTTCAGGTAGGAGTAAAATCCTATCTTCCACTTAGAACTCCCGAATCTTCTTCTCGCCAACCAAGATGACTGACTGGGGGACATCTACTCTCGATTTGCCAATCTTTCTTTGAGCCCCCCACGAATCTCATCTTCACCGGCCCAAGCGCAACTTGGGCCAACCTAAGCTCATGACCCTCTTGAGTTCTGGATCCCTCAAACCCAGGGTGGTTACTCTCAAACCAACCCTTTTCTCTCCTCTGATCTCACCGAGGAAGACCATCTCCTCGGTAAGAATCCCTTCCTTGATATGTCCTCTAACCAAGACCATCTTCTTTACTCAGGACAAGAGGACAAGATGCCTCCGAAGAAACACCCAGACGATGAGGAGCCTAGAGATGACCCCCTGCACCAAATCATGGCCGGTTAGCTAGAGCTGAGTACCTAAATGCAGATATGATGGCAAGAATGGGACAAGTGATTGAGGCTGAAGGAATTGACTGACCGATGGTAGACGCCTATAATCCCACAGAGAATGAAATACATAGCTGGCTTGTACCTGAGGTCCCCCCCGAAGCGTTCGAGCTGAAGCCCCACTTTCTGAGCTTGCTACCGAAGTTCAACGGAAATGCCAATGAAGAACCGTATGCTATCCTTAGAGACTTCAAGCTGGTATGCAACAACCTTAGTCACCCTAGGGTTAGGCAAGATTACATCAGGCTGAAGGCCACCTCGTTTGCATTAGGAGATAAGGCCACACATTGGTTGAAAAATCTCGGGGTGAGATGTACGACCTGGATGCAGTTCAAGGACATGTTCTTGAAGAAGTTCTACCCACTCAGTAGGACTAACTAGATGAGAACCAAGATCGCTAGTTTCTCCCAGGGATCCAGTGAACCATTCCATGAAGCCTGGGATAGATTTAATGATTTAACGCAGAAATGTCCATGCCACGGCATTACAAAAGCGATCTTAGTCCAGACCTTGTTCCGTGGCATGACCCCGAAGATGCAGGGGTTAGTGAGTACCGCCTGTAGAGGAAGATATCTGAACAAAAAAGAAGATTCTGTATGGAAGATCCTACAACAGATGGCGGAAACAGGCAGATCTCAGGCCACCAGGGCCTATTAGTTGTCTCCTTCAAGCCTATCCAACGAGACAACTAGGAGGACTGTAGCGGATCTGACAGACGACCTCATCCCTAGCATGGGAATAATAACTGACAAATTAACCATTGTCGAGCATATTCACAAGAGGGTCATTGACCTTGAGGCACTCTCACGATTGTCGAAACAAGTGGAGAAACTTACTGAGAAGGTAGCCAAGATACGGCTACCTGCCCCTTCTGCACCACCTGTACTTGTACACCGAGTTCATCTTGTACAGGAACAGGCACCGGGACCTCAGAGTAGCTGGGTAGAGGAGCAGACATACACTCAGCAGGACCAACACGAACCCCCACAAGTGGAGAGAGGATACGAGGAGCCTCCACAGGTGTTCGAGATCAATGGGTTGTGGTACAGCCATGCCCCCATCGGCAGATAGTCGGGGATAAGGAACGATCAGCCACACTGACCAGCTCCGTCCCCACACCGCGCTTTGTACGGTCCCGGCCCGGACAAGGGTACCAGCCTCAATAACACCAGCAGCGACAGCACACGTTCCACTCGGGCCAGTAGGGCCCTCCACCTTCCCATCAGCAACAACAGTACCAGCATGGCTAGCACAACCAACACAGGAACTCATCCTCGAATCAGCACCAACCAGCCCAACCCACTAGTGAATTAGAGTCCCTCACCTTGGCGATCCAAACCCTGACTGATAGGGTCCAATAGATTCAGAATGACTACCTGGATATGAGAACCGATTTGAATCGTGTCTCCCATACCCAGGACCAGCAGATGGCGCCAAAGACCCCAATTCTCGCCCAGGTTCAGGCCAACCCGAATATCTTGAATCAAGGTCGGAACCGACCACGAGATCATGTATACTATTCAGATAACTCTTTAACTGAATATGAGATCCTTTCGTATGATAATATCAATCATATGTCCCTCAGGAGAGAAGGACCGTGATCGTACCTGATCGGGCGTGGGCACCAGAGGAAGTTGCTGCCAAGTCTCTACTTGAGGAGAACTTGGAGGCAGAGGAGCACCACCACCACCACCACTGGCCGAAGAAGAGGACTTCTGAGTCCTCAAAGAAGCAGGAGAACTGCACCAGCAGTGAGTCCGACGAGACCGATGAAGAGCCCGCACCTCCATCTGAGGAGGATGTCCCAACAGTCGCGGAGAACGCATCACCTGTTTTGCAGCAGAAAATTTCTTCTAGTCATAGTCAAAGTCAGACTCCGAGTCAGTCTCAGTTTTAGAGTCATGTACAGAGCTCAGTTCCTAGTTTAAATGAAAATCTTTTAGTTTCGGAATCTGAGTTAGAATCAATAATCCCTTTCCCCCGAGTTCTTAAGCGTGGAAAGAAGAAAACACAAAAAATACAAAAAGATGACCCTGAGATGGCAGAGTTTTGCAATAAATACATCAAGATCACAATCCCTTTTGACAAGTATGTGGATATGACACCTGCATTCCAGAAATACCTTAAGGTGAGATGCACACCTGCTAGGGCCAGCAGGAAGACCAAAAGCTGTGTTGAGAAACACGTTCTGTCAGTAGCCACTACTTGCGCAACAAAGAATGTGTTTCCGAGGAAATGAAGAGACATGGGTGCACATTATGTGGTGAGTCATGTTGATGATACTGCATTTGCACGCACTCTCCTTGACAATGGATCCTCAATTAACTTAATGCCTACAGCCCTGTATGAGCGGCTTAATCTCAGACCTCTTAGGAAATCCAGAGCCTTACTTCAGTTTGCAGATAAGTCAACCAAGAGGTCCCAAGGAGAATTGAGGAACGTTGTCATAAAAGTCGAGGGTCAGGAGTACATGGTGGACTTTACAGTCCTTGATATGGAGACCCCTCGCAATTGGAGAGACTCCCAGATCATATTAGGAAGGCCCTTTCTCAGAACACCAGGGGCCTTGTTTGATTACAAGATCGGGAAAATCCAGTTCCAAACTCCAGGCGGAGACGAGGAACTTGAGATGAAGCAGACCAGATGGCAGAGACCGAATTCAGAATCCAGCACCGAGTACTCTTCGTCCAAAGCATATTGTATTCATGTAGATACCGTTGGGCCATGGAGACAGAACCCAACTAGCACCGTTGAGTCCCTCTTCTCCGGAGAAGATCTTGTGCATGAGTCAGTTTGCGAGGTCCTTAGAAATGAGTGCAGCGCAGAATATGCATCTCCCTACATCTTCGATGACTTAGAGGCCCAGTTGGGCATGTCAGTCCTTCCCTCTTTAGGACAATTAGAAGATGAGGATGATGAGTCGGACGTGGCTTTTGACGATTTCTTAGAAACCTTTGATGATTCGACTCTAGAGCCGAACGCGTTGGTAGCAGCAATTTCACGGACAGATCCAGCCACTACCAACACAAAGCCAGATTCAATTGAGCCAGACTTCCTTAATGATCACACATTACCTGAGCTCAAACCTTTTCCCACAACGCTTAAGTATGCCTTCCTTACGGGACAAGAGAAGAAGTGTCCGGTCATCATCAGCTCACGATTGATCGAGGATCAGGAATCTCGCTTGCTAGAGATCATGGAGAAAAACCGCAATGTGATAGGCTAGAGCATCTCTGATCTCCACGGGATAAATCCCGCTCTGTGTTTGCACCATATCTACTTGGAGAATGAGGCTAAATCCTCTCGTGAATTCCAACGTCGGTTGAATCCAAATTTACGAGAGGTAGTGAAGAAGAAGATAGAGAAATGGTGCGATGCGGGTTTTATTTATCCCATCTCTGACTCTAAATGGGTGGCTCTAATCCATGTTGTCCCGAAAAAGTCGGGAATTCAGACGACCACCAATGAATATTGAGAGGAGATCGTGACACGAGTACCCACGTCGTGGCACGTCTGTATGGATTACAGACGCCTGAATGCTGCGACGAAGAAGGATCATTTCCCCCTACCATTCATTGATCAGATCTTAGAGAGATTAGCGGGGAAAGAATTCTTCTGCTTTTTAGATGGGTTCTCAGGCTACAATCAAGTAGCCGTAGCTCCTGAGGACCAGGAGAAGACCACGTTCACATGCCCCTTTGGTACCTACGCTTTCAGGCGCATGCCCTTTGGGTTATGCAATGCTCCTGGTACTTTATAAAGGTGCATGATTGTTGTATTTGCCGAAATGGTCGGTGAATTCCTGGAAGTCTTCATAGATGACTTCTCGGTCCACAGTGATTCCTTCGATTCCTGTCTTAGAAATCTGGACCGAGTCCTCAAGCGTTGTTGTGAGGTCAATCTGGTGCTTTCCTAGGAGAAAAGTCTTTTCATGGTAACGGAGGGCATTGTGTTGGTGCGTGTCATCTCCAAGAGAGGAATGGAGGTTGATCCTACCAAGGTGGACGTGATCAGACGACTCCAGCCACCAACCAACATGAAACAGTTGCGGTCTTTCCTCAGGCATGTTGGATTTTATCGAAGATTTATCAAGGATTTCTCTAAGATTGCCCGACTGCTAACTGAGCTTTTAGGCAAGGACATGGAGTTTATTGTTGATCACAAATGTCTTGAAGCCTTTAAGCAATTATAAGGAATGATCATGGACGCCTCGACCCTACAGGCCCTAGATTGGTCTCTGCCTTTAGAGATCATGATGGACGCATCCGATTTTTCTATCGGGGCTGTGTTAGGACAGAGGAGGGATGGTGTCCCGTTCGCCATACACTACACAAGAAAAGTGCTTGATACTGCTCAGCGTAACTATACAGTTACTAAAAAGGAGATGCTTGTGGTAGTGTTTGCCTTAGATAAATTCAGATCTCACTTAATTGGATCCAAGGTAGTTGTGTTCACAGACCATACATCGCTACGATACTTAATGGAAAAGAAGGATGCGAAGGCACGTCTTCTTAGGTGGATTCTGCTTATCCAGGAGTTTGATTTGGACATTCGTGATAAACCTGGAAAAAAGAATGTAGTAACTGATCACCTCTCCCGTCTCGAGGATCTTAATGCTTCTGAGGATAACTCCTTCCCCGACGAGTCGATTTTTATTGTCGACTCACTCCCATGGTATGCCAATATCGTGAACTATCTTGTCTCCAAGAAGGTTCCTGATGATTTGCCCAAGAGCCACATGGACCGACTGAAGTCAGATTCGAGACATTACTGATGAACCTCAGTTTCATCATCTTTATTTTCCATAATTAACCCCCTTGCTTAAAGTTTTGTCAATAAATCCCTGTTAATGTCCTATAATTAACAGAGTCCTTAATAAATTAAAAACCACAAAAAAAATGACAAAGCAAAAATTCGTGGTATTTTTTTAGACTTAAAAATACCTTCAAAAAAATTTCGGGCCCTTGTTTGATCTATTTTCCAATTTTGGTCAACATGAAACTTGTAGATCTCGTCAAGATCTACAACTTTCATGTTTTGAGTTTTCTCAAATTCGGCCATCTCAAGCCTCAAAACTCAAAAATACCCTCAGAATAATCTGATTGGGCCACGTGGCCCATTCTGGAGGCGCCACGTGGCCCGGTCCCTTTGTCTCATCCGCCTCCATTGCTAGCCGTTGGATCCGCCCTCTTGATCCAACGGCCAGTCCCTCTCCACGCCTTCAATTCGTTTCATCCGTCTGATCATACTCATCTCAGATCCTCACCATCCCTTAGCGTCGCGCCCACAACTTGACACGTGGCGCGCTGTGCGCTCTTTGATTGCGCCCCGGATCTCTCATCTATGCCGCTCAACCCGCTCTTTCTCCTCAGCCGATCGATAATGCCCGTGATACAATCTCGGCCGCTCGCCTCCGCCTGCCCATCCTCTCGACACGTGGTGTGATCACCGCTCTCCGATCATATCGCCTCAGATCCGATCCACACCATCACTCCGCGCCTAAATGCCCGCCGTTGGATCTCCAGATCCAACGGCCAGCGATCGTCGTCAACCTCCGGACCTCTCTCTCTCCCCCACGATCTGAGTTGCGCACTACTCGCCCCTCTCCTTTTTCACCCGCCATTCCAGTCAACCTCGCATCTCGCCAGCCACCTCCTGATCTTCCCCCATCATCCTTCTCTTCCGCGCATCACTCCACGATCCACAACCTCTTCCCAGTCGCCCCATATTCTCCTCCAAACCCACGTCGACCATCATCACCTCCGCCACTTCTCTCTTTAAATCAGCCGCCCCTTCCGTCCAAAATCTTTGTCCACCTTTACGTGGGAGGGGGCCCAGCCCTCCTCCGCCTCTCTGTGACAGAGAGGGGCGAGGGGATTGAGCGATGACGACCACCCTCTCCGGTGTCGACCCTCCGCCGTTCTCGGCGGAGCTGCGGCGCTCCGCGACCGCTTGAGCTGCCTCCAGTTGCTGCGGAGGTTCAGCGAAGACCAGAGCTCGACCATGAGCTCGCGCACAGGCTTCTCCTCCACCCAAACCTCCGGTAAGTCTTCTGCTTCTTCTCTTGTTTTTTTTCTTTAATTTCTTTTAATTTTCCAGGTCTCGTCACTTGTCCTCGCCGTCCATTGATCGCCTTTCAAGCTTCACCGTCAAACCCCCTTTCTCGCGCCACTTTCCGTTCACCTCTTCCCTTCTTCCAGATCCTCAGCCACCTTCGTCCCACCTCCTCCGCCCTCACGGCGGAGGAGCTTCGAGCTCCCCACTCTCTTCGCCCCTATGAGCTCCCACTCACTCACTCACACACCCTAAAGCTTCGGCTATACGCTACTAACCTTGCAGGTCTCTATTCGCTCAATGATCGGAGCTCGGCCGGAGCCGATTTCATCGAGTTAGCCGTCATCAGCCAAGCATCGACGAGCGACACCAGAAGCTTCTGGACCTTCCCCGAGTCACCTGCTTCTCCGACGATCTTTCTTTGAGCTCGGGGGAGGTCTACTGTGATCGAGAGTGAGCGGCGGAGGAGGAGCTCCTTCGCCGGAGCTCCAAAGTCGCCGCCAGCTGAGGCCCGAGGACGAAGCACAGTGGCCGTTGGATGGCCCAACCCCAGCGACCATCCAACGGCCATGATGAAGCCACTTTGACGTCTTCCTTCGCCGTTGGATCTTTACGATCCAAAGGACCGCGATGCAGCCACGTGTCAGAGCCACAGCTTCACCGAGCCTGCCATCCGGACCTACAGGCTTGGCTGCTTCCGAGCCTCCACGAGCCTGCACCGAGCCTCGGACCATCCGAGCCTACGCTGAAGCGCCTCCGAACCTCTGCCGAGCCCGAGCCGACTTCCGAGCCTGGATGGCGCGTGCCTGGCACATGCCTTCTGGGCAAATTGCAGAGGAGCCCACCGTCTTCTCCAAAATTGTAAGCAGGTCCCTATCACGTGCACCGTGTGTGCACAAGTGGTCATTTTACAGGGAAGGTCCCAGTATTTCACTTATTTACATTTTAGTCCCTCCGAGGACCTGTTTGTAGGTATCTTTTTCATGTTTTCTTGCATTTATGCCCCTGTCTTCTTTTATGCATATCTTGAGCTACATAGCTCCAATCGAGTTGATTTCAGTTTCGTTTTGAAGCTCTTCTCGTCCTCTTTATTATGGCGTGCTTTAAGTTCAGATTTGACACTATGAACCGTGATGTATTATTTTATTATTTAAGTGTCTTGATTTTTTTTTCATTTATCATGCCTACTTGCTTCATATGTGTAGAGGCTTTTTTATTTCAACTCGGTTTGACTCGTGATTTTCTTATGGCTCAAGTGACTATTATATTGGGCATATCATTCGCTTTACATGTTCATCTATTTGCATGAAAATGATTAAAAAAATGCATGTTTACTTTATTTTAATGCATTGCTTTGTGTTATTGTCTACATGCATGATTTGACCTATATGCCTATAACTCAACTCTTAATTAAATAGACTCAAATCCGATTAATACGAGAAAGGCTCGTGTCCCTGAGTTCGACCTTGGTTTCTTGCCAAGTAAAATAAATCACGATCACCTCATTTTGATTTATTATTGCATATCTTTAAATGAGTTGATCTGTTGACGACCAAAATCGGCCCGACTGCTTCAACATGTTGAGGTGCTAGAAACGCACTCTTAAAGGGCCGATTTTGCGGTTCATCAAATGGCGCCGTTACCGGGGACACGGCTCATTTCTTATATTTTTTTGGATTTTTGTTTGTTTAATTTGGTATTCCTTTTTATAGGTCAAATAATCACATATTTTGCATATAAAATTTTTCTTTCTTATTTGATATCTAATCATTGTTTTTGTGGCAGGGCCCTTGATGGATCAAGGAGGCGAGGAGCAGGACGTTCCCCGCTGCGAGGAGCCGCAGGAGCATGCTTGGAGCAAAGGAGGAAGAAAAGAGAAAAAAAATGTCTCGCATTTTTGTTGCATTCTATTTTTAATAATTCGTCTTTTACAGCGGTCTTCGATCGAAGACTCGCGATTGTAATCGAACGATCGTGGTTGTGTGGGGATCGTCCCCACTTGAGTGTCGACCTAGGATAGGCACGCGGCTCTCCGAGCTCTTTTTAATTTTTCCATATTTTTACGTGCTTGATCGTAGGTAGGACACACTAATTTCTATACGCACATAATCTCGCATCACTTAGCTAAAATTAATGAAGATTAATCACCGCTAATAGATGCATGATTAGGTGCGGCTTTTTCGACTTGCATACATGTTGGATTTGATTTTCAAAACGGCCCCAGTTTTTTCGCAGATTTATCGTCAAATCACTGCATGATTTCTCGCTTAGCCTAGATCGCGTTTTTCTTCATCGAATACATGTTTTTCACGGCTTTCATTTCGTAGATTGATCACCTAGGATTAATGGAAAATGGAATGAACGGTAGACGATGATTTTCTGATTGATGTGCTAACCTTAATTCAGTGATAATTTAAAATAAAATTGGGACTGTTAATTGCAAGTCAACCAAAATGGAGTAAAATTCGGTTTTGGGAGAGCAACACCCGCGCATACGCCTTGATTTTCAATTCACATTTTCTTTGCGTAATTATCTAACGTTTTATCACCAATAAAACCGACAAGATAATCAACCAACCTTGGTTGGTTTCATGTGTGAGTTGGTGAAACTAAGGGTTTGCTTGCTTGAATTGAGCCTTTGTTGCGACACACACCCTAGAACCTTAGTCCCTCCATTTCATCTCCTAAGATTCAACCGCTCACTTGTAAATTCATTCCTCTTCTTCGTTCACCTTGGGTTCCTTCCAACATCAATCCTCATCTTTATACTTAGGCTAATCTCAGCCTAAGTATAGGGGGGACCCAAGTCCCCGTGATTTTCTCTACTCCTCTTTTCTTGCCTTTATACTTAGGTTATTTCTAACCTAAGTATAGGGGGGAGCCCCTCTTAGCTCCCGTATATTCTTCTATATTTAAATGGACCTATGTACTTGTAACATCTAGTGCTATGAGGACATAGCAAAGTTTAAGTATTGGGGGTATACCGTATATACCGTATATTTACTTTAGCTATAATCTGAAAAATTTGAAAAATTAAAAACTTTTTGGCTAAGGTAAAATTCGTTGGACTAAGAGAACTCAAATGATTTCGCGGCTTTTCGATATTATGTTACGCTATTTTTATAAAAATATTTTCGAAAATGATTTTTGAAAATATTTTGAAAACTTTTTTATCTTGTGTGACATGGTTTCGAAAAGATTTGCCTTCTCTTTTCAAGGAAAGTTGAGTCTAACATGTGTTTTAACTTTATTGAAATCCATAAAAATGAGAAAAACCCTAAAAACCTTTAGGAGCTATAGTGACTACTAAGCTTAATTAAGAAAGCCGCGTTCAGTGAGGGTTCACCCTTAGCAGATTGGATGATTTAGAGGACATCGCATAAGGCCCCGTCCTCAAGCAACGGGCTCCGGCCTGTACTTACATCCATACTGGCTGAACGTAGCTCCTTAATTAAGTTTAGGCAGTTATAATATCTCTTAAAGTCCAAAAAAAAATCTTGTTTTTGAATGAATAAGTTGGATTAGTCCTCTACACTTTCACTTTCACCCAGGATCTGAATTGGTCAAGGAAACTTAGCTTTTTGAGGTCTTTGAGATTTTAGGTTAACCAGCCTTAGCCATCAGGGTCTTAGACTTAATCATCCACATTCCCCTAGGTTTCTAGATTTGCATGCTATATTCCATGCTTAGTCTCAGACATAAAGAATATGATCAGCACATCACATGCACGACTGCGGTTTTTGATGAGATGAGTTGATTTTTTCACCCGAGGGATTGGGATGAGGAAGTCGAGTTTGGATTTGATCTAATGATGCTCGAGGATGGGATAAAATCTTTGGAGGCTTCAGGAAACTTGAGTGTTAGCAATATTAGCCAGTATGAGAACTTGGTTCTTATACTAATCTCTTGATATTGACCTAAGTGCCTGGGTGTGAAAATTAAATTAAAAAAAATGTTGATCAGTGTGCGCCAACTCTTGGTAAAAGCAGTAGAGCTAGCCACAAATTATACAAGTCAATGAAATTCAAAGAAAAGCTCTCATTCCACCAAGTCAAATATCAAAGAGCTTCCACCAAAGGCGAGCGCTCCCAAACTTTTCAAAGTGTCCACTTGGACCATCGCTATTAGGACCAGGAGTCGGGCTAGCACCAAAAAAGGGCTCTGCATCGTAAATGCTACAAGTCTGGGTGTTGAAGGTACGATAGGTACTCAAAAGAGACACACCCCGGTGTACTCCCAGGAAAACAAGTGCAGACGGCTCCAACTTCTCTTGACGGACGCACTGATCAACACCAAAAAAATGTGTTGCGTAAAAGGCACTAGAGAGAATCCTTGTTCCAATGAGAGGGAGAGAAGAATTGACACAATCCCATGCCCTCCATTTCTGGCCTGCCATCTACATTTTCTAAGTTTGACAACTAAAGAGACGGTGGACTGAATGCAAGATTTGATTTATTCCCTAGTGCTGAGGATTGGGTCCTTAGGAGATTTTCTCGGACCAAGATTTTGGGTGACGAATTGACTCTACTCTCGAAATTGCAGTCAACACTAAACTTCATATCCTTTAGTTTATATGTACATCAGAGAGAGTCTAGAGAAGTAGAGGAATTGGAAGCCTCTTGATTAAGGCTGGGTTGAACTCTAAAATTTTGGATCTCTGAAGCCGAGTCAACTTGATCAGATTGGATCCTGTATTCACATGCACAAGGGGGTTAATCCAACTTAGTCATTCTTTTTGATGCTCGAGGACGAGCATAGTTTAAGTATAGGGGGTGATGAACCTCAGTTTCATCATCTTTATTTTCCATAATTAACCCCCTTGCTTAAAGTTTTGTCAATAAATCCCTGTTAATGTCCTATAATTAACAGAGTCCTTAATAAATTAAAAACCACAAAAAAATGACAAAGAAAAAATTCGTGGTATTTTTTTAGACTTAAAAATACCTTCAAAAACATTTCGGGCCCTTGTTTGATCTCTTTTTCAGTTTTGGTCAACATGAAACTTGTAGATCTCGTCAAGATCTACAACTTTCATGTTTTGAGTTTTCTCAAATTCGGCCATCTCAAGCCTCAAAACTCAAAAATACCCTCAAAATAATCTGATTGGGCCACGTGGCCCATTCTGGGGGCGCCATGTGGCCCGGTCCCTTTGTCTCATCCGCCTCCATTGCTAGCCGTTGGATCCGCCCTCTTGATCCAACGGCCAGTCCCTCTCCACGCCTTCAATTCGTTTCATCCGTCTGATCATACTCATCTCAGATCCTCACCATCCCTTAGCGCCGCGCCCACAGCTTGACCCGTGGCGCGCTGTCCGCCCTTTGATTGCGCCCCGGATCTCTCATCTATGCCGCTCAACCCGCTCTTTCTCCTCAGCCGATCGATCTTGCCCGTGATACAATCTCGGCCGCTCGCCTCCGCCTGCCCATCCTCTCGACACGTGGTGCGATCACCGCTCTCCGATCATATCGCCTCAGATCCGATCCACACCATCACTCCGCGCCTAAATGCCCGCCGTTGGATCTCCAGATCCAACGGCCGGCGATCGTCGTCAACCTCCGGACCTCTCTCTCTCTCCCACGATCTGAGTTGCGCACTACTCGCCCCTCTCCTTTTTCACCCGCCATTCCAGTCAACCTCGCATCTCGCCAGCCACCTCCTGATCTTCCCCCATCATCCTTCTCTTCCGCGCATCACTCCACGATCCACAACCTCTTCCCAGTCGCCCCATATTCTCCTCCAAACCCACGTCGACCATCATCACCTCCGCCACTTCTCTCTTTAGGTCAGCCGCCCCTTCCGTCCAAAATCTTTGTCCACCTTTACGTGGGAGGGGGCCCAGCCCTCCTCCGCCTCTCTGTGACAGAGAGGGGCGAGGGGATTGAGCGATGACGACCACCCTCTCTGGTGTCGACCATCCGCCGTTCTCGGCGGAGCTGCGGTGCTCTGCGATCGCTTGAGCTGCCTCCAGTTGCTGCGGAGGTTCAGCGAAGACCAGAGCTCGACCACGAGCTCGCGCACAGGCTTCTCCTCCACCCAAACCTCCGGTAAGTCTTCTGCTTCTTCTCTTGTTTTTTTTTCTTTAATTTCTTTTAATTTTCCAGGTCTCGTCACTTGTCCTCGCCATCCATTGACCGCCTTTCAAGCTTCGCCGTCAAGCCCCCTTTCTCGCGCCACTTTCCGTTCACCTCTTCCCTTCTTCTAGATCCTCAGCCACCTTCGACCCACCTCCTCCGCCCTCACGGCGGAGGAGCTTCGAGCTCCCCACTCTCTTCGCCCCTATGAGCTCCCACTCACTCACTCACACACCCTAAAGCTTCGGCTATACGCTACTAACCTTGCAGGTCTCTTTTCGCTCAATGATCGGAGCTCGGCCGGAGCCGATTTCATCGAGTTAGCCGTCATCAGCCAAGCGTCGACGAGCGACACCAGAAGCTTCTGGACCTTCCCCGAGTCACCTGCTTCTCCGACGATCTTTCTTTGAGCTCGGGGGAGGTCTACTGTGATCGAGAGTGAGCGGTGGAGGAGGAGCTCCTTCGGCGGAGCTCCAAAGTCGCCGCCAGCTGAGGCCCGAGGACGAAGCACAGTGGCCGTTGGATGGACCAACCCCAGCGACCATCCAACGGCCATGATGAAGCCACTTCGACGTCTTCCTTCGCCGTTGGATCTTTACGATCCAAAGGACCGCGATGCAGCCACGTGTCAGAGCCACAGCTTCACCGAGCCTGCCATCCGGACCTACAGGCTTGGCTGCTTCCGAGCCTCCACGAGCCTGCACCGAGCCTCGGACCATCCGAGCCTACGCCGAAGCGCCTCTGAACCTCTGCCGAGCCCGAGCCGACTTCCGAGCCTGGATGGCGCGTGCCTGGCGCGTGCCTTCTGGGCAAATTGCAGAGGAGCCCACCGTCTTCTCCAAAATTGCAAGCAGGTCCCTATCACGTGCACCGTGCGTGCACAAGTGGTCATTTTACAGGGAAGGTCCCATTATTTCACTTATTTACATTTTAGTCCCTCCGAGGACCTGTTTGTAGGTATCTTTTTCATGTTTTCTTGCATTTATGCCCCTGTCTTCTTTTATGCATATCTTGAGCTACATAGCTCCAATCGAGTTGATTTCAGTTTCGTTTTGAAGCTCTTCTCGTCCTCTTTATTATGGCGTGCTTTAAGTTCAGATTTGACACTATGAACCGTGATGTATTATTTTATTATTTAAGTGTCTTGATTTTTTTTTCATTTATCATGCCTACTTGCTTCATATGTGTAGAGGCTTCTTTATTTCAACTCGGTTTGACTCGCGATTTTCTTATGGCTCAAGTGACTATTATATTGGGCATATCATTCGCTTTACATGTTCATCTATTTGCATGAAAATGATTAAAGAAAATGCATGTTTACTTTATTTTAATGCATTGCTTTGTGTTATTGTCTACATGCATGATTTGACCTATATGCCTATAACTCAACTCTTAATTAAATAGACTCAAATCCGATTAATACGAGAAAGGCTCGTGTCCCTGAGTTCGACCTTGGTTTCTTGCCAAGTAAAATAAATCACGATCACCTCATTTTGATTTATTATTGCATATCTTTAAATGAGTTGATCTGTTGACGACCAAAATCGGCCCGACTGCTTCGACATGTTGAGGTGCTAGAAACGCACTCTTAAAGGGCCGATTTTGTGGTTCATCAATTACCACTGGGAGGATCCAGTCCTTTTCTTTGAAGGACCGGATTGTGTCTAGAGATGGTGTATTCCTTAGGAGGAATACCATAGTGTCCTTTCTTTATGCCACATTCTGGAGGCAGGAGGACACCACTCCGGGAAGAGGACAGCATGGAAGGTACTTCAGTGTGGCTTATACTGGCCGACTATGTTTTGCGATGCAATCATCTTTGCGAAGTCGTGCCCCGTATGCCAGCGAATGGGAGGAACCGTTGGTTCCAAGGATGAGATGTTAATACAGCCTGTCATCATTTGTGATGTCTTTGACGCCTAGGGCATCGACTTTATGGGTCCATTTCCTGTTAGCCACGGATTTGAATACATCCTTATGACGGTAGACTATCTGTCAAGGTGGGTGGGGGCTATCCTAACCCGAGCCGCAGAAAGCAGGACTATCTGTAAGTTTATCAGAGATCACATCATCTCTAGGTTCATGATTCCCAAAGTGTTGATATCATATGGGGGTAGCCACTTTGTAAACAGAGATATGAAGAAGCTCCTGAAGGATTACGACATCGAACATCGTGTCGCTAGTCCTTACCACCCACAGATCAATGGCATGGCTGAGGTGTCGAATAGGGAGGTGAAAACCATATTGCATAAGCTAGTCCGCCCAGACAGGAAGGACATGTCTCAGATCTTGGATCAAGTCCTATGGGCTTATAGGATAGCTTACAAGACACCGTTAGGAACCTCCCCAGTCAGGATGGTATTTGGGAAGCCGTGCCATTTGCCCGCAGAGTTAGTGCACAAATCAGAATGGGCAATCAAAAAGGTCAATTGGAACACACACCTAGTGCAGAAACGGAGAGAAATGGATCTGAATGAGCTTGTAGAAGTCAGAAACCAAGCATACGACAATAGTTTGGTGTACAAGGATAAAGCAAAGTGTTGGCATGCTAGATATATCAGACGAAAGTCCTTTGTTCCTGGACAGAAGGTATGGTTGTTCGATGCAAGGCTGAAGGTTTTCCAAGGCAAGCTGAAATCCAAGTGGACGGGCCCATTCATTGTTCATGTTGTACATGATAGTGGATGTGTTGAGATCTCATATCCCACAGATGATGCACAGACATTCCTAGTCAATGGAAAATTGTTGAAGCACTTCATCAAACCCAATGAACAGTTAGTCCATGTTGAGGAGATTGTATTCATGCGTGAGACGGATTCAGCATATACACATAGAACCGTGCATGAGACCTTGCAACAGTGAACTCTCGCCATCAGCAGCATCTAGAAAAATTCAGACCGCGATCTTTGTATATACCCATCATTCCTGTACATTCTTCCCCTCCCTCCCGCGACTCTAATCACTCACTCCAACTTTATATATTTTCATCTATGACTATACTTAGGATGTCTAGATCCTAAGTATAGGGGGGACAGTCAAATGAGTCCATTCACTGTACATCCTCCATATCACATCGGTCCTCATATCCACTCCCGTCCTATATTTAGACTGACCTGAGCCTAAGTATAGGGGGACCGATGCTCATCTTGTATATATATTCATCCACTTCCCCTCTTGACCTCATCCGACCCATTTTTGATCTTCTTCTACACTTAGGCTGCCAGAGCCTAAGTATAGGGAGACAAGACGACTTTTATACATTCTTGTTCTTTTGGCTCTCCTACGCTTAGCACGAGCCATGTCTTCTTCCTCGCTTTTTCGTGCTCTGAGGACATAGCACACGCTAAGTATAGGGGGCGTGTATATATTACATATATACTTTACCCATAGCTCATATTTTCAAGTAGTTTTGTATATACTATACAATAATTACTAGATGGGTAAAAACGGAGAAATTTTTTTTGTAAAATACATGTATACTTGTATATTGTATAACACTTGTATAATTTGTATAACACTTATAAAACTCTTGTAAATTGTTGTAACATAGGAGATATACCAAATTTAAAAAAAAACAACAAAAAAACATAAAAATGGAAAAATCAAAATCAAAGGCTTCTTATTTACTCTTGCACATCATCTCTTAAAAAGAAAGAAAAAGAGTCTTGCATTTCATTCATCTACATAGCATGCCATCTGCACCTCATCTGCATATCTTGCATATGCAAAGTGAAAAGCTAGAGGGTTCTGAACCAAGTTATGAGTAGATGTTGAGGAGGGACTTTGATTTGACCTTAATCAACCTGATTTCAGAGGAACCTTATAGGAACTGGAGTTAAGATTTCTCAGGTCAAGTGACTTAATTCTTTGAGTCCGCAAGTCTATGCTCACATGTCATCTTGATTAGTCTAAATAGAATATCTCGTGCACACACATGATTCTTATAAACAGTGAACTAACTTGGAAAAGCACCATGCACGTAGCTCTTCATTGATGAGGTGGTGAGGAGGTAGAATCCTTTAGCTTGGAGTAGCACACGGGTGGAAACATCCGTCCTCCTCCAGGGATGTTAATGCATCTCAACCTAGTCTGGTGATGTTGATATCTAAGGACGGGATGTTGTGGGTTGCAACAATGCTTCAAAAGAGGGATAGTCTACTGGCTCAAGAGGAAAAATTCCTGATGTACATGCTACACCTTGTATATAGTTCAAAATAAAAGAAAAAAGAAAAAGGAAAGAAAAGAAAGAAAGAAAGAAAGAAAATGCAAGAACAACAAAAAAATAAGACAGGCTTGAGTGAAAATAAATACATGTAGGAGTATGTATATTTGTAAGAAGTCTGCAGCTGGATGACTTGGCTACACTGGTCAGGCATCCTGCAACTTTCATGTTTTGAGTTTTTCCAAATTCGGCCATCTTAACTCCCTTATTTTACATTTTCTTTCGGCCACTCAGATCAGGCCATGTGGCACCCTCCGATTGCGCCACGCGGCCCGCCTCATTGCGCGCCACGCGGCATCTTCCCCCTGCCGTTCGATCCCTTCCCTTCTCTCCAGATCTGAGCCATCCACTCTCGCGGCCAGTCTCCACCCTCCGATCATCTCAAGATCATATGACCTCCGTCCGCTAGTGCCTCGCCCTCAGCAAGCCACGTGTTGCCTTGTGAACCCTCTGATCTTCTCCAGGCACCTTCATCCCCACCACATACTCCTGCAAAATCCTTAGCCCTTCTATCAGATTCTCAGGATCTCATCATCACCATCCGTGAGTGATGTTCTCTCAGCGTGCGACGTGTGACTCACCTAGCCGCACGATCGAGGTCGAAAGGACCTCATCCCAGCCGTTCTTCAGCGTCGCCCTCTCCTTTCGCCACGTGTCATAACCCTACCCCTTTGATCACACCTCCCCAATTTGATCCAGGCCACTCCTTAGTGCCTCGATCTGGTCCATTGGATCACAAGATTCAATGGTCCAGAGATCGTCTTCCAGCTCAGGCTGCCTTCCTCGCGTACGTCACCCACTTCGCCTACTCGCCACCCCCTTCCTATTTTCTCCGCCACCATAGCCACTCTCTACACCCATTGACCGCCCCACGATGAAGCCCCCATTCCCTTCATCCTCGCTGACCTCCATGTCCTCCATGATCCCCTTCCTCTTCGCTCCACAGACCCCACGAACATCACGCCTCCATCACTGCCACCTCCACCTTCTCTCTATAAAGCCCCCGCCTCTGGACACCGTTACGCCCATCCGCCATATCAGGAGGCAACCCCGAGCTCCACTCTTTTCATCGGTGATAGAGATTAGGCAAGACATCGAGCGATGACAACCAATTTCCTCCGGTGAGATTCGCGGCCACCCCCGTCGTGTAGCAGCTCCTTTGACGAGCTGCTCGAGCTCGGGACGCTACCGACCCTTAAGCGAAGACCAGGAAGCTCCGTCCAAGCTTCTGACCCCAAGTAGATACCTCCATTTCCTCTCCTATCTTCCTCTTGTTATCCATAGTTTTTCTCTTAATTTATTCACCCGCTCCGATCGATTTTGCTCTCACCCAACCATCCACAGTGCTTTGCCTTGAGCTCCGAATTTCGCCATGGAGCTCCCATATTCGCGTGCCAACCCACTCGTTCCGACAACCCCTCACACTTCACCCGATCATAGCTCAGCGAGTCATGGCGGAACTCCACCTTCGGTCGTCACCACTTCACCCCCTAGGCCTCACCGCACTCACGCACCTCCCACGAGCACAATGCACCTCCTTCCTTGCACCGACTAACCCTGCAGGGCCTTCCACTTCATTGGCCGAAACTTCATCGGAGTTCTGCTCGAGCTTCGTCGCCACCAGCCTCCAGACCTCCCCCGTTCCATTCAAGGCCTCTGGATGCTTCGTCGTATCTCCACGATCAATCCTATCCCTCCAAAAGTCTTCAGCGACCTTCATCAAGCATGAGGAGGAGAGGCGGAGCAAGGAGCTCAACGCCGGAGCCCTGCCGAGTCCGCCACAGGAGGCGGCGGACCGGAGAAGAAGAAGCACATCCACCGTTGGATCGCCTCGATCCGACATCCCTTGCCACGTCGCCTTGAGCACGTCACCGTTGGATCACCCAGATCAAGCGATCCTTGTTGCGCCACGTAGCAGCTGCCCCGAGCTTTAGTCTCTATTGGATCCATCTCGATCCAACGACCAATAGTCAGCCACGTCGACTCCATCCTCCACCGTTGGATCCATCTCGATCTAACGGTCCTCAAATGTGGTACGTGTCCAGTTGCAGCAACCGTCGGATCATCTTGATCTGACACTAAAAATTTGAAAATCAGAAAATAAAAAAATAGAAATAAAAAAAATAAAAAAATAAAAAAGATGAAAAAATCACAAAAACCAAGGATAGTTGTCCCTTGAGATTCTTATTTTCTCTTAATTGATTTTTGATTAACTGAATAACCTTCGGGAATTGTAGCCTCCCTGAGTTCGACCCTATCCGCTATACAGGTTAATAATAGTAAAAATAAAAAAAAATATATTTTTTGCTTGTCACGGGATTTTGGGTATAACAACAACGACACTACTTTTATTTACCATCAATTATTTTTCCAACCCAATTTTGCTGAACAACATAGAGATATTAAAAAAATCGTAAGGCCGTAGGTTCGAGATCATTAGATCTCTAAGGGATTAACAATGCTCTATGTTCACATATATACCTCAAGGAAAATACCAAGCCCTCCCGTGAATTCTAGCATATACTGAATCCAAATTTATAGGAAGTGGTGAACGTTGATATAGAGATATGGTGTAGAACACGGTTCATTTATCCTATCTCGAACTTCAAATGGTGGCACCTTTACATATAGCCCCGAAGAAGTCAGAACTTCAGCCTTCAACAATGAGGAGGGAGGAGGTTACGACATGAGTACCCATATCGTGGCACGTCTGTGTGGATTAAAAACGTTTGAATGCCACAATGAAAAAAAACTACTTCTCATTGCCATTTATTGATCAGATCTTGGAGAGATTGACTGGTATGGAGTACTTTTGCTTTTTAGATGGGTACTCAGGCTACAATCAAATAATCATCAGCCTCGAGGACCAGAAAAAGACAACATTTACTTGTCCGTTCAACACTTACACATTCATGCACATGCCTTTTGGGCTCTACAATGACTTAGGCACTTTTTAGCGGTGCATGATCGTTGTATTTACCGAGATAGTTGGAGATTTCCTGGAATTTCTTTATGGATGACTTCTAAGCGTATGGTGATTCATTCGATGATTGTCTTGCACACCTTGACCGAGTCATCAAGAGGTGTAGAGAATGAAATCTGGTACTCTCTTGGGGGAAAAGTCACTTTATGGTGACAAAGGACATCATGCTGGGGTACATCATCTCGAAGAAGGGAATGGAAGTTGAACCTGCCAAGGTGGATGCAATCAAGAAACTCGAGCCACCAACCAACGTCAAACAAGTGCGATCATTTCTGGGGCATGTTAGATTTTATTAAAGATTTATCGAAGACTTTTCAAAGTTTTCCTGACCACTTACTGAGCTCTTAGGGAAAGACACCGAGTTTGTTGTGGATCATAAGTGTCTAGAGGCCTTTGAGCTACTGAAAGGAATATCATTGAGACTCCTATCCTACAAGCCCCTGACTGTTCTTTTCCCTTCAATATTACGACTAATGCTTCTGATTTTATCGTAGGGGTTGTGTTAGGATAGAGGAGAGACAAAGTCCCATATGTTATTTACTACGCAAGCAAAGTTTTGTATCAAACTCAAAAAAATATGGTAACTAAAAAGGAGATGCTTGTTGTAGTATTTGTCTTGGAAAAGTTCCGACCTCTACAATTTAGATCCAAAGTGACAATATATACAGACCATTCAACCATCCCATATTTAATGGCAAAGAAGGATGCTAAGGCATGACTTCTTAGATGGATAATCTTACTTCATGCATTTTATTTGGAGATTAAAGATAAACCTAGAGTAAATAATGTGGTGGCTGACCTTCTTTCTTGGATTGAGCAGAATAAATTCCCTAAGTCAGAGCAAATCAGAGAATCCTTTCCAGATGAGTACATTTCCGTTATTGACTCTCTCCCATGGTATGCTGACATGGTGAATTATCTTATCTATAAGAAAGTTCCCCAGAGTTGTCCTAAGAGAAGAATTGATCGACTGAAGTCAGAATCAGGACACTACCATTAGGAAGATATGTTCCTTTCTTCGAAGGATCGTATTGCATTTAGAGGAGGTGAATTCCTTAAAAGGAATACCATAGTGTCATCACTCTTTTCCGCACTCTGGAGACAGAAGGACACCACTCCAAGAAGAGGACTGTAAATAAGATAATGCAATGTGGAATTTACTAGCCGACCTTGTCTAAGGATGCCTACAATTTTGTCAGGTCATGCCCAGTCTGTTAGAGGATGGAAGGGATCATTGGTCCCGAAGATGCCATGCCCATAAAACTAAAGATCATTTGTTATGCAACTCTTGAGACAACGACTTAACTGGAACCTCACACCTAACACTTATCTCAACCCAGATGGATTGTTGATAAATCTTGGAGTTAAATCGGGACAATGCTACGTCGCTTCGTTAGGGGTGGCTCAGGAACCATTCTTGGGGATTGCTGAAACTGGTACTCTAACCCACTTATTTTGTTAACAATAATATCTAAGGACTGGAGATGGATTTATATAATGCTTAGAATGAGGAATGGTCAGCCGTCATAACTTTTTCCAAGACCCCAAAAAGGTGTGCGGAATAAAAGATGCTATATCTGTCGAGGCACTAACAAGAATGTAGAAGCTATGCGAAGTCAAAGAAACTATCCAAAGAATACTACACCAAAAATTCCACCAAATATTCGAGCTTCAGAAAAGCCTGTTTCTTTGTGTGGACTCGGTTACGCTGACCAAGCTTCACTAGGGAATGAAGACTACACTAGTCCATTCTCACTTCTCTTCCTCGTTCTAACTTCTTACCCCCATCTGATTGTAAAGACCAACATCACCTATCCTTAGAAGGGAATATCTGTCTTCACAAGGACGAGTTACTAGAGGAGCAAATGTCGTGATGGTTTATTGATTTTGTCTGGGAAAAGTTAAAAAACTCACACACATGGTTCTATCATTTCAAGGTTGCGAGAGTATGGGACTAAGAAGATGGTTTTGACCTGATCGTGAAATTGAGCTGAATGATAGGATTATATAACTTAAGGGTTGTTGTGTCACAATTCATGATCTAAATGTGGTTCCGAATAAACCAAGAACCCAAAGGTATGAATGATATGGAAGAATCCTTAAGCACATCAT
This sequence comes from Ottelia alismoides, assembly GCA_037367405.1. NCBI lineage: Eukaryota > Viridiplantae > Streptophyta > Magnoliopsida > Alismatales > Hydrocharitaceae > Ottelia > Ottelia alismoides. The sequence continues at coordinate 474,421 of JAZKJV010000935.1, forward strand.
GGAAGCATGAGGATCGCATCATATATGATCGATAGTGACTAGTCGCACTAGTTGCTCGGTGCAATGGAATTTAAAAATTTTAATCGATGAACATGATCCAGGAACACTTCTCAGATCATTTCATCTAAATCACGTACTAGATAAAGGAATACCTCTTGTAGTGTGGCTGTGATCGGATCTCTAAACAAAGAGACATCCTATCTCAAGTCCGATATGTCAGAGGAGACGCTTGCGAGCGTAGAGATGAATCGCATGCTTCTCGCATCCAAGTTGTTGATCCAAGCGATGAATCTTATGATCTCATCTCACGAGATCAAATGACTTCTTCACTAGCGAGGCACACCGAAGGAGACGGAGATCCACGAATAGTTGAGGCAGCAACACAACGATGATGCGATGATGGCTGCGACCTTATCTCTAGGGTTAGAGTAGACGACCACTCAAGATAGAGAGAGAGAGAATGGCTTGAGAATGAGAAAGAGAGAGAGAGATCAATTGCTGATGTTGTAACTTGAAGAGCAAGTGGTTCCTCTTCTTATATAGTATTTTGAGAGTCCATGGATCTAAATCCATAAAAAACACAAAATCAATGGAAGAAATTGATTTGTGTTTCTTTCAATGGCCATGATCTTGTTGTAAAAACACAACAATAATTAATTTAATTTAATTTAATATATTGAATAATCAATATAAATTAATTTCAAATTAAATCAATTATCCTTGAAGATAATTAGAAAGGAGATTATCCTCATTCCATAAAAGGAGGGGGGTGATGAATATTTGATTCAACATGCTAAAATTGATCAACTAGGCTCTGTTCCCCAAAATCCATATGCATTTAATCATCAGTAGCATCATTAGCAATCATACATGTGTAAATAATATTCACATTTCATCATGCATAAAATAAGGAACCAAAAATCCAAATGTAGATTAACCTGAAAGGCTGCTAACTTCCCATATTTTTAATTAATTCATCCCAACTCCAATTGACCTGAAACCATTCCATTATATAGATATTACTAAAAAGAATAAAATAAAAATATAAAAAATTTCTAAATTAAATAAATGACAAATAAACTCAAAACCTAATTTCATATAAACAGACTAAAACACACATATCTTCCTCATATAGTGTCTGATTTCGGTCTAATTACTCCATTTTCAAATAACTTCAAAACAAGATCAATTTCATAAAATTCAGAGCTCATATGTGAAAGTTGGGGTTTAGACCTCTTTTATACATTTTATCTTTTTGTGATTTTTAACATGGTTTTTATGTATATAATTAACCCATTTTATTTTATTTCTTCTTCATTTGTGTTATTTGATGAAAGTCTTATCAAGTGGTATAAAAATCCAAATCAAAATCAAGACTGAAATCAAATAAACTGATTGTGTCCGAGTAACTTTTGTGAGTATGTACAAAATTTTCTTATTTCGTACTTCTATTTTATTTACTTATTTTCTTATTTATTAGAAATCCAAAAAATTAGATTAATGTGTAATTAAGTGTCTTTTATTTTATCGTATTTTTTCTAAAATTTTTATCCCCTTTAAAAATCAGTAAACAAATTTGCAAAACCCCCAAAAGCAGTTTTCCATACTCATGGAAAACCACCAAAAATACCTTGTATAGATGTTTTTTTACTCTTAGTTCCTTCATGAAATTGTAGATCTCGTCAAGACATACAACTCTATGAAGAATTTTTTTCGATCTGAGGTCTCCTTCTATTTCTTTTCCATTTTTCTTGTTTCACTTTTAGTTTTTTTTTAAATTTTTTTGGGGTGACATGTGGCAGCCCTAGGGCATGGCACGTGGTAACCCCACTCGTTTCTCCTGTTGCCCCTCGGTCACGTGCTTCACACGTTACCACCTCCTCCGCTTCCAGTCGTTCTTCCTATGCAATGTCTCCGCGTCGCCCGCTCATCCCCCTTGCCGTTACACCTCTCCTCCCCTCCGTTGCATAACGATCACCACTGTAGTGCCTCCTTCCCATAATGCCTCGACACTTCTCCTATGAATAGTCACCCATGCTAGCCGCCATCGCCATCCACCTCTTACCAAACTTCACCTCTTTAGCTTGATACTCCTCCTGGTGATAGTAGGTAGCAGAGCTCCTCGTTGGCAACGACGAGAGGCGGAGTGAGGTGCGCTCCTCGGCCCATGTCCACGATCGAGTCGCAACTTCCACGAACTGCGTGATCTGGTGAGCGACTCGGGCGATCAAGATTAAGTGATATGAAAGGTCGTTGCGACCTTAATCACCCGATCAGACTCAACAAGAAAATCAAGACCATAATTAAGACAATCATAAGCACAAAACAATGTAAGCAGTCTCCGCTATTTATTTAACCTGGTATAGTAACCGGGGTCGAATACAAGGAGCATGAAAATGTATGAAGTAGTCCGGGGATCAGATCAGAAAAGGTATATTTTGTTGTTTTTAATTTGCAATTTTTTTATATTTTCTAATGAGAAGACAAAAAAGGATCAAGGCAAAAATAAGCTATAATAATTTTAATTGAGGTGAAGAATACTAACAAATTAGAAATAAAAATGTTTTTATGTTTTTAAAATCTTCAGATGTTTTTGGTGATTTTGTAGTATTTTTCTGATATTTATATGATTTTATAAAAATGAAACAAACACAAAACATGAAGACAATGTACAGCCTGGACTATAAGGCAAATTTAAAATATCAAAAGTGCACGAAAAGTCTTGGTTGTGATTTTTATGATAAAGTAAATAAAAAGATCCAATTATAGAAACTGAAATCCCATTTTTCTGAATTTTGTAGAATTTTTAATGATTTTTACAAGATTTTTATAGTTTTTTGCTTTTTAAGGTTTTCATAAATAATTTTAAAATAAAATTGGTCCTGGAATGAAAATACAATAAGACAAGACAACTCTAATTTTTTTTACAATTTTTGGAACTATTTATATATTTTTTAGTATTTTATAAAATAGATAGACACGTTTTTAAGGGTTTTTTATTTTTAGAAAATAAAATACTAAACAAAATTAATTTCAAAAATCACAATAATTACTATGAGCTAGCAAGAACACATAGGAATTTTTGTGTAATTTTTGGATTTCAATTGATATTTATTTCATGCAAAAACCAAACACATAGGTTGTAGGGACCTATTTGCAATTATCCTAATGTTTCCAGGGCAAACAATAACGCACGTAAAAAGGTCTGGGGGCACTAGTGCAAAAAGTACACGGAATTAGCGCTCATGCTCATTAAATCATGCATAAGGGTATTTTTGCAATTATCATAAACATTTCATTCAAAATGTAACAATCAGAAAATGCAGGACATAGTGTGAAAATTACCCACAAAAACACGTGAGTATGCACGTATGTTCACACTCGGAGGACTAAAGTGCAAATACTGGAAACATAAGGGACTAATAAGCAAAAATTTTGAACAAGAACTTTATTTAATAGACTAGGAAGTAAAGCATAAAAAACTGTAGGGAAGATAACACAAAATACCCTCACAAGGCGCACGAGAAGTTCATGGGGTACGCGTGGCATGCTCTGATGGAAGCGGGGACATGTGGTGTGGATCGTCTGTTGTGTCAGATTTGACGCTCCAGAGAATGTCGGCTACGTGAGGCACAGATGTGTCAGGGCGTCAGATCCAACAACCCAAAAGCTCCCCGGTTGGCGGCTCTAATCAGATCTGGCAGGGGTGGGCCGATCCAACGACGGAGAGTGTGCATGGAGGAACAAGACCTCGACGAACTTCACCAGAGTCTCAGATGGGATCCTCGATTCCGATGATCGATCAGAAGGGTCCAACAAAGTCATGGAAGAACCCCACATCGAATGGATGGGTCCGATGGAGAAGCTACCAGCCGGATGTCTGTGGCGGTGGAGAGGGACCTGGAGTAGCTTTGGTGGAACCTCTAGAGGCGTGAACTGGGCTCCCCATGTGCATTAGCACCTACGAAGGCAAGCTAGACTCGGGGCGAAGCTCCGGTCGGGGTTATTAGAGCACGAAAGGAAAGAGCGATGGCTGGGGTAGGGGGCGAAGTTTGATCTCCTACGAAGGGGGTAGAGGATATATGTACCCCAATCTCGACCTAACGCTTGATCCTAAGGGTGATCAGATTGCGAGGGAAGATGGAGGGCGATGCGGTGCGTCGATCTGAATGGATGGGTTTGGGATGGAGCGAATGGATCAAACAAGGAAATGGATGGGAAATGGGGGGTACCTAGAGATGAGAACGTGTTCCTGAGCTCCAGGCGGAGGGGTTGATGAAATAATGACCTCGACCATGCTGCGGAAGATAGGGAGGCTGAACGCAGCGGTGCTCCTCGGTCATCTCTGTTAAACGCAAAATTTTTCCTCTTTAATAAGAAGAGAATGTCGTAGTATAGGAGGTAAAACAAAAACGGTCGATCAAAAGCCACAATCATTGAATGTTGTGGGATATTTTTACTTAGCAAGTCTACCAAGGTCGAACACAAGGACACAAGCTACTTTATATATTTATCGCATTTCGATCAATTAAGAGCAAGAGTGAATTATTTCTCAATTTCAGGCCTTCATGTAGATGCACAAGGTAAAATGCAGAACAATGAAGAAGTATGGTGCATGCAAAATTTTTGTAGTTATTTTTCAATGCAAAGGTGGAAGTGTGCATGAAAATAACGCAAGGTTAAATGTATGCTATGAATATGCGGGCGATTATTACAAACATACCTGAGAAAGATCAATAAATTGAGCAACAAAAAGTAGAATGAAATCAGAGACATTTTGAGCACAGAAATATGAGCAGTCAACTATTCAGGGAAAACACAGGTAGAGCAAGGAACTCATCTAACATAAAAATTTCACTTCATTTAGAATGAAATCAAATGAGAAAATTAAATATGCCATGAAGTATATGATGAAACAAGGATCAAAATGACACTAAAATCATGCAAATCAGACCTATGGTGCTCAAGTTATGAAGGAAAACAATGCAAGGGCATAATTGTAAATAAAATACAAGAATAAAAGGATAAATAATTACAAATAGGTCCCTAAAGGGGACCTATTTGCAATTTTGCAAAATCGTCTAGGGCCCCTTGTAATTTTCACATTGCATGCATGGACCAAATTGTAATTTTGTTAAACCTCAAGGGCCTTCCGATAAAATACCCAGGCACGCACGTGAGGCATGTGCCTAGGGACCAATATAAAATTATTAGAACTTCCTGGGTCCTTCATGTATTTACCCAGGCCCTCACGTGCTGGGCACGTGAAGGGCTAGGCCTGGGAGGCTTGGGTGGCTTGGGCCATGTGGCATCAGCTGGAGGCTCGGGATGAGGCTTGGAAGATCCAAGCCTGGAGGTTCGTCTGGAGGCTCAGTTGTCCACGTGACATCCTCTGGTCCATCCGTCCAGATGATCGGAGGACACCTGTACCGTCTTGCTCCTTCGCAGGCCATCGGAGAAGGCAGGGCTCCGACGACCTGCAGGCAGATCCACTGTGCACCAATGGCTTGCCTGATGGTCGAGGAGCGATCGTGAAGGGCTCGTGAAGATGCTGGAGGCATGGCGAGGCTTCATTGACATCTGGAGGAGCAAGGCGGAGGGGCGTCATCGGAGATGGAGCTGAGATCGATGAAGGGATACGAGCTCCAACCATTGAAGCTTTGAGCACCTGCATTGGTTAGTGTATAGTCGAAGCGTGATGTGCGTGAGTCGTGAGGTCAATGGGGCTGTGCGAGTGACGGGAGTAATGGCCCTAGAGCTCCCTCTCCGGTGAAGGGGAGAAGGAGATGGGGGCGGAGTGGGGATGGTTCTGGAGAAGGGAAGGGCGGTCGGCGAGGATGACTGATATATGGTGGAGATGCTAGGATGGTTAGGCGATGGTGAAGACGATGACAAGCAGAGGAATAAATGGAAGAAACATAAGAAAAAGCAAAGGAAGGAGACCTCGTCAGAGAGGGGATCCGGTGAAGGCAACGGCTTGGGATGAGGCTTCATGGGCCTCAGGTCATCGCCCGACGAGGTCAGCCACGTCCCTGGAGCTGGACGAAGCATGGTGGCACCTGTAGCATGGTCAGATGATCATGGATCTCACCTAGGGATGGCGATCATCATTGCCTCAACATTGCCGCCCTCCGCTATCACCGGAGGGCGGAGGAGGCTAGGGAGAACCCCCATGAAGTGGTAGATGGGGTTATCGGAGGTCGGAGGCGAGGGTTTTATAGGTGAGGTTGACGACGGTTTCAGGGGTTTTTTTAATGGAGGTTTAATGGTGGAGCTCTTAATGGAGGAAGGACATGGAGGTTGCATGAGGAAGGAGGAGGATAGGGCTACGTGGGGGGGGGGGGGGCGTTACGAAAGGGGAGTTGGCCGGAGATGCCTTACAAAATAAGAAGGGGGTGGCGCGTAAGTGAGGTGAAACGGCTGGGAAGGGGGGTTACGGAAGGAAGGAGACGATGATCGAGCCGTTAAATCTCATGATTCAACGGCTGGGATGGTAGCGCGGGCGGAGGGCTACGCTCAGATCTGAGCATTTGATCAAACAGCTGAAGGCTAGGCGTTACGAGTGGCTAGATGAAGAGATGGGGGAGATCCAACAGCCTAGGGAGAAGGAGTGACATGGCGAGATGAGAGACGCAGGATGAGAAAATATCGAGCAACTTTGCGAAAGAGGCGACATGGCATGAGATTAGCCATATGATGAGCAGGGAATTGGGCGGCTGAGATGTAAGCGGCAGCGGGCAGTGGAGATGTGATCTGGGATCAGATCCTATGGCTAAGAGTGAGTGACTGATGAACGGTGGTGATGGGGCGGATCTGGGTTGATCCAGCGGCCAAGAGAAAGCTGGGTGGCGGAAGGAGGAGTGGGCCACATGGGCGACCCAGAGGGCACCACGTGGCCTAATTAGAAATTCAGAAAATGTAAAAACAAAGAAAAAATATAAAAGAAAGAGTTAGAGACATAATTAGGAAAAAAGTCAAAACATGAAAGTTGTTCGTATCGATGATATCTACAAGTTTCATGCTGGATGAAAAGCCAAAAGAGGTCATTTATACAAAAAGTGTTTTGGGGGGTATTTTTAAGGGGTTAAAAATACCTGCTTTTTGGTTTTGAGTTGTTTTTGTCTTTTCTAGTTCTTTTAAGGGTTACGAAATTATAAACAATTGTTTAACCTAATTTTTAGGGGTCTTTAAATAATAAAAGAATTACAGATAATTAAATACAATAAGTATAGGTTAAATATACACAATATATACAATATAATAATGAGGAATTATTGGTGATTTTTATTGTTTTATTAGGGGTTTAATTAGTGAATTTTAGCATGATGGATACGGGATTCATCATACCCCTATACTTAAACCATGCTCGTCCTCGAGCATCTAAAGAATGAAGGAGTCAGATTAATTCGTGACAGTGCAAGTGAGGATTTCAAGGCTCAATCTTTCGAAGACCCTTAATTTAAGTGATCCTAAAATTCTGGGCTTATCCATGCTTTAGTCAGAAGGAATCCAACTTCTCTAATTATCAGACTCTCTTTTTGTACATATAATATAAGGATATGAAATTTAAGTGTACTGCATTTCATGAGAGTTGAGTCGAGGCATTACTCGAAGTTCCAGTCCAGGAGACTCTCCTCTAGACCTCATACTCAACACCAGGGAATAAGTCTATTCTTGCTTCAGTTAACCGTCTCATTAGTTCGTCAGACTTAAAATGTAGATGGATGGCCATATGATGAAGGGAATGGGTTTGTGTCTATTTTTCTCTCCCTCACATTGGAACAAGGGGCCTCTCGAGTGCCTTTTTACTCAACAACAGTAGATTTTTAGCTTGTTGATCAATGTGTCTGTCAAGAGAGTTCGGAGTTGTCTGCACTTGTTTTTCTGGGAATACATCGGGGTGTGTCTCTTTTGAGTATCTAAGATACCTTCGACACCCAGACTTGTATCACTTACGATGTAGTACCCTTTTATGGTGTCAGCCTGACTCCTTGGTCCTAATTAGCGCTTGGTCCAAGTGGACACTTTAAAATGTTTGGGAGCGCTCGCCATTGGTGGAAGCTTTTTTTGTAATTTGACTTTGGATGATAGAGCTTTTCTTTGACATTTCTTTTTCTTTTTCTTTTGTTGGCTAGCTCCATTGCTTTTACCAAAAGTTGGCACACACTGATCAACAATTATTATTAAGTTTCATCACACACTGGCACATAGGTAGATATCAAAGATATAGCATATGAACTTGTTCACATACTGGCTAGGGTTTTTGCCGACACTCAGGTTTTCTGAAGCCTTCACTAACTTTATCCCATCGTCGAATATCATTAGATAGGGTCTAAACTCAAATTTCTAGTCCTAGTTCCTCATGTGATATCTCAACTCATCTCATCAATCATGCAGTTGTGAAAGTGATTGTGCTGATCATATTCTTTTGAAGGTAGAGATGAAGAGTGCAATATAGCGCTCAAATCTTTCAAACTAGGGAAGTGTGGATAATTATGTTTAAAAACCCTAATGAATAAGGCTTGTTAACTCAGACTCTTTGGATCACAGAAATCTAGTGTCCTAAAAATCCTCAAGCCTTGAGTGAATGTGAGTGTGTCAGGAATACACCAACTCCTTAGTTAGTGATTTTTGTCTGTTTTTTGTTTTTGCAGATTTTTATGGATTTTAATTTTCCATTTTTTTAATTCTTTGGAGAGACAATGACTGGCCCAAGCTCATATGAATAAAAGTATCTATTTTCAGTCAGTATGTAAGTACAGACCTATAGACGGACCCATGTTCCTTAAGGACAGAGCCATATACAGTGTCCTCTAAACCACCCACTCTGCTAAGGGAGACCAAAGTTCCCTCACTGAAAGTATCTACTAAGCCTAGTAGTTAAAGTCTAAATCAAAGAAATGTTTTAATTTTTCAAATTTTTATGGAGTTTTTTAAAGGAGTTATTTACACAAATTAATCCTTCAGATTTAAGAAAACATTTTTACAAGGTTTTTACAAAATTTAGTTCACAAGATTACTAAAACCGAGCCTGAAAAAGAATCTTCAATTTTTTTTAAAAAACACGAGCTATGGGTAAAGTAAATATAAAGTAATATATGGTATACCCCCTATATTTAATTTTTGAGATGTCCTCATAGCACAAGCGATATGAAGCCATGGCTCGGTTAAATATAGGGTGATATAGCGGAACTGAGGAGAGTCCCCCTATACTTAGGTCGAAAATTGACTTAAGTACAAGAAGGGAGAAAGTGTGAGTGTATATGGTGCAAGTGTGTATGTGTGTGGGAGGGGGGGGAGGGGGTAGATCATTTAGTGATCTACTCTTTTTTTATAACATGCAAGCCTTCTAAAGAGGACTATTAAAAATGCACATGCAACAAGTATTTTTTTATAAGGTGCACATGCAAGAAGACTAATAAAAATCCCTAAAATTCTTCGTCAATTCTTTTGCAGCCTCTTCAACGGGAGCTCCCAACTCCACGCCTCCATGGAGATCAAGCACCCCTGATCCTTAAGGGCCCTGCCATAAAAGAGAAATGTTAGAAAAATAGAGAGGAAATTAATCAGTATAATAATAAAAAATGCATGACAAGAAGACTTGTGAATCTTGAAAATAATCAACACCAAAAATAAATCAAAATTAATAAATAAATAAATAAAGGTGAGCTGTATCCCCAGCAACGACGCCATTTGATGAATGTGAAATTTGCCTCTTTAATAATCAGAGAATGTGGTAATATAGGAGGCAAAAAAATGGTCGATCAAAAACCAAAATCTTTGAATGTTGTGGAATATTTTTACTTGGCAAGTCTACGAAGGTCGAACATAGGGACACGAGCTACTCTATCTATTTATCGCATTTCGACCAATTAAGAGCAAGTGTGAATTATTTCTCAATTTCAGGTCTTCATGCAGATGCACAAGGTAAAATGCAGAACAATGCAGAAATACGGTGCATGCAATTTTTTGTAGTTATTTTTCAATGCAAAGGTGGAAGTGTGCATGGAAATAATGCAAGGTTAAATATATGTTATGAATATGCAGGCGATTATTACAAACATACCCGAGGAAGATCAATAAATTGAGCAATTAAAAGTAGATTGAAATCAGAGTCATTTTGAGCACAGAAATATGAGCAGTTAACTATTCAGGGAAAATATAGGTAGAGAAAATAACTCATCTAACATAAAAAATTACTTCATTTAGAATGACACCATATGAGAAAATTAAATTTGCCATGAAGTAGATGATGATACAAGGATCCAAACGACACTAAAATAATGGAAATCGGACCTACGGTGCTCAAGTTATGAAGAAAATAATGCAAAGGCATAATTTTAAATAAAATGCAAGAAAAAAGGATAAATAATTACAAATAGGTCCCTCTAGGGACCTATTTGTAATTTTGTAAAACTGTCTGGGGCCCCTTGTAATTTTCCCATTGCACATAGGGACCAAATTGTAATTCTGTAAAACCTCGAGGGCCTTCCTATAAAATACCCAGGCGCACATAGGAGGCATGTGCCTGGGGACCAATATGCAATTATCAGAACTTCCAGGGTCCTTCGTGTAATTTACCCAGTCCCTCACATGGTAGGCACGTGAGGGGCTTGGCTCGGGAGGAGGCTTGGAAGATCCAAGCTTGGAGGTTCGTCTGGAGGCTCGGTTGTCCACATGTCATCCTCTGGTCCGTCCGATCCAGATGATCGGATGGCACCTGTACCATCTTGCTTCTCCACGAACCACCGGAGAAGGCAGGGCTCCGATGACCTACTGGCAACTCCACCGTACACCAACGACTCGCCTGATGGTTGAAGAGCGATTGTGAGGGGCTCATGAAGATGCTGGAGGTGTGATGAGGTTTCATTGATGTCTGGAGGAGCAAGGTGGAGGGGCATTGTCGGAGATGGAGCTGAGATCGACGAAGGGATACGAGCTCCGACCATTGAAGCTTTGAGCACCTGCATTGGTTAGTGTGTATCTGAAGCATGACGTGCATGAAGTTGTGAGGTGAATGTGGGCCATGCGAGCGACGGAAGTGGTAGACCTGGAGCTCCCTCTCCGGTGAAGTGGAGAAAGAGATGGGGGCGGAGTGGGGATGGTTCTGGAGAAGGGAAGGGTGGTCGGCGAGGATGACTGATGTATGGTGGAGGTGCTAGGAAGGTTAGGCGAAGGTGAAGACGATGACAAGCGGGGGAATAAATGGAAGAAACATAAGAAAAAGCAGGGGGAAGAAGACCTCGTCGGAGAGGGGGATCCGGTGATGGCAGCGGCTTGGGATGAGGCTTCATGAGCCTCGGGTCGTTGCCCGATGAGGTCAGCGGGGTCCTCGGAGCTCGACGGAGCCTGGTGGCACCTACAACATTGTCAGTTGACCATGGATCTCACCTGGGGATGGCGACCATCATTGCCTCGATATGGCCGCCCTTAGCTGTCACCGGAGGGCAGAGGAGGCTAGGGCGAACCCCAATGAAGTTTTAGATGGGGTTATAGGAGGTAGGAGGCGAGGGTTTTATAGGTGAGGTTGACGACGGTTTCAGGGGGTTATTGAATGGAGGTTTAATGGTGGAGCTCTTAATGGAGGAAGGATGTGGAGGTTGTGCGAGGAAGGAGGAGGATAGGGCTATGTGGGGGAGGCGTTATGAGAGGGAGAGGTGGCCGGAGACGCCTTCCAAAATAGGAAGGGGGTGGCACGGAAGCGAGGTGAAACAATTGGGAAGGGGGGTTATGGGAGGTAGGAGATGATGATAGAGCTGTTGGATCTCATGATTGAACAGCTGGGATGGTTGCGCGGGCAGAGGGCTACAATCAGATCTGAGTATCAGATCGAACGGTTGAAGGCTAGGCGTTAACAAGCGGCTACGATAAAGAGATGGGGGAGATCCAACGGCTTGGGGAGAAGGGGTGACGTGGCGAGATGAGAGACGTAGGATGAGAAGAGATCGAGCGGCTGTGGGAAAAGGGTTGACGTGGCACGAGATTAGCTATAGGATGAGCAGGGAATTGGGCGGCTGAGATGTGAGCGACAACAGGCGGTGGTGATCTGATCTGGGATCAGATCCTATGGGTGAGAGCGAGTGACTGATGAATGGTGGCGATGGAGGTGGATTTGGGTTGATCCAGCGACCAAGAGAAAGTCAGGTGGCAGAAGGAGGAGCGGGCCACGTGGGCGACCCAGAGGGTGCCACGTGGCCCAATAAAAAATTCAGAACATGTAAAAACAAAGAAAAATAAAAAAGAAATAGTTAGAGACATAATTAGGAAGATCAATAAAATGAGCAATAGAAAGTAGATTGAAATCAGAGTCATTTTGAGCACAGAAATATGAGCAGTCAGCTATTCAGGGAAAAAACTGGTAGAGCGAGGAACTCATCTAACATAAAAATTTCACTTAATTTAGAATGACATCAGATGAGAAAATTAAATGTCATTAAGTAGATGATGAAACAAGGATCAAAACGACATTAAAATTATGCAAATTGGACCTACGATGCTCAAGTTATGAAGAAAATAATGCAAGGGAAATTAAAATGCAGGAAATAAAGGGATAAATAATTACAAATAGGCCTCTATATGTACCTATTTGCAATTTCGCTAAACCGCCAAGGGCCACTTGTAATTTTCCCATTGCGCACAGGGACCAAATTATAATTCTGTAAAACCTCGAGGGCCTTCCTATAAAATACCTAGGCACGCACGTAAGCCACGTGCCTGGGGACCAATATGTAATTATCATAACTTCCAAGGTCCTTCATGTAATTTACCTAGTCCCTCACGTGCCTCAGGAGGCTCGACTGGCTCTGGCCATGTGGCATCATCTGGAGGCTTGGGAGGAGGCTTGGAAGATCCAAGCCTAGAGGTTTGTATGGAGGCTCGGTTGTCCATGTGTCATCCTCTGGTCCATCCGATCCAGATTATTGGACGGGACCTGTACGTTCTTTCTCCTCCGCGGGCCATCGGAGAAAGCGGGGCTCCGGCGACCTGCTAGCAGCTCCCCGTGCACCAACGGCTCGCCTGATGGTCGAGGAGCGATCGTGAGGGGCTCGCGAAGATGCTGGGGGTGTGGTGAGGCTTCATTGACATCTGGAGGAGCAAGGCGGAGGGGCGTCGTCGGAGATGGAGCTGAGATCGGCGAAGGGATATGAGCTCCGACATTGAAGCTTTGAGCACCTGCATTGGTTAGTGTATAGCCGAAGCGTGATGTGCGTGAAGTCGTGAGGTGAATGGGGGTCGTGCGAGCGATAAGAGTGGTGGCCCTGGAGCTCCCTCTCTGGTGAAGTGGAGAAGAAGATGGGGGCGGAGTGGGGATGGTTCTTGAGAAGGGTAGGGTGATCGACGAGGATGACTGATGTATGGTGGAGGTGCTAGGATGGTTAGGCGAAGGTGAAGATAATGACAAGCGAAGGAATAAATGGAAGAAACATAAGAAAAAGCAAGGGGAAGGAGACCTCGTCGGAGAGGGGGACCCGGAGAATGCAACAACTTGGGATGATGCTTCATGAGCCTCGGGTCGTCGCCCGACGAGGTCAGCCGAGTCCTTGGAGCTCGGCGGAGCGAGGTGGCACCCGCAGCATGGTCAGGTAACCATGGATCTCACCTGGGGATGGCGACCATCGTCACCTCGACATGGCTGCCCTCCGCTGTCACTGGAGAGCGGAGGAGGCTAGGGCGAACCCCCATGAAGTGGTGGATGGGGTTATCGGAGGTCAGAGGTGAGGGTTTTATAGGTGAGGTTGATGATGGTTTTAGGGGGGTTTTTGAATGGAGGTTTAATGGTGGAGCTCTTAATGGAGGAAGGATGTGGAGGTTGCGCGAGGAAGGAGGAGGATAGGGCTACGTGGGGGAGGCGTTATGAGAGGGAGAAGTGGCCGGAGACGCATTCCAAAAGAGGAAGGGGGTGACGCGGAAGTGAGGTGAAACAACTGGGAAGGGGGGTTACAGGAGGTAGGAGACGATGATCGAGCCGTTGGATCTCATGATTCAACGACATGTATGGTAGCGTGGGCGAAGGGGTACGATAAGATCCGAGCATCTGATCGAATGACTGAAGGATAGGTGCTAACGACTGGTTACGATGAAGCGATGGGGGAGATCCAACTGCCTGGGGAGAAGGGGTGACGTGGTGAGATGAGAGACGTAGGATCAGAAGAGATCGAGCGGCTATGGGAAAGGGGCGATGTTGCATGAGATTAGCCGTATGATGAGCAGGGAATTAGGCGGCTGAGATGTGAGCGGCAACGGGTGGTGGTGATCTAATCTTGGATCATATCCTATGGCTGAGAGCGAGTGACTGATGAACGGTGGCGATGGAGGCGTATTTGGGTTGATCCAGCGGCCAAGAGAAAGCCAGGTGGCAGAAGGAGGAGCGGGTCACGTGGGCGACCTATAGGGTGCCCACGTGGACCAATTAGAAATTCAGAAAATGTAAAAAAAGAAAAATATAAAAGAAATAGTTGGAATATAATTAGGAAAAAGTCAAAACATGAAAGTTGTTCGTCTCGATGAGATCTACAAGTTTCATATTGGATGAAAAGCTAAAAGAGGTCATTTATACAAAAAGTGTTTTTGGGGGTATTTTTAAGGGGTTACAAACACCTGCTTTTTTGGTTTTGAGTAGTTTTTGTATTTTTTAGTTCTTTTAAGGGATAGGAAATTATAGACAATTGTTTAACATGATTTTTAAGTGTTTTTAAAAATAAAAGAATTACAAGGTAATTAAATACGATAATCATAGGTTAAATATACATAATATATACAATATAATAGTGAGGAATTATTGTTGGTTTTTATTATTTTATTTAAGCTAGGGGTTTAATTAGTGAATTTTAGCATGATGAATACGAGATTCATCAGTATCCTGACCACCAAACTCCAATCCGAGGGGTTCCTTCAGTAGCTGTCACTCTACCCAAGGTCTCTAGGGATGGAAGAAGAGGCGAGGAACGAGCTGAGCTACAGTGGAGGTGGAAGAGATGATTTATAGGATTCCCAGAGGGCTGGAGGACTCGGGCAAAGGCACGTAACCCAAAGAAGATCCGTGCCTTCCTAGGGATCTGCGAAGGTTGTGGATCCAAGGAGAAGCCATGAGCGAAGAATCGGGGCGAGAAGTGGCATGACCCCACTGGGAAAATTGGGAGAAATTGGTCCGGTGAATAGGATCGGGTCGGGTCAAGTCTGGAAGAGGGCGTTGACCCGAGTCAACAAAGTGACCTGGACCAATCAAAAAATTTGAATACACAAAATATTTGCAAATTCAATAAAACTAGTAAATGGCTTAAAAATAAAAAGTAAAATGAAAAATATTTATTATTTTTCAAACTATTTTTCTATGAGTTTTATTTATTTTTATGAAAAATAAATTAATCTTTATACAATACAATGTATTATATACAAGTATAATATACCTATGTATTTTGCACCATTATATTTTTTTGTTATTTCTACACAAATACCCCCATTTTGTATTTCATTTATCTACAACATGTTTTTAGGAGTATAAAATAATTTTTATTTATTTTTATTATTTATTGACATGTATCTTATAAATAGGGAGTGAGGCATGTATACATGTGCCTTATACAAGTGAGAGATGATTTTATTCAATTTAATTTTCTGATTTTTATTTTATTTTTAGGACTATATACAAGGAGGTAAAAAGAGCATTTTAATTTTATTTTGTCAAAAATAATTATTTACATATATAAGGAATATGTACAATATAGAGTAAGCCCTTATTCTCTCTACTTATTTTATTTAGCTATCAGGCCAATGCTTGACCTTCTCTTAGGGTTCGGGTCACTCTTTATTTATTCTAAATAAATCTTTCCTTTTTCTTTTCCTTTATTCTTTTTTTTTGCACAAATACATGCTAATTATGCAATATTAACAAATACATGCTGCATGCTAACTTATTGTATTTATACTGACATGGTGCTTTGTCAAAATAAATAGCTAAAATAAAAGAATGAAGAGTGAGAATCTAGGATTCATCACCCCCTATACTTTATCTTTGCTAGTCCCTTAGAAAACACTTATTTGAAAAAGAAGTGAAAAAGAAAAGAAAAGAAAAAGAAAGAGAATCAAGGTTAATTATTAAACTTGTCTTCATTAAATTGAAGTATGGAGCTTAGTCAGACCTTTGGATTATTAGTTTGTCAGAACCTTATTTCGACCTAGGTTTAAGACTCAGCAACATCTAAGCTCCACCAATCTATGGTTAAGACTCCTTAATAATCCAATTCAGAATAAGTCTACATACACAAACTCTAATGATCATGAATCTTTTCATGTACGATACAAGTGATATGTAGCTCCCCACCTCAGAAATGACAAGGCAACAACCTCCCTTAACAAGGCAACCCTAATTTCCTAGTCCAGCAGCTCTTTCCTCGAGGAGCAGGGCATTCCCTTCTAAGTTCATGTTCAACCGACTCAAGAAGAGGGGAAAGAAGAGAATGGACCATGACCAGTGTAGCATGTATCCCTAGGAGCCTAACCAGTGTAGATAAGTCTCCCTCAGCAAGCTTCATGAGATGAGAAGGTTAACATAAGCAATGCCTTATTTGGCTATACACTCCGGCATGCATTTCATTTTCTATCAGGCTCGCCATTTTTTTGGAGTTTTTCTTTCTTTTGCACATTTTTTTGATGTGCATATGTACAACATATCTACATAGTGTAACATATATACATAAGGAGTTTTTCCTCTTGAGCCAGTAGACTATCCCTCTTTTGAAGCATTATTGCAACCCACAACTCCTGTCTTTAGACCTCAACACTGCCAGAACAAGTTGAGGCACACTTCCCTCCCTAAAGGAAGAGGAGAGGTTCCGCCTAGAGGTACTACCCTCGTATGCTACTCCAAGCCAGAGGAAACTACCTCCTCACCACCTCATCCGTAGAGAGCTATGTGGAAGGTGCTTGGTGCAAGTAAAGCCATTGTTTGTGAGAGTCGTGTGCGTTATTAAGTGTTCTATTTAGGCTCATTAAGATGACATGTGATCATAGCCTAGAGGTATCAAAGAATTAAGTCACCAATGGACCTGAAAAGTCTTAACTCCAAGATCCTATAAGGTTCCTCTTAGAATTAGGTGGATTAAGGTCTTACCCAAGCTCCATTTTCCAATTTAATTCCAAAATAATGTAAATGTCAACTATGATTCAGAAGAATATACATATATACAAAATCTTTTTTATGCAAAGTTTTTAAAAATGTGCAAAATTTTTGAAAATGTTTGAATGCATGCATGAATGCAAAAGTTTTGTAAACTATTTACAAATATTTACACAAGGGTTTTTACAAACTTTTGTTTTTCAAACATTTTGCAAAAATTTTGTACTCTATACATAATTTTTATACACAAGTATTTACACAAATTTCACAAGCAAAACATTTTTACAAACATTTATATAAAAATAATTTTTATAAATAACCATGTATGTGCAAGAAAGAATTTTATGTACAAGAAAATTTTTAAAATTTTTGTTATTTTTAAAAAGTGTTTTTAACCATAATATTTATTAACACACTCACACAAAGTACGATTATGGCTAATGTATATATACAATATATACATCACCCCCCTATACTTAGCTCGAACAATGTCCTCAGAGTGAACAAAGAGCGATGAAGAAGACATAACGTGCTTAGTGTAGGGAGGTGAAAAGGAATGCTATACTACAATGACCAACAAAATAATATAATGAAGAGGGCTCGGTGATTCCCCCTACACTTAGGATCAAGTAATCCTAAATATAACAGACTGTACACAACAGGAAAATCGAGTAAGAGAATGTACAGGGTCTACCTCCCATATACTCAGGGTAAAAAATCCCTAAGTATAGGCAACAAAACAGAGGTAAACAGAATCAATAGACTAATCACAAACCTGACACCCCCATACTTAGGGTAGAACACACCCTAAGTATAGCATAATCACAAGATGCAGATGGGGTGTTAGACTAAAGAATGAGATGATATGGACAAATGGATCTATACAAGGCAGGAAACGGTGATACTCAGGCACAAGATGCAAATGATGTGAGTCAAAGACCACATCTCATGCAAAATGAATCTGGGCGACGTCAACGATTAGCAGCTCATGATATAGATATGGTTTGAGGCGCTGACCGTTAACACGAAAGGTGGATTCATATGACATCTCAAATATGTTGATACTACCATTGTCATGCACCTTTCAAACCAGGGTATGGTCCTTTCCACTTACTCTGCAATTTCCTTGGAAATAGTCTAAGCCTGGCATCAAACAACCATACTCTCTGATCTTGCTCAAACTGCTTATGGCTGATATGAGAATAATGCATATCTTCACTCTTTCCTTATATTATAGGCTGTTTGAAAAGGTTGTATCTCTAAGCTCTTTCAGGGCTGCCAATTCTGCCTTTCTTTGATCACCTATACTCTTTGGATCTAATAATATATCAATGATAGCCCAAAGTGACTTATGCTTGATCTCAACAGGTAAATGGCATGGCTTGCCATAAATGAGATGAAAGGGAGATGTACCCAAAGGAGTCTTGAAGGAAGTCCGATATGCCCACAAGACCAAGTCCAAAAGCTGTGACCAATCCTTTCAGTCTGGGCGAACTATCTTCTGTAGTATCGTCTTGATCTCCTTGTTCGATACTTCAGCAAGACCATTGGTCTGAGGATGATATGGAGTGGCAACTCGATGGTCTATGCTGAACTTGTTAGCAAGGGACTTTACCTTATCGTTGATAAAGTGAGACCCCCCATCAGATATCAATACTCTAGGCACCCCGAACCGTGAAATGATGTTCTTCCTTAAAATTTGCAAACATTCTTAGCATCTGCGGTTCTGGTGGGTATGGCTTGACAGGTCCGATATTTGTTGCGTTAAATAGATGTAATGTGTATTTGATCGTGCGTAAAAATAATGATTTGTCATTTCATTGTAGGCGGCAATCAGAATCGGTCAAGAAAATAACCACAAATATTTATTCAATTTTTAATCACGTGGTTTTATATGTATTTTACTTGGGCAAGTCCCATGGTCGAACACAAGGAGGTAAAGGAACAATCTAGAATTATGTCTATCAAAGTTCATGCACGATTTTCGAGGCGGTCTTTTTTTGTAATTTTTAAATGCAATAAAGGATGTAAAATGCAACTTTGGCCTATTTTAGGGATTAAAATGTAAAAGTCAATCAAACGATGTCCAAAAAATACGAAACTTGGTCATGATGCAAATTATGATGAAATGAATGTACTATAATGTTTTGGGAATTTTTGGATACAAGATGAATTTTTTATGATTTTTTAAATGCAAACAAAGTTAATTTCAATGTTTAATTATAATAAATATTAAATCCAATTATTTTCAAGGAATAAAATTATCAAAGACCTATCACTAGGTAATGGACCTTAGAAAAATCCTAAACCTTGAAAGTGCTAGATATAATACCTATTAAAAATCAAATATTGAAATATGAAAAATGATTTTTAAAGGGCAAACTATGCATGCAAATGCAATTCTTTTTGGGCACAATGTCAAGCGCAAATAACTCTACAATCTCTGATTTTTCGAGAATTTTAAGAGCAACGGTTAATGAATGACAAATTTAAGAGTACGAAATGGGAAAAATATGCAATTTTCTACAAAATCATTAATTATTAACTAACCATCGATCACAAAAATGTCCACAATATATCAAAATGTAGAGAATTAAATGAGGAACACAGTGTTATTTTAGGATAAATAAAATATGCAATGTAGGAGTCAGAAAACATAGGGAACACATGGGTATAACTACAATACAATAAATAAATAAATAAAATAAGTATAAAATGTAGGGGGACCTAGATTTAATTACTAATAGAGAGGGGGAGTACTCTGCAAAATTCCCAGTAGGTCACGTGCGATGCACGTGACCCATGGGTAGTGGACTGTTCTGCAAATACGAGGATCTCCGAGGGGGCCTTTGTAATTTACCCATGGGTACGTGCGTGACATGTGACCATGGGTGACAGTAGTGCTGACGTCCCCCCACGCACGTGCGGATCACGTGCGGGGGGTCTCGGGCTCCATGCCCGACGGCGACTCGCGAGAGGCAGCGTAAGGCGATAGATCACTGGTGAGCATGGACGGAGGGGCCTTCACGTGCGGCGTAAGGACCGACGAGAGGAGCCCGGTGAAGGAGCAGCTCCTGGAGACTTGGCTGGCGAAGGAGCGTTGGCTTCGTTCAGTAGTATGCGTTGAAGCAGGTGTAGGCGATGGAGAGGCGGAGACGTTGGTCGTCGATGGTGGGCATGATGTTGATGACGACGGAGACCGGTCAGAGAAGAAGTCGGAGGAGAGTCGTTGGCTCGACAACCAAGAGCGTCCGGAGCAAGGGCGGGTTTTCGGGGCAGGGTGCCACGTCTGCAACGAGGACCGGAGGATCCTCGGATCTCACCGCAAAGATGGTGATGCCGGGCTGTCACCACCAGCAAGGAGAGTTGAAGTGTTGATTGGTGGATGAATTTGGATATGGCAGCGGTGTGGATTTAATAGGAGGAAGTGCTGACCGGAGATGAAAGGTCGGGGGATTCGAATTGATGATTTGTCGGGATTCGATTGGGATGAGACGCGAGGGTTGATTGGGATTCTGTGGCGATCGAGGATCGGGGAGATGACGGAGATCTCGAAGATCGATGAGGGATGCGAGATTCACGGGGAAGACAGAGGTATTTGGGGAGATCGCGACGGAGAGCGGTGGTGCTATTTTGGGAAAAGACTGGGAGGAGGACGAAGGGTGCTGGGCCGTCCGATCGGCCGAGATCGGATGGCCCAGCGGGCGACACGTGGCAGGCGAAAGGGATAAAGGCGAAGGGCACATGCGTAGAACGTGCTTGGGTGACACGTGCTTCGCACGTGCGTTGATTTAAGTTTTTTTTGCAAAAACTAATTAATAAAAAACCTCAAAAGCGGCTGACACGTGGCGGCTCCAAGAGCTGCCACGTGTCAGCACCAGAAAATTCATAGAATAAATCCTTTAAAAAATACAAAAGAAATGGCAAACGGCCTTAAATCAAAAAAGTTTCTTCACGAAAATTGCTCATCTTGATGAGATCTACAACCTTTCATGAAGACATCAAAACCAAAATCGATCAATTGCATAAAGTGATATTTTTGGGGTATCCTATGTACATAGAATACCTTCATTTTTGGATTTTATAATTTTTTGTCATTTTTAAACCATATAAAAATCCGGAAAAATATGGTAAAATCAAAGATAATTATTTACATACTAATATTTTTTGGATTTTATCAATTAAGAAAAAGAATTAATAAAATAAAATATGTAAGAGACCAATTTTGTACAATCGGTTAGTGAAGACTCAGACTCAATTTGTTTCTTTAACTTCAAGCTTATTTTGGATTTGGATTTTTGTGCATTTTAATAAAACTTTTATCAAAGAAGACAAATGAAAAAGGAATGAACTAAAATAGGTTAATTATGTACATAAAATAATAGGTCAAAATCAACTAAAATACAAAATGTACAAAAGAGGCCCAAAACCCAACTTTCACATATGAGCTCCGATTCACTTGAACTTGGTCTTTTTTTGAAGGTAATTGAATGTACATTAGTTCAAAGGTGAGTAGTATTAAAACGGACACTAGATGGGGAAGATATGAGGATTTTAGTTCGGAAATCCTGAAACTAGATTTTGGATTTTTGGTCCACTTATTTGGGTTAGTGATTATTTTTTATTTTTTATTGATTCTTGTTAGTGATATGTACACAGTGGATGTGGTTTTGTGTCATGCGTAGTTAGCATGAATGAGTTAAAAATTTGGGAAGGTAGGCTATTTACAGGTCAATTTTGGCTGGGATTTTTTGCTTCTTATTTTGTGCAAAAATCAGTGATAAATTGCAATTCTTATGAAAACATGCATGAATGCTAATTATGCAGAATAAATGCAGAAATGCTGATGACTTTGAGGGATTTGAGCTTAATTAACGAGATTTAGAGTGATGAATCCGAGATTCATCATCCCCCTATACCTAACCATGCTCGTCCCTGAGCATCAAAAAGAAATGCCATGATGTGAAATGAGATTGGGTTCCATACCAAGACCATGAGCTGAAGGTGAAAATGAAACTAAACTCGACCTTTGGATTATTAGTTTGGCAGAACTTCTATGAGACTTAGAATTTCAAAATCAACAGCCTTCAAGTTTTACACATCATTGTCATAGTTTTGGCTCAGAAGTCATCTTAGTTTAATCCTCTTCCCAAAGTATACCCTATGAACATTGAACAATCGACTCATGTGTGTGAAAGGTTTTAGCTCTTCCCATCCAGAATGCCAGACTACCATGCAAACCTCCTCTCCAGTAACTCGTCCTCGGGGAGTCAGGTATTTTCTTCTAAGGTCTATCGCACTGTGTTCACAATCGAATTGGGGGAGAAGTTAGAAGGAGGAGAAAAGAACTAGAGGGGGGCCAGTGTAGTCACCTCTCCTTGTGAAGTTGGCCAGTGTAGCCGAGTCTTCACCAAGATCTGCAGGTTTTCTTGAAGCTTGGACCTTTTTGGTCAAATTTTATTTGGTTGTTGCTTCTTTGTATTTGGAATTTTTGGTGGTTCTGCTTGGATCTTGTTGTGCCCCTACGGATATAGAATCTTTTTTGTTCTCGTACATTTTTTGGGGTCTTAGAAAAAATTGTGCCCAACCGTCTATCCCTTTTCTCAAGCTTTATTTCAACCCGTACTCCGGTCTTTAGATTTCCACGCTACCAGAAAAGAAACTCACACAGTCTTCCAACATCCCGTCTGAGTTGAGATAAGTGCATAGTGCGAGAGTACAAAGTAATTCCCTATTCCAGAGTTTACCCAGAATGAAGGGACCATGTTAGATACTAAGAGTCAAATGCTGCACATTGTCATGTGGAACTCAAAGAATTAAGTCAAAGACATGAAGTTTCTAAAATCCTATTTCTCGGTGAAGTTCCTCTGAAAATTAGGTGGATTAAGGTCAAGTCCAGACCACTCTCGGTTTCTGCTCATAACTCGGTTCAGAACCCAAAGACTTTTCATGCGATGTTGGATGAAGTGCAGGTGTGTGAAATGCAGACACATTTTTTTGTTTTGATGATTTTTTTTGATTTGATGATTTTTTTTGAAATTTTATGCAAGGGATTTTTTTATGCAAAAATTAATAAAAAGCCATATTTCCAAAAATTTTCGGGCATAGTCAGTGTTAGTAGCAAAACTCTTTTTCATTTTATTTTATTATTTTTTTTATTTTTTCCTTTTTTTGAATTAATTACCTATCTTGTAAATACATATAGACTTACGTGCAAGTATAAGGTATGGGTAAAATATATACAAAGTATATATACAGACCCTCCTATACTTAGCGAGTGTTGTGTCCTCAGAGCACAAGAAGCGTAAAGAAGACATAGCTTGGGCTAAGCGTAAGAGAGAGAAAAAAGAAAAAGAAAGAGATACATCTGTCCGCTCCCTATACTTAGGCTGTGAACAGTCTGAGTATAGATGAAAAATGGAAAAATGAAGCGGTCTAGATATGTGGATGAATAGAGTATATACAGGTGGGTGTCGGGTCCCCCTATACTTATGCTCTAGTCAACCTAATATAGAAGAAAGGTGGAAATGGAGCGATCGTGAGAAGGAGTGTGATGAGGAAAATGGTATATATAGATGGCATCGGCCCCCTATACTTAGGCCTTGGCCTAAGTAGAGGAAGACACTGTACAAGGAGATCGATGTAGTCAGGAGGGAGGGTGGGTAGCCGGTAATTAAGGCGGTTTTCGACTGATCTTCTTGTGAGCCTGCGGTGGGAGATCGTAATAATGAGAAGGAGATGAAACATATGATTCCCAACCATTATCGGTGTTATCCTCGGAGAAGTCATGTTGGATATCAGATGAAGCGTATGAGTCAGATGGAAGGTAACCGTCATCAGAGTTATCCTTAGAGGAATAGTATTTGAAAGTGGACACACTCCAGATATTCATATCTTTTTGTTTCTTCAGTTGTTTCCTCAGAATTCGTTCCTTCTTGGGGCCAAGCGGTCTATCCTCGGATGAATACTCAGAAGCACCAGTCTCAGTCAGCTCATAAGAAATAATTCCAGTGTACTTGATGAGGGCAGGAGCATCAGCTTTGGATGAATAGTAGTTAGAAACGAGAATTGTCCAATGAGAATCGAATTTTGGATCCTTGCGAAGATATGATTTTAGAGCTACCGAACAGACTTCACTCATGTAGATTACCTTTTCAGGACCTGATGAGAGATCATCAGCGGATTCCTCCTCCGAAAGGTCAAAGGTGACTTTTGTTTTCTTGTTTCGTGAAAATGTCGTTCCACTTGAGTATCCAGATGAATAACCATTGGAATTCTTCTCATTGGTCGGTGTTTGACCTGCGCGTTTGTTCTTAGTCTTCTTAATGCTGGTGAACTCTTTATTTGGGATGATTTGGTCAAGATATTCAGAGTAGGTTGCCCTAGGGTACAACCCTACATATGTCTCAGGATCATAGAAGAAACATTTATCTATTTTGAGATCTATGGGAATTGAAATACTGGGAAGAGTCTCTGCATGTTTGTTCTCAATTGATTTGACATTGGAGCATTCTTGTGTCGAATTGATGTGATCAAGGTAGTCAGAATAGGTTGACCCAGGATGCGACCATGCATAAGTCTCCAGATCATATGATTCATATATTTGACTCTCCATAGTGAGAGCAGCTGGGAATGGAGCAGGAGGGAGAGTCTCTAAACCAATAGTCTCATCAACAACTGCTATCTCAGGTATCGCATCAGGGTAGGGCTCTTCTACCGCTTCATGGTTACGGTTGTCGGGGACTTCATGGGTTACCACAAAAAATCGTGGTTCCTCAAAGACTGGGTCAGATCGAAGTGCTTCCATTGTTGTAAAATTGATTTCCCGAGTCTTGCAATCAATAATTGCCTTAGCCAATTCTAAGAATGGCTTTCCGAGAATAATTAGAGACTGGGTGAATTTTCCTTGATGCTCAATATCAATGATCGTGAATTCCATTTTGAGCGGAGCACCTTGGAATGTCATGATGACAAAAATGGTTCCTCTCGGCCACTTTATCGATCAGTCAGCCAATTGAACAATCTTTCGTATCTTCCTGATCAGTCTGAGTTTGAGTTCGTGAAATACAGAGGTTGGGAGGATATTGATCGGTGAATCATCATCAACTCGAGCATGGGTGAAAATTGTGTCTTTGATTATACAGTCAAATCTTGGCAACCGCTTCACTATGCGGCTCTTGGTTTTTCTCCTCAACACCAAGGAGGAGGCCATTGACAAGATATGTCTTTCAGTCTTTGTTATTATTCTGCCCGACTTTTTCGTCATTAATTTGTCCATTACAAATCCTTTAAGTTTGGGGAAGTGTTCAATGGCCTGTATAAAGGGAAGTTCAAACATCAATCTTTTTTCCAGTGCTTCCCGTACAACAGGATCCAAATTCTTCAGATCTTCTTCAGTCTCAATTTTCATGAAATTTTCTGGATTTTTGATTTTCTGGGTGTTTTTCAATATTTTTTTGGTATTTTCTATGTGGTGTGGTGATGTGGTGTGTTCTTCAGATGAGAAGGGGTTTTGATGTTCAAAATAAGAGTCAGAAGCATAGTCATTCCTAGGGGAGTAATATGCAGAAGTGTCGCTGTCAGAGTTGTCCCTAGGTTTCTGAATAACCTCAAAATTTTCAGCATGAGATCTAATCATTTCCGCATCCATTTTTATGTCCGAGCTCCCATAGAGTGAAACTAATCGGTCGGTAAAATTTTGAAATCTATCCTCTACCTCTATTAAATTGAATCTCTTATCTATCCTCGAAATATCATCCTCAAAATTCTGTTCATGATCAATCATGGGAGTAGTCGGTTTGTGTTCAATAATTTCATCTTCCATTTTCCTGTTTGTGCTGATAGGAGAGTTACTTGGAATATCCGATATGTGATCATTATTTTCTAAAAATTTATCCTCAAAAATTATAGAAGGAGTCTTCTCATATAGTCCATGCATGTAGAGTTGGTCTGAGTAGAGTTCAATCCTTTGATCATGGTTGGTCGGACTTGATATTGTGGAGTCAACATACAGATGTTGTGTTTCTATGTTGTCAGTCCAGTCCTCTGTATGAATAGGTTGATCAAATGAGTGATATTTGGGTTGGTTAATAGGGATTTGATCGTTGCAGTAAATCCAACGCTGGTGATCACTAAGTACGGTTCTTTCCATCCGGGTTTGTTTTCTCGGCCAATCATGAGACTCAAAGATATTTTGATCTTGAAATGGTTCATGAGAATAAGATGGTTCAGTCGAAGATGGTAGGTTGTCATGTGCGGTCGGATGATTCGAGTAGGAATTCAATGAGGGGGGCGAATTCATCCGCAGGTGAAAGTCTCCCACAAATGTTGGAGGTGTATTGAAAAAAGAGGATTTAGTTGATTTGGGCCTAATCGACACAAATTCATTTTTATAGTATAGCTCTGATGGATTTTTAGATAAATGTTCGGCAATTTTTGAAAGAGCTGAAAGGAATGATGGTTTGGGTTTGCAATGATTTTCATGATCTGGATGCGGAGAGTTTTTGGACAAAAGTTCCATGATGAGGTGTAAATCAAGAAAGGAGATAGATGATTGCACGGGATAGTCAAAAGAAATTTTATCAAATGTGCGGCTTTTGATCTTTGATATCGGTTCATGCACACCAATGCAAACACAAATCAAACCGCAGGTTCACCAACTCACCAATGAAGACGTAAGATTTCAGCTATTATCTTTTCAATTTTAATTGGTGATAAGACAATCTTGGAAAAAAATTAGCGAGCTGTTAGGTGTCAGAAACTTTTGTAATGACTGGCCTGAGTTCTTACGACTAGTTGCACCTACTTTCAGCCAGTATGGGTGTAAGTACAGACCGTAGAACGGCTACCCATGTTACTTGAGGACAGAGCCTTACGCAGTATCCTCTAAACCACCCACTCTGCTAAGGAAATTCGGACCGTTTACCGGCTACCTGTTAGATCCTCACAGATAAGTAGATAATCGTTTTTGGTAGAATCAATAGTCAATATGGAAATCTGGGTTTAGGCTCTAGCATTAAGTGTTGTCTCTCGCTCACTCAGAAAAATAAACAATCCAAGGTCGGGGTTGCTCTCCCGCAAAAATTCTTAATTTTATGAGTTATTTCAAGTCGGCTATATTTAGCAGTCCCAATTTTAATTAGGTGATCACTGAAGAATTTAATGAGCACAAATGCACGTCTACCGTCTAGTCCCAATTTCCTTTAAAATTTATGTGACAAAACAAGAGGGAGGAGTTCGGGAAAAGCCGATGCATGCGAAAAACTATGATGTATGCTCAGTTAGAAGACTTACAGTGAATCCTCGCAATCTCCATGCAGGATGAAATACATAAATTGAAAATTTAATCTAGATGAACGCAAGCCGATGAAAAACCGCAACTTGCAGAAAGTTCTATTAGCAAGGAAGAATTGAGTTAAATTTGGCTAAATTGAACGATCTATGTGCATCTTAATTATAGTGAAGTATGGCCTTAGATCCTACGAGCACAATCAAAAATTAAAAATGCTTTAAGAGCCGTATGTACAGGTCTATCCTAAGCGCCACTCAAGTCATGCCCCACCCTCACCGGAGAGTGAAACAGGCAACGATACACCACAGAAAAAGTTCAAGGTCTTTTTACACACGTGAGAGTCCAAACGGACACTGCTATAAATGAGCAATTAATTACAGAAATTAAAAATTTGCAGAAATTAACATCCTAGACTCTACGCTCTCTCACAATTCGACTCGATCTTAAACTAATTGCGACTTTTTCGGAAGTCGGTGAAAATGCGTCGGTTCTTGAAAAACCACTCCATGTACGCCGGGTACCTCACAAGGAAAATAAGAGAGATAGCATAAGAGAGTGACTCAAAAATAAATCAAAAATAAAAAATGAACAATAATTGCTGAAAATAAAATAAATGCAGGAAAAAAATGGAATTTACAATGAAAAATTCGGGGGTCAGACTACCCGAATGCGGAAAACCGAACGAAAATTTTTCAAAACACAAAACTAAGCCATTTGCCTCCCCGTCAACGACACCGTCTGATGGGTCCGATATTTGCTATGTTAATAGATGTAATGTGTATTTGTTCGTGCGTAAAAATAATGATTTATCATTTCCTTGTGGGCGGCAATTGGAATTGGTCAAGAAAATAGCCACAAATATTTATTCAATTTTTAATCACGTGGTTTTATGTTTATTTTACTTGTACAAGTCCCAAAGTCGAACACAAGGAGGTAAAGGAACAACCTATAATTATGTCTATCAAAGTTCGTGCACGGTTTTCGAGGCGGTCTTTTTTTGTAATTTTTAAATGCAATAAAGAATGCAAAATGCAACTTTGGCCTATTTTAGGGACTAAAATGTAATATTCAGTCAAACGATGTCCAAAAAATTTGAAACTTGGCCATGTTGCAAATTATGATGAAATGAATGCACTGTAATTTTTAGGAATTTTCGGAGCAAGATGAATTTTTTATGAATTTTTAAATGCAAACAAAGTGAATTTCAATATTTAATTATAATATCCTTTCAAAAAAAATTTAATTATAATAAATATTAAATCTAATTATTTTCAAGGAATAAAATTATCTAAGACCTATCACTAGGTAATGGACCTCAGAATAATCCTAAACCTTGAAAATATGAGATATAATACCTATTAAAAATCAAATATTGAAATATGCAAAATGATTTTTACAGGGCAAACTATGCACACAAATGCAATTCTTTTTGGGCACAATGTCAAGCGCAAATAACTCTACAATCTGTGATTGGAATTTTAAGAGCAACGGTTAATGAATGGCAAATTTAAGAGCATGGAATGGGCAAAATATGCAATTTTCTACAAAACCATTAATTATTGACTAACCATTGATCACAAAAATGTTCACAATATGTCAAAATGTAGAGAATTAAATGAGGAACACAATGGTATTTTTGGACAAATAAAATATGCAATGTAGGAATCACAAAACACAAGGGAACACAGGGGTATAACTGCAATATTACAATAAAAAAATAAAATAAGTATAAAATGCTGGGGGGACCTAGATTTAATTACCGATAGAGAGGGGGAGTACTCTGCAAAATTCCAAGCAGGTCACGTGCGATGCACGTGGCCCCTGGGTTAGTGGACTGTTCTACTAATACGAGGATCTCTGGGGGGCCCTTTGTAATTTGCCCATGGGCACGTGCGTGGCACGTGACCCGTGGGTGATGGTAGTGCTGACGTCCCCCCATGCACGTACGGATCACGTACGGGGGGTCTCGGGCTCCGTGCCCAGCGGCGACTCACGAGAGGCGACGGAAGGCGATATATCGCCGATAAGCGTGGGCGGAGGGGCCTTCGCATGCGGCGTGAGGATCGACGAGAGGAGCTTGGTGAAGGAGAAGCTCCTGGAGACTTGGCCGACGAAGAAGCGCTGGCGTCGATCAGCAGTATGCATTGAAGCAGGTGTAGGCGATGTTGATGAAGACAGAGACCGGTCGTAGGAGAGTCGTTGGCTCGACAGCTAGGAGCGGTCGGAGCAAGGTAAGGTCGTCGGGGCAGGGTGCCGCGTCTGCAACGAGGATCGGAGGATCCTCGGATCTCACCGCAAAGATGGCGATGCCAGGCTGTCACCACCGGCAAGGAGAGTTGAAGTGCTGATTGGCAGATGAATTTGGAGATGGCGGCGGTGTGGCTTTAATAGGAGGAGGTGTCGACCGGAGATGGAAGGTCGGGATATTCGAATTGATGATTTGTCGGGATTCGATTGGGATGAGATGCGAGGGTTGATTGGGATTCGGAGGCGATCGAGGATCGGGGAGATGATGGAGATCTCGAAGATCGATGAGGGATGCGAGATTCGTGGGGAAGACTTAGGGATTTGGGGAGATCGCGGCGGAGAGCGACGACGCTATTTTGGGAAAGGACTCGGAGGAGGACAAAGGGTGTTGGGCCGTCCGATCGGCCAAGATCGGATGGCCCAGCGGGCGACACGTGGCAGGCAAAAGGGGTAAAGGCGAGGGGCACGTGCGTAGCACGTGCTTGGGTGGCACATGCTTCGTACGTGCATTGATTTAAGTTTTTTTTTTGCAAAAACTAATTAATAAAAACCTCAAAAGCGGCTGACACGTGGCGGCTCTAGGAGCTGCCACGTGTTAGCACCAGAAAATTCAGAGAATAAATCATTTCAAAAATACAAAAGAAATAGCAAACGACCTCCAATTGAAAAAGTTTCTTCACAAAAATTGCTCGTCTCAATGAGATCTTTAACTTTCATGAAGACATCAAAACCAAAATCGATCAATTATACAAAGTATATGTTTGGGGTATCCTATGTACATAGCATACCTTGATTTTTGGGATTTATATTTTTTTTGTTATTTTTAAACCAGATAAAAATCCGAAAAACTATGGTAAAATAAAAAATAATTATTTACATACTAATATATTTTTTTGGATTTTTATTAATTAAGAAAAAGAAGAAATAAAATAAAATAAGTAAAAAACCAATTTTGTACTGCTGGTTAGTGAAGACTAAGACTCAATTTGTTTCTTTGATTTCAAGCTTATTTTGGATCTGGATTTTTACGCATTTTAATAAAACTTTTATCAAAAAAGACAAATGAAAAAGAAATGAACTAAAATAGGTTTATTATGTACATAAAATAATAGGTCAAAATCAACTAAAATACAAAATGTACAAAAGAGGCCCAAAACCCAACTTTCACATATGAGCTCCGATTCACTTGAACTTGGTCATGTTTTGAAGGTAATTGACTGTACATTAGTTAAATGTGAGTAGGAATAAAACGGACACTAGATGGGGAAGATATGAGGGTTTTAGTCCGAAAATCCTGAAACTAGGTTTTTGGTCCACTTATTTGGGTTAGTGATTTTTTTGTATTTTTTTTATTCTTGTTAGTGATATGTACATAGTGGATGTGGTTTTGTGTCATTCGGAGTTAGCATTAATGAGTTAAAAATCCAGGAAGTTAGGCTATTTACATGTCAATTTTGGCTGGGATATTTGGCTTCTTATTTTGTGCAAAAAATAGTGATAAAATGCAATTCTTATGAAAACATGCATGAATGCTAATTATGCAGAATAAAAGCAGAAATGCTGATGATTTTGAGGGATTTGAGCTTAATTAATGAGATTTAGAGTAATGAATCCGAGATTCATCAGGCCTCAACCCAACGACTCACATAATAACAACTAACAGAATGTACTCAAATCCCTTACTCTAAGGGAATGGACCCATGAAATCGATGCCCCATGCGTCAAAAACCACACAGAAGTGAATGGGCTGCATCGACATCATATCACGCTATCCACAAGTGCCCATCCTCTGACAGCCAGTACACCTCTTCACAAATTCCTCAGAATCCTTGAAGAGGGTAGGCCACCATTGGTCGGATTGGAGCACTTTATGTGCTGTTCTCCTCCCAGGATGACGTCCTCCTGCCTCAATCTCGTGGCAGTATGTGAGGATGCTGTGGTGCTCCTCTTGAGGAATGCACCGACGCCAGACGCTATCCCCTCCTTCATGATAAAGGATGGGATCCTCCCAGTGGTAGGACTTGGCTTTCGCAAGGAAGGTCTCAAGTCACTGCATGGGCAACCTCGTGGAACTTTCTTGGCAAAAAGATAGTTCACAATGTCGACGTACCATGGGAGAGAGGTGATAGCAAGGATTGCCTCATCTGGGAAGGTCTCTGTAATGGATCAGTTCTGCTCAGATTCCTCAAGATTTTCTAATCAGGAGAGATGATCTGCCACCACATTCTTGACACTATATTTATCCTTAATCTCAATATCAAACTCCTGGAGCAGAAGGATCCATCTAGTCAATCTCGCTTTGGCATCCTTCTTAGCCATAAGGTACCTGATGGTGGTATGATCAGTGTAAATAGTCACTTTGGATCCAAGAATGTAAGATCTGAATTTATCAAAGGTGAAAACTACGGCTAGATGATGAATCCACATTCCATCATCTTTATTCTATCATTTTGGCATCAAAAACCCTAGCAAATGCCTGTAAACAGTCTTAAATATAGCATCTTAGCATTCATGCATGTACCTGTAAATAGTGTATAAAATACTGTAATTAAGGCCAAAATTATAGAATAAATAAAAGAAAAGAAAAAGAATAAAATATTGTAAATATTTTATGACCCAAACCCCCGAGACCTAGGCATCTTGATGAATAGGTCGACAAGGAATAAAGTAGGGGGAGATAAGGGCCAAATACCTATATTTATTAATTCATTTTTTATTCATTTTGAGACCTATTTTTGGTTCCACTTTTTGTGCATCAAATAAAGAAACTTTGTACATGAAAGTTGTAGATATTTTTATATAGAAAAATACAAAATTTATTTCACTCAAAAATAATATACAAATAAAAAATTATGGTCTCAATAAGAATCCAGAATCCCAACTTCCCAGACCTGTATCTCACAAATGAAAACTCCAAATGCATCAAACTCACCTTTAATTGTATATATAATAAAATAAGCTATTTAATGGCAGTGGTTTCGCATTTGGCGGAGCTGCGGTTTGAAAGTTGAGTTTTGGGCCCCTATTGTATACTTGTACAGAGTAAAATATTCGTTTTATTATTTATTCATTATTTTTGTATTTTTTATATTTTTATAATTTTGTGAATATTATTTATAATAATTATTAACATTAAAACAGGAATAAAAACCCAAATAAAACTCAAAATAAAAATAAATGTATATAAAATACACAGGTATTATACCTATATACATACCTATACAATACCTACTTATATTTTATTAAATATACAAAACATATCAAAAAAATAAAACAAAAATATATTTACGTGTATAAAAGACTTTTATAATTTTATAAAATACTAAATAAAAATAATAAAATTAAAATACTCAAAATAAAAATAAAAGAACAAAATATGTAGATATTATACCTATATAAGCTATAATAAGTAACTTATAAAAATAAACATCATAAAAATAATTAAAATTCATAATAAAATAATTTATAAATTTATAAACATTTTTATTTTATAACCTAATTATAATAATGTCATTTAGTATTTTTAAATCATTTTTTAAATCTTTTTCCAGGGGGTTTTTCTGGTTGGTCCACGTGGACCAACCAGAGGGCCTGGACAGTTGACCCCGGTCAACTGTCTGGCCCACTCCCTGTGCCTACTGTCAGAAGCATTTTATCTCTTCTTCTCGCCATTTTCTAGGGTTGACCTTGCACCAATTCAGGTCGATGCCTTCTGTGTTTTTGCTCCTCGATCAGTGGTGATTCACGCCCAAGTGATTTATGGGGTTGAGGACCACTGATCGAGGCGTTGGACCCTCGTCTTCCACGCCGTCCGTCAACCCTTCAAAAGACATCCCCCGACTTCCCTTTGACTCTTGATCCTTCTTCCGCCAAAGCTACCCGTAAACCCCTAGCCCATTGTGATCCTGGTGACAGTAGGCGTCGATTCGAGCCGGGGTTCACACCATTTGGTGTTGAATCGAAGAGATCCAAGCCCTCGTCGGAGCTCCGCCGCGACCTCCATTCCGACGTCTCTGGTGAGCCTCTCCCCCTTCTCTTTTCTTTTTCTTGTAGCCGTAGCTTAAGATCTATAGCAGTTTCGCGTTGATTGGGTTAATCGTCATGATTCCATCGATCAAAGCCCACCGCCTGCCGTTCCCGGTCATTCCGCACATCAACCCGACCACCTGTCGCCTCCATCTTCTTCCTCGTCGCTCCGTCATCACGCTCCACCCCTCCATCTCCCTCGATATCGCCCAGATCGAATCACCGAGCTCCACTCTCCGCCGCTCGCTGGAGCTCCTCGCCCGAGCCACCTTCTGCCTCCATCGCATCATCAGAACCCCCCTATTCGCCTCGCCTGGTTTTTGTGCTTCTCCCTTGCAGGTCAGAGCCCAAGAGGAGGCTCCATCGAGCCTCGAAACCCCCAGGAGCAGCCCCCAGGTCGCCTCCACCGTCCGAGCACCCCACGACGTCTCAGCCTCGCCGGAGACCACCTTCAGATGCAGAGAGGCCCCAGGATCGTTTTGCCCTTGATCCTAGGGCCGGAGAGGCCGTGTGTCGGTCGCAATCGCCCGTCGAAGCTCGCCGGGGGAGTGTTCTTCGTGACCCTATCCCCGCCGTTGGATCAGGAGCTCCTCCAGACGCCACAGCCACCGTTGGATCTTGGCCGCTCACCACCGTCCGATCACACCGCCAAGATCTAATCCTAATTGTCCCGACCGAAGCGTCATAGTGCGTCCCGGAGCTGACACGTGTCCAAGTGAACCTTCTTCGGCCGCACGATCCGCAGCTTGGTATTTTGCATTTTAAACCCAAACGTTTTTTGCATTTAACGTTTAGTCCT
Source organism: Ottelia alismoides (assembly GCA_037367405.1). Taxonomy (NCBI): domain Eukaryota; kingdom Viridiplantae; phylum Streptophyta; class Magnoliopsida; order Alismatales; family Hydrocharitaceae; genus Ottelia; species Ottelia alismoides. Next base: position 508,900 of record JAZKJV010000935.1, read on the forward strand.
AAAACTTTAGTTTCCAGTTTAAAAGTTTTTGTAATATTTGTCTGTAGGCCCAGTAACTTATTTTATTTGCACTTTAGTCCTCGCCACGTAACCTCACGTGACTGGGGCGTGTACCTTTTGGGTATTTTGCATTTTAGATCCTAAGCTTTCATCTATTTGCAGTTATACCCCTGTGCATAGTTAATTAAATATGTTTTTGGGATAATTGCATGTTTGCCCCACTGTTTTTTATTATTTGCAAAAATGCCCCTGTGAATGACAAAACACGTGCTTCGGACGTGTCTTTTGGTGAAATTTGCACCTAAGTCCATGTATGTTTTTATAATTGCATATATACCCCTGCTAGGCTTAGGATTTTTGTGTGCTTGATCTATTTATTTCACGCATCATTTAAGTGCCAAAAATACTCAAAAATTCAGGTTAAGCTCCTGTGTGCTTGTCCTTTAACGCCTTAGTTTTAGTTTTTAATTTTAGTGCATTTTTATATTTATTAAAAATCAAAAACATGCTATTTCAGTATTGTCTCGCTTAGAAAATAACAAAAAATATTAAAATACCTCTAAAAATTCCAAAAACATTACCTATCGTGTATTTTAATCTATTTTAGTGTCAGTCCAAAAATCACTAAAAATCTCAAAAGAAAAACCTTAAAAATTCGAAAATACATAAAAACTTCAAAAAAATCTAAAAAATTGTAGAAAACTCTAAAAATTGTAAACTCAAGTTCTGTAGTCTCATGTTTTTATTATCTTTATTGGAAAAATAGTTTGGAAAATTTTTGTGGCCATTTGATATTTTTAATTCCCATTTTACCACTAGCTAGTAGCTAATTCACTGTTTTGCTTTATTTGCTATTTAAAAATACCAAAAACATTCTGAAAAATCCCCAAAAATCACAAAAATAGTAAAAAATTATAAAAAGACCAAAAAGTTTTTATTTCTGAATTTTTGATTATTTTTGTATATTTTTATAAATATTTTATCACCTCTTTTATTACATAGTTTATATATTCCAATATTGAAAAAGAAAATAAAAAATAAAAAATATAAAATATAAAAAAAATCAGAAAACTAAAAACCAAAATACAAAATGAAAAATTAAATAAAAAAATAAATACAAAAAAAATAATAATAAATTAAAAACCCACAAAAAAATTAGATTGGCTAAGTAGTCTAATTGACATAGGTTTTGACTTTTGTCTATACTCTGCACCTTTGTTTCATGTGTTCGACCCCTACTTGCTTGCCACTGTACATTTGTAGTAGGGTATAATAAATTTTAATCCTTGCTATTGATTGCCTGATTGATTGTGTGGGTTAATTGTTGACGAACGAGAAGGCTTGAGTAGTCGCATTAGCGACAGTGAGTCTGATTTGTCAGACCACTATTTAGCGGCTCTTGCTTTTTTGTTTTTCACTAGCATCTCTTTCTCTATGAGTATGTAATTCCGCTGCGCAGCATCCAATGTACGGCTAGAGTAGTGAATGGGAAATGGCACTCCATCCCTCCTATGTCCCAACATGGCCCCTATGACAAAGTCAGAGGCGTCTGTCAAGATCTCGAATGGGAAAGACCAATCCGACGATTGAAGGACAGGAGCCTCAAAAACTCAGCTCTTGATAGTCTTAAATGACACAAGACACTTATCATCTACAATGAACTCAGTATTTTTTATCAGCAAATCAGTCAACGATCGGACAATCTTGTTGAAGTTGTGAATAAAATATCTTTAGAAACTGACATGCCCTAGAAAAGATCATAACTGTCACAAGTTGGACGGTGGATTGAGTTTTCTGATGATATCCACCTTGGTCGGATCAACCTCCATGCCCCTGTTGGAGATGATATGACCAAGCACCGTCCCTTGAGTTACCATGAAGTGACTCTTCTCCCCAGACAAGACAAGATGAACCTCTATGCAGCGCTGAAGAACCTGATCTAGGTAGTCAAGACAAGCATCAAACCCATCGTCGTAGGTCGAGAAGTCATCCATGAAGACCTCTAAACAGTCGCCCACCATGTCCGAGAATATGGACAACATGCACCTTTGGAATGTTGCTGGGGCATTACATAGACCAAAGGGCATCCGTCTGAAAGCAAAAGTCCCAAACGGGCAGGTGAACATTGTTTTGTCCTGATCTTCGGGCGCTATGGACACCTGATTGTATCTAGAGTACCCATCAAGAAAACAGTAGTGACTCTTCCCAGCTAGCCTTTCTATAATCTGATCAATAAAAGGCAGCGGGAAATGATCCTTCTTGGTGGCCTGATTCAATCGTCTATAGTCCACATAGACCCTCCAAGAAGTAGGTACCTGGGTATCTACCTCCTCTCCAGACTCGCTCACAACTATAGTGATGCTCATCTTCTTGGGCACCACATGTCATGGACTAACCCACTTGAGTCAGAGATAGGGTAGATAAAATTGACGCTCCACCATTTTGATATTTCCTTCATGACTACTCCTCGAAGATTCGGGTTTAGCCGTTGCTGGAACTCATGCGATGGCTTAGCGTCCTCTTCGAAATAGATATGGTAGGAGCACAAGGCCAGACTTATCCCCTGGAGATCAGCTACACTCCATCCTATTGCCTTGTGGTTCCTTTCAAGAACCTCCATCAAACGAGATTCTTGCTCTCTAGTCAAATCGGCTGAGATAATGGCTGGGTACATCACATGCTAACCCACAAGGAATCTATACGTCAACGACTGTGGTAAAGGCTTCAGTTCACGACAACTGGGAGCTGGTAAATCTGGCCTCTAAAAGGTTTGAATGTTTACAACCATATCTGAATGAGAGAACTCTTGCTGATCATACAACACTAGTGAAGACTGGCCTGCTGGTGTATCTGCACTCGATGCTGGAAAGGTCTCCATCCTAGTTGATGGCTCTACGTACATCAGACATGGTAATAAATCATCAAACTCTACCCAATCTTAGTCTAAATCTGAGGGATCTGAATTAGAATCACATGATACAAAACCTGCTTCATTGTCCTGAACGCGTTTGTCAGCCTCAAGAATGTCCTCGGCCAAGAGTGCGCTCTCCAAACTCTCCTCCACTTGAGACTGTGAATCTATGACATCTGAAGGTCAGAGAATGGCTCATGAAATGGGATCTGACCAAGCGGCTTCATCACTAGTGATCACAAAGTCACACTCCTGGTGGACGTCTCGCTCTGCCTCTATCGTCTGCTCTGTATCACTAAACTGCTCTAAGCAAGCTGAATCGCCCGCTCTGGTCTTGTCGATCGTCTCTATTTGTATACTCTTGCCTTCGACGCGAAAGTATAACTTCCTGCTATCATGATCGGACATTGACTTGGCTGTGGATTAGAGTGGTCATCCTAGAATGATGGGGGTATCGGTCATAGATTCAGGGAAGTCCATGTCCAACACAACGAAGTCCACGGGTAATTTCAGGCCCTGAATTGTGACGCCCACGTACTTCAACAACCCATTCGACCTCTTGACAGATCTATCAGCAAACTGAAGGATTGTCCTGCTCTGTCGAAGAGGGCCAAACTCGAATCGATCGAGTAAGGCTATCAGAAGGAGGTTGATAGAAGAACCGTTGTCTAATAGAGTACGGTCGAATCTCTGCTCATGAATATGGCATCTGACATAGGGAGCTCCTGCATCTGGCCTCTTGGCTGGAAGACGGTTCTGGATAGTGAAGCAAGTGGCACAGGTCAGCACATAGATCTCTGTCTGATGGTTCCTCTTCTTCCTACGGATAGTGGTCTTCTCTCTCAAGTTCTTTTGGAAGAGAGGGATGTGCTCAAGTGCCTCCTGTAGAGTAAGTTGGATATGGAATTTATCAATCATCTGCTGGCTGAACCCTTGCTGCTGATCTTTTTTTGGATTTTATTTTTTATTCCCCTTAGCCAAGCAGAGTGCTTAGGGGAAGGGGATGGCTGGTCCCTCCTCAGATAGAGGGCTAGGAACAGGTTCCTACTACTACGAAGGCATGGAATCCATACAAGTATCATCAATCATCACATATGGACTTGAAGATGAAGAAACCTTTCCTTTATTATTTTTTTGGTATTTTTCATATAGTCTTGGGGAACAGAAACTGGAGAAAACACTACTAGAATAGAATGGGTGGCCCCAGTACCACCCACGGCATCGGGAATTGCAGCATCAGCACCGCACTCTAGCTCAGCATCTGGAACGCTTGTGGTATCAGTGCCACCCTCTATTTGGAGCAGCGACGACCTCGGTACCGTCAGTTGGATCAACGTCCTTGGTGGCATCAGCACCACCATCATCATCGTTATCTTTAACGGCATCAACACCACTACCCTCCTCGTCTGGCACTCCTGCATCCTCGCGGTGCCGTCGCTCAGATGAGGCACCGTCGGCTAGCATCCTACCGCTCCTAAGTGACAAAAAATCGACATCAAATTTCTACAAAGCAATGTCACCTAATACATCACTAGGAGTGGTGGTCTCTGTGAACTACACCTGCTTAGATTTTCTTTTTAGTTATTCGGGTTGGGTTCGATCTAAGCAGGTATGGTGGCCTTTCCTTTGATGATCTCCCTCATCTCGTGGCAGAACTCGTCCATCTCCTGCCGGAATGTGGCCTGCTGGTCTGAGAGTAGGTGGGATAGATCATCAAGGGCTGGATTCTCATAGGCTGGCCCATGAGAACTGGATTGGTTGCCTCTCTGGAAGTGAGGTTGCTGGTGGAACTGATGAGGGGGAGGCTGAGAATACTACTGAGGCTGCTGTTGGTACTGCCTCCATGATGAATCTCGGATTCACCACTCTAAGTCTCATTAATTAAGCTCAAGTCCCTCAAAATCAACTGCATTTCTGCATTTATTCTGCATAATTAGCATTCATGCATGATTTCATAAGAATTGCATTTTAGCATTAATTTCTACATATAATAAGAAGCCAAAAATCCAAGCCAAAAATGACCTGTAAATAGCCTAACTTCCCCTATTTTAAACTCCTTCATGCTGACCGCATAACCCAAAACCACCTCCACTGTGTACACATCACTAACAAGAATAATTAAAAAAATACAAAAAATAATTAACCCAGTTAAGTGGACCAAAATCCCAAACCCTAGTTTCAGGATTTTCGGACTAAAAGCCCCATATCTTCCCCATCCAGTGTCCGATTTGATCCTACTCACTTTTTAACTAATACACATTCAATTACCTTCAAAACAAGACCAAGTTCAAGTGAATCGGAACTCGTATGTAAAAGTTGGGTTTTGGGCCTCTTTTGTACAGTGTAGATTTTCACGGCTTTTGACCTTGTATTTCATGCATATATTTTCTTTATCATTAAAAATCCAAAAAAAATTAGAATTAAGTGTCTTTTATTTATCTTTGATTTTTCCATATTTTCCAGATTTTTTATCTTGTTTAGAAATGACAAAAAAAATTAGAAAACCCAAAAATCAAGGTTCTATGTACATGGGATACCCCAAAAATTCACTTTTTACATTTGACCGATTTTGGCTTTGATGTCTTCATAAAAGTTGTAGATCTCGTCGAGACGAGCATTTTTCCTGAAGGAACTTTTTCGATCCGAGGTCATTTGCTATTTTTTATTGATTTTACAAGGGTTTTTATTCTCGAATTTTCTGGAGCTGACACGTGGCTGCCCAGGAGGCCGCCACGTCAGCCATTTTCGGCCCCTTTTATACTCGTTTTAAAAAAATTAAAATTAAAGGGCAAGCACGTGCGTCGCACGTGCCACCCCAGGCACGTGCTCCGCACGTGTCGCGCCCCTCTCTCCATTAACCTCCTGCGCCACGTGTCAGCACCACGGTCGTTCGATCAGCGGCCGATCGAACGGTCGCTGGCCTTCGTCCTCCGCAACCGCCCAGCCCCGAACTCTCCGCCTTCCCCTTCGCAGCCGGCCGCGCCAACGACTTCCGCTATCTTCGCAACAACCTGCCGCAACCATCTCCGCGTATTTCGCCGGTCACCTCTTCCCCGTAACCCTCGCCGTCCTCTCCTATTTAAAGGGACTCGCCTAGACAACGACCGAGTTCCACTGATAGCAGCAACTGAGGAGGGCGGTGACAGCATCCCCCTCGTTCATCGACGAGGTCTGGTCACCTCAGGTGGCCGTTGCAGACGTGGGCTTTTCCTCCTACGACCTGCCCCTGCCGACCTCGGTCGTGGAGCGAACGACATCGACAACACCCCCATCTCCGACTTCGCACAACGCCAGAAGCTTCCCCGATCGACAGCCGCCCCGAGCTTCATCTCCACCGCCCTTCTCTTCACCGCAACTTCGACGACAACGCCTACGACCATCGCCAGCAACTCCGTCTTCATCGACCTCCAGTTCACCCGCTCCCGCCCTCAAGTGCTCCGACAACGGCAAGCGCCTCCGCCCCGGCCATCTTCTCCGAACTCGACTTCAATGCCTGGGGCACCCACCGACCGTCTTCGCCATCGACCACCCACCCAGTACATCATCAGCGCCTTCCGTTCCGCTCGGTTTCTCCGCCCAACCACCGCAGGAGGCGGGTGATTCTCCAGCTACTCCGCCAACGCATCTTCGTCGACCTCTGCTCGCCTGCCGTGAAGACCTTCTCCGCCTCGACAACCAGCCACCGGGGGCCATCCCGAGACCCCTCACGCACGTGCAAGGCACGGTGCGTCCGAGGGGGACAAAAAGGCTTGCGTCATCACCCAGGTCACGTGCTACGCACGTGACCCAGGCAAATTATAGGAAACCCCCCGGAGCTCCGCCGATTTACATATTAGTCCAATACCAGAGGGCACATGCCCCGCACGTGCCCCTCTGGGCATTTTGCATATTCACCCCCATAATCACGGTAATTATTATTAGGCCCCCCTGCATTTGCTTAGTTTATTTAATTATTGCAGAAGGACCCCTGTGTTCGACATTTAGTTCAGACCCTTACATTGCATTATTTTATTTATTTAAAAATAGCACTGTGTTCCTCATGTGATTCTCTACATTTTGACATACTATGGGTATTTTTATGATTAATGGTTAATTAATATTATTTGTTTTGTGGAAAATTGTGTATTTTGCCCATCTTATGCTCTGAAATTTATCATTGATTAATCATTGCTCTAAAAATCCCCAAAAAATTACATATTGAAGAGATTATTGTGCTTGACATTGTGCCCAAAAATCTTTGCATTGCATGCATAAATTGCTCTGTAAAAATCATTTAGCACATTACAGTGTTTAATTTTTATTAGGTATTCAACCCCACATTTTCGAGGTCTAGTATTTTTCTGAGGTCTATCACCTAGTGATAGATCTTAGATAATTTTATATCTTGAAAATAAATAGGTTTAATATTTATTATAATTAAATATTGAAAATCATTTTGTTTGCATTTAAAAATTCATAAAAAATTTAATTTGCATCCAAAAAATTCCAAAAAATTACAGTGCACTCATTTCATCATAATCTACATTGTGGCCAATTTTCATATTTTTCGGACATCGTTTGATTGAAATTTACATTTTAGTCCTAAAATAGGCCGAATTTGCACTTTGCATCCTTATTGCATTGAAAAATTCCAAAAAAAAGACCGCCTTGAAGATCGAACACAAATTGGATAGACAAAACTCTAGGTTGTTCCTTTGTCTCCTTGCGATCGACCTTAGGACTTGCCCAAGTAAAATAAACATAAAACCACCGGATTAAAATTGATCAAAAATTCGTGGTTATTTCTTTACTGTTTCCGATCGCCGCCTACAACGAACGACTTTATTATTTTCACACACAAACATAAAAACACATTTTTATCACGGTGAAAATCGGACTCGTCAGATGGCGTCGTTGCCGGGGAGGCAAATGGCTTAGATTTTTGTTTTGAAAATTTTCGTTCGGTTTTCCGAATTCGGGTAGTCTGATCCCCGAAATTTTCATTGTAAATCCCATAATTTTTTTCAGCATTTATTTTCTTATTTTATTATTTTTGAGTTCACTCTCTTACATTCTCTCATTTATTTTTCTTCGGAGGTACCCTGTCGCATGTGGAGTGGTTTTTCAAGAGACCGACGCATCTTCACCGACATCCGAAGAAACCGCAATTAATTTAAGATGGAGTCGAGTCGTGAGAGAGCGTAGAGTCTAGGTTTTAATTTCTGCACTTTTAATTTCTGCTCATTTATAGCGGTGTCCGTTTGGACTCTCGTGTGTGTAAAAAGACCTTGAACTCTATTTGTGGTGTGTCGTGGCCTGTTTCACTCTCCGGCGAGGGTGGGGCCCGACTTGAGTGGCGATTAGGATAGACCTACACATACGGCTCTCTGAGCATTTTTTATTTTTGATTGTGCTCGTAGGATCTTAAGCCACACTGCACTTTAACTAAGACGCACATTAGATCGTTCAACTTAGCCAAATTCAACTCAATTCTTCCCGCTAATAGAACTTTCTACTTAGGTGCGGTTTTCATCAGCTTGCACGCATTTAGTATAAATTTTTCAATTCTGTATTGCATCCCACATGGAGATTGCGAGGAGGCACTGTAAGTCTTCTAACTGAGCATTCATCATAGTTTTCCGCGTGCATCGGCTTCTCCCGAATTCCTCCCTCTTATTTTATCACATAAATCTAAAGGAAATTGGGACTGTACGGTAGACGTGTATTTGTGTGCTCATTTAATTTCTTCAGTGATCGCCTAATAAAAATTAGGACTGCTAAATATAGCCGATCTTAAAAACTCATAAATCAAGAATTTTTGCGGGAGAGCAACCCCGACCTTGGATGATTTTATTTTTCTGAGTGAGCGAGAGATGATACTTAAGGCTAGAGCCCAAATCCTAAATCTCAGCTCGCTAAATTTTTTGCCAAGATTGATTTATCACCAACTAAAATTGAAAAGATAATAGCCGAACTCTTACGGCTTCACTGTGTGCGTTGGTGAACCTGGGTTTGAATTGTGTTTGCATTGGTGTGCGTGAACCGATTTCAAGATCAATAGCCGCACATTTGATTTCTCTTGACTATTCTGTGCAATCATCTCTTCCCTATCTTGATTTGAATCTCATCATGGAACCCTTTTACAAAACAGACCCAACCCCTCATTCCTCTCAACTCTTTCAGAAATGACCGGGAATCCATCAGAACTATACTATGAAAACGAATTCGTATCGGTTAGACCCAAAACACCTCCTCCAAGAGACTCTCAACCACCATCTCTTTTCACCAATCTGATAGGCTTCATGAACAACAACCCCTCTTCAGACATGCTCCACCATACCAAGATCCGACCACTCATAATCAAAGAAATAAATTTTACTCGGATCAACTCCACATGTCTGGACCATATGAGCATCTGCCTTCCATGATTATTGAGGAGATATTTTCTGAAATTAATGATCATATATTGGATATTCCAAGAAATTCTCCTCTCAGCACAAACGAGAAAATGGAAGATGTAATTATCGAACACACACCGACTGCGTCTATGATTGATCATGAATTAAATTTTGAGGATGATATTTCGAGGATAAAAACAAGATTCAATTCAATAGAGGAGAGATTTCAAAATTCTACCGATCGATTCATCGCATTCTATGGTGGCTGGGACAGTAAAATGAACGAGGAAATAACTGGATCTGAGATTGAAAATTCTGAGGATATTCAGGGAGCTAGGGACGATTCTGAAAATGACTATGTAATTGACCCTGACCCTGAACACCAGAGCCCCTTTTCATCTGAAGAACACTCCACACCCCCACACCACCCAGAAAATACAAAAAAATGGAAATATTTGAAATCACAAAAAAATTGAAAATTCAGAAAATTTCATAAAAATTGAGACTGAAGACGATCTGAGGAATTTGGATCCGACTGTACGGGAAGCACTAGGAAAGAAATTGATTTTTGAACTTCCTTTCTACAGGCTATTGAGCACTTCCCCGACCTTAAAAGATTTAAACGGAAAAATTAACTATGAAAAAGTCGGGCAGGATTAGAACCAAGACCGAGAGACATATCTTGTCAATGGCCTCCTCCTTGGTGTTGAGGAGAAAAACCAAGAGCCTCATAGTGAAGCGGTGCCCAGATTTGACTGTGAAATCAAAGATACAATTTTCACCCATGCTCGGATTGATGACGATTCACCAATTAATATCCTCCCGACCTCTGTATTCCATGAACTCAAACTCGGTCCCATTGGAAGATACGAGATATTGTACAATTAGCAGATCGATCGATAAAGCGGCCGAGAGGAATTATTTCTGTCATCATGAAATTCCAAGGTGCTCCGCTCAAAGTAGAATTCACGATCGTTGATATTGAGCATCAAGGAGAATTCACCCAATCTCCAATCATTCTCGGAAAGCCATTCTTGGCATTGGCCAAGGCGAGTATTGATTGTGAGACTCGGGAAATCAATTTCACTACATTAGAAGCACTTAAATCCGACCCTATCTTTGAGGAACCACGATCTTCTGAGACAACCCACGAAGTCCCCGAAAACCGTAACCATGACACGGTAGAAGAGCCCTACCCCGCAGCCACACTTGAGATAGCGGTTGTTGATGAGACTATTGGTTTAGAAAATCTCCCCAGTATTTCAATTCCTGCGGATCTCAAATAGACAAATCTTTCTACTACGATTCAGAGACATATGCATGGTCACACCCGGGAGCAACATTCTCTGAATATCTTGACCAAATCATCCCAAATCAAGAGTGCTCAAACATTCAAGAGACTGAGAACAAACACACAGACCAAGCACCAACCCAAGGAGAATTTCAATGGCTATTCATCTGGATACTCAAGTGAACCGACACCTTCTCGACGAAATAAAAAGAGAGTCACCTTTGACCCTTTGTTGAGAGGAATCAGTTGATGATCCCTCATCAAGTCTAGAAAAAAATGGTCTACATGAGTGAAGTCTGTTCGGCAGCCCTAAAGCCATATCTTCGTAAGGATCCAAAATTCAATTCTCGTTGGACAACTCCCGTTCCTAACTACTACTTCATCCAAAGCTGATGCTCCTGCACTCTTCAAGTACACAGGAATTATTTTCATACGAGCTGACTGAGATCGGTGCTTCTGAGTATCATCCGAGGATAAATCGATTGACCCCAAGAAGGAACGAAGTCTGAGGAAACAACTGAAGAAACACAAAAAGACCAGAATACTTAGAGTATGCCCACTTTCAATTACTACTCCTCTGAGGATAACTCTGATGATGGATATCTTTCATCTGACTCAAACACTTCATCGATTACCCATCATGAATTTTCTGAGGATGACACTGATTGTAGTTGGGAATCATATGCCTCATCGCCGACTCATCACTACGATCTCCCACCACAGGATCACAAAAAGATCAGCCGAAAACCGCCTTAATCATCGGCTACCCACCCTCCCTCCGACCACATTGGTTCCCTTGTACAGCTTCTTCCTCTACTTAGGCCAAGGCCTAAGTATGGGGGGGGGGACCGATGCTATTTGTATATACCATTTCTCTCGTCATACTCCTTCTCCCGATCACTCCATTTCCATCCTTCTCTTACACTTAGGCTGTTCAGAGCCTAAGTATAGGGGGAACCGACATCCACCTGTATATACTTTCCTCATTCACATATCCGATCCTTCATCTTTCTTTTTTTTCACTCCCTTACGCTTAGCCCCGAGCTATGTCTTCGTTCGCTTCTCGTGCTCTGAGGACATAGCACTCACTAAGTATAGGGGGGTCTGTATATATACTTTGTATATATTTTACCCATATCTCGTACTTTCGCGTAAGTCTAATATGTATTTACAGGGTGGATACTAACTTAAAAAAACAAACACAAACAAACACAGAAGAGTTTTGCTACTAACACTGACTTGCCCAAAATTTGTGAAAAAAAAGAGAGAGAAAGCTTCTTATTCCATTTTCTGCATAAAAAAAAATTCCCTTGCATAAATGTCAAAAAAGGGGAAAAAGAAAAGAAAAACAACAAAAAATAAAAAAAACGTGGA